>CM076574.1:456704263-457304263 GCA_034641835.2 Pinus albicaulis | reverse complement strand
GGAGAACTATAGCGGGGTACAAAGGGACTTGGCATAGACTCCATGAATGTGATGATAACTCAACTTGGATGCTCTAAACAAAGGTGACTCAATGATGCTATCACACACAAAAGGTCCAATGGGAACCATAAAAAGATGAGTACATGATGGTTACTCATGACGAAAACTGACACGAGCATGGACAAGTGTGGAGGCAAAGTGGTGCCCCAAGTACAAGTGTTGCAGGTGAAGAAATTTGATTTTTAGGAGTGGTGAAGTGACCTTTATTGGATGGAATGTGTCCTGGTGAAGTATCAAATCACAAAAAACGTAATAGATACCCATTCGAGGGCTCGATGAGAGCTTTCCAATGGTGTAGATGGTTTGTGAAACTGAGCTACGGTTTAGCCGCAACAAGCAAAAGAAAAAATCAGGGGTTTCTCTTTTAATAAGGCATTTTCCCTCAAAATTCACTCATTTGCATGTGGAGTTGTGGTGACTGTAGAGAGGAGAGAAGGCCCTAAATCTTGCGGCAATCGTTGCAGACAAACCAACTGTTGGAATCGAGATCCGTCAGTTGCAGGTAAGAGGCCTAACCCTACTCTTTCATTTCAGTGGATTGAAAGTTCAATTTAGGTCCCTAGATCTTAGTAACAGACCCTTTCTCCTCTTCATGGTCGGGTCACACTTTTTGGGGAAAAAACTGTGACCTGGGTAGTAGGTTTTGGGTAGAAAACTGTGACCTGTCTCGGGAATGGGACTGAAAAGTGTGACCTGACAGAGAGGGGTGGTTCTGTGCTATTTTTTGGCTAAGAACTGGGTTTTTGTGTTTGGATACAACCTTTCCTATCTGGACACTGACAAATATAATGGTTTTCTGAAGATATAGCAGAATTACGGATCAGCCGGAGAGAGAGAGAGAGACCTGGGCACATTACGGTCGAAGATCCAGGAGGATCAGGATGTCCGCAGTGCATTGGACAAGTTTGGGTTTCTAAAGTTTGTGGAGAACCCTTTGATGAGAGCTGGAGAGCCCTTATTGGCTGGGATTGTCAGCTATTGGGACCTGGACCATGAGGTCTTTATAGTGCAGGGGCACCGGATCAAGTTGACAGTCCATGATATATATTTCATGACTGGTCTCCCACCACTGGGGATGGTTGGGAATACTCAAACAGTGTTACCGCAGGGGCGGAACATCATGGAGATTGTAGAGCGCCATTCTCGACCAGGTCTCCATGTCAAAGGGACACGGATACCCATCGGGGATCTAGAGAGGTTAGAGACCTATGCTGTGGCTGTAGCGGTGCTACGGATCCTAGGTAACCAGGCACTCCACCACATCACTGGAGGGCAGATGATGCTTGTGGAGAGGGTGTTGAGTGGGACCTACTATGGGTGGGCCCAAATGATGTTGTTGTTATTGAAACGATAGTTGTCTTTAAGCAAGCGGCAAGTGAACCATGACTATGCATATGGTACAATGTTGCGCTTGATCTTCTTTGAGAAGATCCCAACACTTCGGCCTCGTATACAGCTCCAGGATGGGGGCCCGAGAGAGCCCAGGATGCACAAATGGGGGCGACTATTGTGTAGAGGAGGAGGTGGGGTAGTTGGACGGGTGTTCTGACCCGAGTTCTTTGCTCATTGGGATCAGATGCCATTGTACATAGACGACTATCCCTATAGTGGGACGAGTTATTATGGGGACCCAGATTTTCCACTACTGCCTGGTCGAGTATGGGGGCCCGATGGTAAGTGAAAAATTGCTAATATTTTATGTGCATTGTAAAGTTTTAGAATATTTTATATGGTACTTATTCGTCCACTTTTGGTATGCAAATACAGCACCGGTAAAACCGGCCAGGTATATGGGACAACCTGCAGTATCTGGAACTGCCAGACCTAGTGGATCGAGAGCGCCGCAAAATGAGGATGCAACAGCCCTCCTGGAGGACATCTGTCGTAGATGTGAGAGGCTTCTGACCGGTGTTTCAGAGCACGGCTAGCAATACTTAGATGACCAGTACATAGAGCCATGTATTGGTCTACCCTCGGAATGGTGAGGGGTCATGCGGCACATGGCGATGGCCAAACAGGGAATGCACGATTTGTGAGTTGTAGGAGTAGAGCCATTGGCTTAGGATCCTCTAGATAGTGATTAGTGTGTAGGGGCAGGTGGTGCCCCCATTTTTGAGTTTTTGTATCATGCTATGGGCATGTCATATGTATCAGTGTTGATGGACTTTAAAACATTTTATATGACACATATTATGGATATGCATCGTTTTGATGGTTTTATTTTATTGTCTTGTGTTAAATGCATGTGCAAAATTACAATCTAGAATATGGTTTGCCATGTTATCTACATGGTGATTTTGTGCTCTAGGTACGTGACTGAATGTAATGATGTCAAATTCACGAATCAAAAGCTTCACTCGTAAATATCGTCTAAAAAGGATAGGATTATGTACACGATAGACACCATTCAATTGCATGACAAGAAGCAGGGAATCTAAACGAACATGAAGGTGGAGGATGCGATGTGAAAGGGCATCGGCTAATAAACCTCGCACTGCATCATATTCGACCTGATTATTGGTAGCAGTACAAATGCATACACCATTCGAGAGAACAAGTGAGTGCAAGGGGGTAAAGATGGCCCAACCTACCGAGGCTAGATTCTGGGAGTAGCGACTTGCACCATTGGTATAACTGATATAAGGTGTGGATGGGAGGTCCATCTGAAAGGTGCCACAAGAAAATAAATGGGAGGATGATGAACAATGTTGGCAGCCTGAGTGCAAAGTAGAAATTGAATGCACACCACGAGAGGGAGTGTTCTGGGTAGGATGTCTACTACTCACATGTCGACGGTGAGGTGGAGTGTGGGAGCTACCAGAGGTGTAGCTTGTGCTTAGGCCGCGAAAGTCACCAAAGACATGGATGGTGCCATCCTGCTTATGGGTGAGAAATATGAAGTCAGGGGTGGACAAGGCTTCGATGATGTCATCATCACAATAGAAGAGGGAGTGACTGG
Source organism: Pinus albicaulis (assembly GCA_034641835.2). Taxonomy (NCBI): domain Eukaryota; kingdom Viridiplantae; phylum Streptophyta; class Pinopsida; order Pinales; family Pinaceae; genus Pinus; species Pinus albicaulis. The sequence goes on along the minus strand of CM076574.1, from coordinate 457,301,244 downwards.
AGGAAGGGAGACCACATGATGCGGAAAAGCTACCTAACTCATCATCATGAGAAGAAAGGTTCACATGTGCATCATCATGGGGGATGACGAAAGAACAAGAAGATAAGGGATCTACCGATGTTGAGCCTAGGGTGATCGCTGAAGGGAGGTCAAGCAAAACAACAGGGGAAGATGCAGAGGGAACTTCCATTGAGGGTCTCATGGATGATGATAGGTAGAGGATGGTGGCTGCAGGCTCCGTCATCTCGACATCAGGAGAGGGAATGCCAATGGGAGCAGGTAAATCCTCAAGCTAGCCCGCAACATACTGTGTAAGTACGGGAGAGGCGGATTGGTTCTATTCAACCTCGTACTCCCGAACTACCTCCAAAGAGGCGCAGTAATGCGTAAGGTGGGGATAATGGCCATGGAGATCACACAAAGCACAAGTTTGATTGGTGTGAATATTTTTAAGGTTCTTGGATGTAGTCGAGGAAGAAACAGAGGCTTTAGGGATGGTAGACTCAGGGAACACAACATTAACCATGGGCTTGATACGGAGCAGTTCAAGACAGGTATGGGTGGCATGGCCGACGACATCACACAAAGCATAAGGCTTTGGAGGCGGAGGAGGAGTAGGGTCGGTTGGGGAAACATTTTCTTTTGATGCCCTCTTTCGAGCTTTACCCTTCTTACTTGAAGCAGTCGCAATAGGACGAGGTTCCTGTTGAGGTGGCTGAGGCACTGTAACAGTGAGAGAAGTCATGGGGACCAGTTGAACTAGGGTCAAAGCAAGATAAGGTTTGGCTTGACTAGGCGGGGTAGCTGCAGGAGGATCAAGGTACCAAACAGGAATCCAAAGGGTCAGGTTAGGAAGAGAGAGGGTAGCCATGACAGGTACTGAATACACTCCAGGAGGGGGAACTAGGAACGGTATCTAACCAAAGGGGTAATGGCCAGGCGGGACAGCTCCAAGATGGTTAAGGCCTGGAGGAACCATTCCAGGAGGGTAAAGAGGCTCATGGACACCAACTGTAGGTGAAGGGCCAGGAGGAGGAGGTCCATAAGGCTGAAACGAAGGGCTAGGAGTAGGCTACGGAGGGCAAGGAGGGTGCTTACTAGCCGAAGCAGGCCGCTTGAGGGTAGCCCGATACGATTGCATCATGCAAACATTCGATGAGTTGGGATCAAAGACATGAGGAGGAAGACCAGGGAATGTACCAAGCAATGAGGAATATTTGTAGACTCTGGGTGAGACACTGGTCAAAGGATCGATGGTTTTCTTATTGTCCACTGAAGAGATGATGGACTCAGGGGAGGTTTGAGACTTAGGTTCGTAATATGTCAAATGGTCAATGGTGACTATCTTTCCATTATGAGGGAAGTAAATCTTGTGGTGAACCGCAGATGGGATAGAAAACATCGCATAAGTGTAGCTATGAACAAATAGAATGTTGTAATCTAAGGGGGCATCTATGGCTTCTACATCAACGTAAACAGTCTTGCCCGCAAGAGTAATAGGACAATTGTGGAATTGGCCAATGGGCTAGGAGGCATGCCCATCGGACACTCGGAGAGTGATTGTGGAAGGAGCCAACTCAGGTGATCTGAGTTGCTTCCAAATCAAAACAAACATCACATAGGTGGATGCCCCCTCATCAATGATGCACCGGGAAATGTTTGCATTTTGGATCTTGACTGGGATTTGGAAGGCGACGAAAGCAGGGAGAGGTCGACGTTCTGACCGGTCAACATCCAAGACAATCAATCGATCATCGGAAGGATCTACGACACCCATGGCAGATAGTAGAGCTTTTGGTTGTGAAGGGCACGATTGGAGGAGTTCCAGCGTTGAAATGGCAGCAGGAGATTGCACCAAATCATCTACTATACTATATGAATGGGAAAATTTTCCAGAAGCAGCATTTCGGCGTAGTGGTCCGTTAGGGATCTTAGTATGAACCTTCGCCTTAGGTTGAGGGATCTGCAAGGGACCGTTTGGTGTCGAAATAGGCTCTGTAGAGACCAAGGGATGCAGATCGGGGACAGACGTAGCGGGAGGCTTGTTGTACTGATGGGATCAAGTCTGGAGATTGACATCTATGGTTAGAGGTTGATCAGATTTCATCATGAGAATCTGGTAATCGGAGGTACCCAATGGAAGAGGTTGAGTGGCCACCTGAACTTCAGGTGGTTGGGTAGCCACAAATCCTTGCTGAGGTAAAGGATTAGTAAACACAACCGGCTGACTAGGCGCAGCACTAGGAGGGACGGAAGTGGAGGCTTTTTGTCCTCACAATGTTGCTTGAGACTCCCACATCTACTTCATTTGTGGTAAAAGAGGACAATCATGTGTGTAATGACCATAAACACCACAACAAGAACAAGGCTTGTTCATGCGAACAGGCCTATCCTGCTTGGGCTGAGTGCCCTGTTGCTGGTTAGTAGTGTTAGGAGCATTATTTTTAGGATTAGGTCCAGGATTACCAGGAGAAGATTTATTTTGAGTGCCTTTCCTCTTCTTTTTGGAGGGAGGAGGATTAGTCGCGCCCTGCTATGTATACACCTGCCCTTGAGGGGGTGGTGGATACTGTTGCGGGGGTTGAGATGGCAAGGAAGGAGGAGGTGTTAATGATGGAGGAGTTGGAGCACCAGGCTATGGATATGGGTGATAAGGAGGTTGGGTAACCTTGTGGTAAATAGGAGGTTTGGAAAAATGTGGAGGCTTGCCGTATCTTGGATACATGCTACTGGGAGGGGGAAAAGTGCAAGAGGTGCTAGCCCCCCCTTGAGGAAAACCATAGCCCATGGGAGGTTAAGTGTGTGGATGAGAGATAGCTCCAATGATACCGTCGGTGACATGATATGCCCCTAGTGTGTTGGCACCACTGGATCTAGATAGATCAGGTAGAACGGTATAAACATAACCTGACTGAGCATAGATCAGGTCATATTTTAATGCAATTTGGAGAGAGGCTTCTTCGGTTTGAGGGAAATGCGATGTGACATCTTTACCAATAGGGGGCAAGAGAGATCTAAGGAACCATTCCATGTAGACATGGTATTCAAAGGTAGGGCCTCGAAATAGGCTCTTTCTTCTCCGCCATTCCTGGATATGATCGGATAGGTGGGTCACAAAAGATTGATGGAAAGAAGTCAAAAGTTTGGTACCAGTGTCGTAACGAAGGGGAAGTTGGAAATAAGATAAGAAAGGCTGAGCAAGAGTTGCAAAGGTGGTATGAGAGGATGAGGCCTAATCAACATACCACTTATAATATTCACCTGTAAGCGTACGTTGGAACAAACAAAGATGGTCAGAGTCATCGGTAATAGAGTTAGAAAAACACCACATGTGGAAAGATCAAACATGATTTGTAGGATCTTCTCCAGCAAGGCCTTTAAACTTGGGGATGTCAGAAGGGAGATTGGTCGGCATAGTATGCCAACTAGTGTCATGGTGTATAGGTTCATTTATCAACTGGTCAAAATCGGGAAAACTGAGGTCTGCCATATAGGGGAGCAAGGGAGCAACTGGGATAGTTCCTGTTGCAGTCCCACTAGTAGTAGTCTCAGCATTAGGGCCGGGGTTACCACCAATGTTAGGTCCAAAACCAGACATGGTGAAGATGATAGGAGGAGAACCAGGAGCAGAACCAGAAGGAGAACCCAATGAACTAGAAGAGGAGTCAGAGTGCGGATTTGGTGGAGGACTAACTCGAATCCTGTGTGAAGGATTAAGTCTCCCTACCTGAAACTGAGGATGAAGGCCAAGAAGTCTCTGGGATAAACACCTTGGTGGCACAATGATGACAACACAAACACGGTACAAAGGAAAAATAGACTGACAAGGGCAAGGAGGTGCAGGATCAACTGATTACAATTTCGAAACAAGGGAAAAGAGGTGTAAGATCAATTGATTTCAATGTTTTTAGAGTCTTTTCTTGGCGATGTTAACCGATCTCTTTTTCACTTAGGGTGTGTGTGCAAAGTGTGTGAATTTTAACTTTTAGACCCAGACGTTTGTAGAGAAAAATAAAAAGTGTGATGTGTAACTGTAAATAAACCTGCAGATAACAGTATATGAAACTAAAATAATAGTAAATAAATAGCTAATAATGCAATAATCTAAACCCAAGAAGGCGGGTCTCTCAACAAGTAGTCTGTAGGTGGGCATAAAACTAGTAAAAACACACCAAAAAATCCAATAGATCTAATGTCGGGAGGGGCAGGGATCTAAAGGTCAAAATCTGTTGGAAAGTGGTGCAGAAAACAACAACAAATTAGAGGAAAGATTGCTATAAATGACGTGGCGAAAGGCTATCTCGTGGAGGGAAATGGAGTGATCCCTAGAGGAAAACCCAAATAAAACTAAATGAGGTGATTTGGATGGATAAATAGCCAATCTGAAGCGGATCTGAAGGTGAGGTATCAGATCTGAAAAATGGTTGAACACTCTGAAAATTTTAGACAACCTGCAGCAGCTAAAACTCTTCCACAAAGTGTGGAGGGTACTAAAGCCCTAGGGGGTTAGGTTCCCACTTATTTGAGTAAAACAGAACAAGTACAGGTCCAAAATGGGCGGATATGGAGGTCATTCAACCCTGAACAGAGGCCTAGACAAACCCAGAAAAATTTCAGAAAAACTCCCGCAAAAAGTCCAGGTCACAGTTTTTGACCGTTTTTCTGCAGAAGTCACAGTTTTTGGGCTGAAAAGTGCATCCTGATGCTCTAGGTCATAGGTTTAGGGACAAAAAGTGCGACCTGCACTTCCGGTACTCTCGGCGGCAGATTTCATCAAAATGTGTCGTCTCAGCTGCAACTGATATCTATCACCTGCGCAATAGGTTCGAAAACACACAGAAGTTAGAATTTTTACTGTTTTAGGGTTTTATAGGTTAAAAACAACATCAAGAAAAGAAAAAAACAAGAGGCTAAAGAGAAATCCTAGGGTTTGAAGTAGCTGAATATGCAGGGATCAGAAAAAAGACCACTTTAGCTGTGCTTAACAAAAAACCCTAACAACAAAGTTGGCTGCCAATATATTCAGATCTACAATTAGTTGATCAAGATCAATGCTGCAAAAATCTAGATCTATCCATCAAAATACATTAAGCATTAAATAAAAACAAGATTTACTCCATGCATCCAATATAAAAGACAAGAATATGTTGAATGAATTTTATATTAAGGACACCTGGGAACAAAACATAGAAGGATGTTACCAGTTATCCTCAATGTGATGGGTTCTTGTAAGCCCTCAGTACTTCAGAGCTAAAATTCCTCTCTCTTGATGGTGTAGAAAACCCAGACAAAAACGGAATTCAAAGGGAGCTCACAAGAAAAAAGATAGAAAAATATGACAATGATGGTGGATCAAAGTCAGACCAAAAGTATAGATCTAGAGTGACTAGGCAAGAAAAGGTAGTGAATGAATGAAAAACTTCTATTTATAACAAAGATGAGTTAGTCTAGATATTGGTGAAGAATAAAATATAGTTGAACAAATTTATAGATCCAAATTTTATTGAATATTTTACTATTTTTGTTGGATGGAAAAGGAATTTGACTTGGGTCAAATCCTATTTGTAAATAATAAATAAATAAATGATTTATTTATCATTTTAAGGATCTTGCTGAGTAATAATTAAATAAATAATGATTTATTTAACTATTTATGAGTGATTTAGTCAAATTTAACAAGGAATATTATTTAAATAAGGTTTAAATAATTATTCTTAGAAAATAATAAGATAAATAATAATGTATCTAATTAATTTTCCTGTTTTGGGTTAAATATGACCAGGAATATTAATTAAACTGATGTTTAACTAATTATTCCTTGAGTAAAATCAAACAAATGTGAATTTATTTAATATTTCCTCACGGGGTTTCCTGTTTAGACCATAAACAACTTAATAAAGGTGTTTTACTAAGTTATTTTTCATTGTGAAGGCAATTTTACTTAGGGTAAAATTGGTCTTACATGGTGTACTTAGGTCCATCTAATAGTAATAGGTTAGATGACCAAAAAATGGTGTAACAATTTTCATCTGATTTCTTTTGGTGGGGCACTTCACTAGACTCCATATTGAATATAAGAGGGTGTCTTCAGCATAAAATTCCCTACACAAGCCCTCAAAGCACGATCTATTTTGAGTAGCTAAATACCCATAACTGGAATTTTGTCAATACCCAAATTCTTCCATCAACAAAACTCACCCACAAAAAAAATCTTCTTACCTTCCTAAATAATAAGAATAACAACGACATATGAATTATTAGCATACCCAGTGAATCATTTCTCTACAGACCACAATGCTTAGTAGGATATAAGAATGAAAGAAATTCTATTGATTCTATATCTGGCCACACAGAAATCCCTTCCACCCCCCCTTTTCATGAACAAATATACCCCTAATGCATCCAATTTTATAACTAGCATTTGCACCAAAAGGGTGCAAAGACATGCCAATAAAAGTGTAGATGAATCTAGAGTGATGTAGTGGTAGCGCTGCAGGAAATACACTGAGTCTTGATACTTGATGCCCGAGGATAACGAGAAAGTGATGATAGATCAAATCAAAAGCATGGATCTGTTCTAATTTAAAACTTGAAAGCAACAAAATCACGTGGAAAATTAAATATCTTGAAAATATTATAATGGAAAATTCAAGGTATAAAAACATTTTATTAATCAACCTTCTCAAAAGGAGATCAGTTCTAAATCCTTGAGTGCAATAAGTACATTTATACATACATGATGAACACAAAACTTGGTCTCATGATGAACACGTCTCCCTATGATTTAACGACAACAACCAGTTGGGAAGGTGGACCAAAATTATAAATTAGGTAGTTGGTATCAAGTCTAAATATCCCCAATACCAACCAACTCATAAATAGTGTAAGAAAATGAGTTGAAATTGTGTCATATAATAACAAACAAGAGTTATATTCCAACAAAATAATGGCCATATGAACCTTATCTTGCTCCTGTTTGGCAAGAGGAAATTTTTTTGGGTGCACGATTATTACATGAGTGCTTACTTTATATTTTTCTTTAAGTGTTCTTTATTTGTCTTTCTCACTGTCATTATTTTCCTTTCTTCAGTCACCATCATACAAGTTGTAACCTTTATTCCTCAGGATCTAGGTTGAAAATTGTCAGATGAAAGCAGAGTAATTTTCACACCAACAAATCTTTGATTTCAACCTGTTCTATAGTAGTTTTTGCTACAACATAACCATATACAACAAAATTATGATCTAACTTATAATAAGTGGAATAAGTATATGTATGATTTAAAACTATCATGCCCTAAAGAGATGAAACAAACTTAAGATAGGTAATTGAGGGATCGTTCAACCGTCGGTTCCAAGCTCTCGAATAGCTTGTTGAAACTTCTATTCCAAATGTGGAAAAGTGTAGAAAACTAGAGCAGGGCTAGACAGGGTTGTTATTCCCATCCTCTGCTCCAAACATGTAAGAGGAAAAGCACCATGTCTAGCAATCAAAGCTACTACTAATGTTGAGGAAACTCTTATCAAGCCATCACATGTAACCCCACTCCATAAGCAAGGGTATTCGTTCCCATCTTTGAAAACATAACCTAAAATATAAATGTATTTCTCATAGTGTATTGAATATCGGTTATGCCCTTAGTTTTCCCTCAATGTCTAGATTCATTGTTTGTGCACCCTACTATAGTTGAGATTCAAATAATATAACCTATCTTATGATACCTGACTCTAAAATATATCAACCTTGAAATTCATGGGGTACATTCAACAACACTACTAGTCAAGTGAGTGGTTAAACTTGCAACATGGATCATAAATTAATAGAACTCAGAATTCTATCAACATTGAATTTCATTAGGTTCACTTACAAATATTGCTAGTTAGTTTTGTATTTAAACTCGCAACATAAATCATTAAGTAATAGAAAGAAAAAGAGAAAACTCCAGTTCTGTGCAAAAAATTACAAAACTTGTATGATAAGCATTATCTTGAATCAAAAGTTAGCTAAAAAACGTGTGAAATGCAAAGAAAAAGATATAATGTGCCAAGTTTCAAAAGCAATTAGAAATCAGAAATTTGAAGTTGAGCTTGTTTATGGTGTAAAATCACAAGAAATAGCATCCAAAGAAGCCTAAAAAACAATATTCACATACTTGTGCCTGGAGGTCCTTGAATCAAAGCTAATCAATTTTTGAGAGCAAGTCTAATTGCTTTGATTTGACTGTCATCAAGGCTGGTTTTATATCTAGATTCTAATAAATCGCCCAACTCATTGACCTGACCTCTCATTGGGTTTCCATTGTTATAATTTTTCACCGAACTATCACTGGAAATGTTTGCTTCGTTATAGGCTTGGACCGAACTACCAGTGGGAATGATGGGCATAAAACTCAAGCTTCTCATATTGAAATTTCTTATGTTTTCATTTGCAAGGCTTTCCTTCTCTTCGTTAAATAAACATCTCTAGTGTAGAGTGGTTGTTGGATTGAGATAATTTGGAGGCTTATTTGGCCATTCTGCGTAGACAAGCTCTTTTGTGAATGGAAATTTTTCCAAATATTTCTCCTACAATGCTCTTAATACAGGTCAATAGGCCTTGTAAAATGTAGGGTTTTCAGTTGTGACAATATTCAATCTCACACACAAGAGTCGGCCAATTTCTTGGATCTCCACTTCTCCATTTTTGCCTCTTCCATCCATAATCCCTGCAAACATGATCATTCCATTCCATTCACAGTGAACCACAACACCCCAAATTAGCGACTCGAAGTTCCCTCCATCATCGAAGAGACAAAGAAGGATTTCAGACAGTGGGCGCCTATAGTTCTTCAGCTTCTATACATGTATAGCCATAGTTATGCCAAAATAGCTTCCACCGAAATGGATTCCCAGAACATAACCATTTTTACAAATCTTCACGTGCCTTGGCGCATCCTGTAACAACTTCTTCCTTAGAGCAGAGATACCCTTCTTAAAAACTTATAAGCAATCCTCTTTGAGAAATCGAAAATAAGTATCCATATACACATCAACATAGTCAAAGCTTCCCTTCATCTTAATAGAAGGTAGCCCATTCAAAAAATTTCCCAAACCTTCGTCATCTATTTGGAAACCTGTAATTTTAGGTAACAACGACATTTTATTCCATGGAATATTAGCGTTTCTTGAGGAAATTGCATTTCCCTCCTGAGCGATGAGAAAACCCAGAAGGAACTGACAATGGCAACCAATATTTTCTCCACTGTTTATTTGAAACACCGTGTCATTCAACAATGGAAAAACATTAGACACTCTTTTAGGATAGTATTAAGCCAAGCATATCAAGAAATTCTTGAGCATCTTTTCTGCTGATGATGAGTTTAATATACCTAAGATATGGAAAAATGTAGGATAATAGTACCACTGAAAGGTCAAGAGAATGGAGCTTCAAGTTTAAAGTTTCTCCATCGTCGTACAATCTGAGACAACCCGGCCTTACCAGCCTGCCCTGCTCTGCAACAGTGTATAAGTAGGGTGTGTAAATTCGTTTCTTCCAACAAAACAATATAGCACTGACCTAGAGTATACATAGAACCAACTTGATACAAATCCTAGAAACATACATTGAAAGCGGAAATCCAAACATACATTGAAACTTTGCGATGTTGAATCTCCCACCCAAATTAATTGTGTAGAGGGAAATTTAAAATTAAAAATAAAACAAACTTGTGATCACTTCAAAAAAATATGGAGGGAAGAAAACAATAAGAGATTTGTTATGGCTTTAACAACACAATAGGTTAATAGTAAAAAATACCAATTTTCTATGTCCTATTTCACATTGATACTATTATCACACCCTAAATTTTCAAAAAATAACTTGAAGTTTGTCAAGTTTGTAAGTAGATTGGTTAGGAGCATGATATCATGAAATGATAAATTTTACGATATGGTATAAGTATTTAGGACTGCTTTAGGTTGTTACAAGATGTATTCAAGTCATGTAAAAGGGGAAAATTTGAATTAGATACTTTAATCAACCAAATGTGTCAAATTTGGCCACCTGTCAGAAATTTCCCGAGTCCACAACAATTTTAGTACAAAACTAATATATTTTTCTACAGAAACACCTAGTAATTCTGTAGAGAGTCTGACACTTGTTAAACTAAATTCGCTACGAAAGTGTGTTTTCAAGCAACGATTTTTTGCATATTGATGAGTTGTCAAACCTTGAGTATTTTGAGGTCATGCTGTCAGAATAGGGTCATCATTGAAAGTTTTAGGCACATTTTGGCATCAATTACCATTTTCTTAATGAATCTCATCTCATTTTTTTCCTAATTTACCCCTTATTCCTCATGCTTTCTTTTTCATTATTTCAAGTTGCTACTCAAACAACTCGCTATCATTGTTCTTCCTCTAGAAATATACTGTCATACCAGCCCCCCATTACCATTAAAAACTTGCTATCATCACTTCTTCATAGAACAGGTGTGAGTATCTTTAATTGAATAGGTGTGAATACCTAAAGAATATCACTGCTACAAAACAAAGGAAATGGCTACACCAAAAAGGAAAAATAAAGGACGTTTACCATCTAGGTACAAGCCTACAAGCCCAAAATTAATTATGGAGGATCCTACTGCTGTGGAGGCTTTTACAAGAGCAGGTTTCATGCAGTTTTGTCAAATATTATAGGGTCATCATAGACAGGATTCACAAGACTTCACACTAAACTTCAAGGTAACTTCTACGAAGGTTGGTATTCACCATATGCCAATTTCACCTGATAGTATTTCTCAAGCAACAGGAATCCCCATGACAGGAAAATAATGGTTTAAAGCCACGAAGGTTGATTTAAAAATCTGTGATGATTATCTGAAACTTGAAAATATAGGGATCAATATGACTAAAGGGATCGTTAGAACTTGTCTTAAAGATAATTATTCTAAGTTATTGATGGTGATATGGAAATAATTTACCTGCAAGGATAGATTTCATACCATCTACATGTATCATTTTAAGTTGTGCTTCATTTTAGAGGAAAAATGCTAATGGATATCCCTTAATACCTTTTTAGAAGTCTTGGAAAAATGGCAGATAAGGTGCAAGGTAGACCTGAAAGAAGTGAAACTTCCATCTTTCATCATGGATTGATCAAATTACTAGTGCTGGAAGAGTTGAATAAACTAAACAAATAATAGGAAAACTTTTTGTTTATGAGTGGGTATGAGAAAGATGTTTTAACTCCAAGGAAAGCTTCTAAATCCAAGACTCTTATTCCTAGACAAGAAATGGATACCATTGCAGAGACAGAAGGTGATAATCAAGAAGGTTTGCAGACTTTATTTGATATCATGGAGATATAAATGAAATTCATTCAAGAAGCAACACTTCATCCTGCAACTAGAAATCATTTTACAGAGTTTGCTACCATCACCAAGTCTAAACCTACTGCAAAAACGTCTAAAAGAGGCACAAAGAAATTCACTGGAGGTAAAGGTAGGCTTGAAGATATTTTGCAGGCTATAGACATTGCAAAGACCCCTATACTGAAAGAAGTTGAGGTAGAAGCATCCAAGGTCAAAAGGAAGGGACTTACTGCCAAGAAATTAGACTTTTCAACTGAGGATTCAGGTTTTCTATTTAACATAGGAAAACTTTCACCAGATCACAAATTTCTGAGATGACTAAATACGACAACAAGAAGCAGAGGAAAGATAAAGGAAAAGGGGAAATAGTGGAAAAAATCATAGTCATATCTCCTTCTGAGAAATAAATTACTAAATGAAGGGAAAATAAATCCAAAAGGAAGATTCAAAAGGAGTCTGAGCTAGAATTTCCAAAAGAACAACTCAAAGAAAAAGAAGAAATTGTCAAACGGAGAAAGGGAAACGAAAAGGTCACAGAGAAAATTGAAGAAGAGATTCTTAAAGATCTGTTAAAAGAGACTAAAGAAGATCTGGCTGAAACAAACATGGAGCTAGAATGATACAAGCAAGATATATAATTGATAGATGAGGTGGAAAATAAAGTGACTGATCAAGTTACTCACTTTGAAAAAACCATTGGAAAAGCTAAAAATCTGCTTACGAGATCACAACCTTTCCACATCATTTTGAAACACACAAGGCAAAGGAATTTATGGTTACAGGAAGAAAGGAAGAGTCTTCAGAAACAATTCAAAGAATTTAAAGAAAGTATGGAGATGATGAAGACAAAATTAGAAAAAAAAGGTTTGGAAAGAAAGTTTGTAGAAGAAACTACTAAATTTTCTCATGAAGAATCTATTGATAAATAAGGAGGTAACGGTGAATAACAGATCCTTTTTGCCTTACATCATCATACTTCACATTCAGGTATACCCACGGATCTTTTCTAAGCTCAAACTCTATTTTTTTCCAAATCTATGGGAAATTAGGCAATTCCACAGTGTGTCCTAGGCTTGAAGCCCAATTTTTGCTGTGGAATGTCTGAAGATATCTTTTTGGTTTTAAGACTTGGTTAAGTAACTTTAAAGTTTGTATTTAAATTTTTTTTATCACTTAACATCCTCCAATGGTCAAAAGTAGTAGAGGTACATCACAGATGACCTAATTTTTTTTGTTATGAAATTTCTTTACGAAAGTAGCTTAAAACTATGTTTTTAAAGTGAGGTCATTTTTTGGAAATATATGAAGGGTAAATAACTTTTTAAAAAAATTCCCCATGGGAAATGCAAAAAAGTATTATAGCAGTGATAAATAGTATCAGAACAGAATATTTCTTAATGTGAACATGTTTTCATAAAGGTGGTTGGAGATGCCAGCTCACAATGCTGCCATATCATCAACGTAATAGCTCCTTAACAGTAGGAAAAGCAGTTTCATGAAGACAGTGAGGGTGTCAATGCTTTGATTGTGGTCAGTATGACTGAAGGATATGATTCCTTTTGAGTAATTTTGGATCATATTTAGATTAAAATGTAATAAGTAGGTATTTGAGTTATAGTAGGACTCTAACTCCTAATTCAGAAGGTGTCAATTTCTAGTTACAAATATCTAGTTTATGGTTAGATTAGGTGTCAGTAAAAGAGTTTAATGATTTATACATTTGGCAGATTAGATGTAAAGGCTATATGCCTATAAGTAAAAATTAATTCAATGTATGAATGTTGCGAATATGTTACTTGTGACCTCTACTATTGTAAATGGGTTTTGATCAGTAATAGAGAGTGGCTATTGGTTTCATCCTTCACCTGAGGTTCATTTGATACTTTCATCAACCTGTCTTATGTATATTATTACTTTCTATCAATATTTTAATGTTTGATTACTCAGAATTATTTCTTTTCATGCTCTGACTTCCTTTCAAGCACTAAACTATTGGATATCTTTCTCAATGTCTTGCTTTTAGTATCTTAATGTTCATTACTCATAATTCATGTTTCTCATGTTCTGACTTCCTTCGAAAATTTATATATTGAGTAAACTCTATATGTGTGTATTCTACTTTAATTTAAGTATCTACATGCCTCAACTTCCATAATGAGAGCCTTTGTCATTGAGATCCCTGTTACTAACTCCATAGCCCAATGGTAGCAAGTCTTCATCTTTTCAACCTGCAAACATACAAAACCAAGACACAATTCATAGAGTTATTCATCTATATTTATCATTAAACAATATCACAAATCCATTTGAGAGAGCCCTCTCAGACTGAAGAGGCTAAGCTTCAGTCAAAAGCTGGTTTGAAACAGTTACACTGAGTTGTCTGAACAGCAGCCAATCAAGTACAATTTTGGTGATAACAGATACACACATTTTCTCATTCTAGGTATATTTATGTATTGAATCTTATAATATTTATATATTTAAAGGTTATTGAGAATATATATATATATATATATATATATATATATTGTTTTTGTTGTTTTTATTTATGACAAGGATATTGTTTATGTTAACATGTGTTGTGGTTAATCATTTTAATAGCAACTTCTATGTTGGTTTAGTAGTGATTGTATAAAAGTGTTATAATTTTAGCATTATAGATGGATTGATCTCTTTAAGGGGTTGTTGAATCCATCTACCTAATTTTAACATTGTAGACGAGGGTCTCTAAATTTTAACACTGCAGATGGACTCAAAGACCCCTTTGTCTGTTAATTTAACATTGTAGATGGATTCAAAGAAAGAGGTCTTTGAATCAATCTATAGTGTTAAAATTTAAAGACAAAAGGGTATTGATAATTTTAACACTATAGATGGATTCAAAGACCCCTTTGTCTCTAAATTTCAACACTACAGATGGATTCAAAGACCCCTATAGTGAAATGTAAAATTGGTATCAAAATTCCAATTTTCCATTTCTGGAGTGAAAATTAAAAATTACTAACATATATAACTAATTCATATACTTTTTGTACTTGTTATTTAGTCATATTTTTATTCTTGGACTATAATAGTCATTTACGTTAATCATTATTAATTTTTTCACTTATTATCTAGTCATATATTTTAATCCTAGACTAAATTAGTCATTTAACTTAGTCATTTTTAGTTTAGTCACTTATTATCTAGTCGTATATTTTATACCTAGACTAAATTAGTCCTTTAATTTAGTCATTTTTAGTTTGGTCACTCAAAATTGCTCAAATTTAGTAGTAATTCACTTGAAATAATTGCAGGGACTAAATGTTTTAGTCACCTAGTCACTAATTTCATCATTTTCTACTAGTGATATCTTCTAAATGCTCATTTTATACATGCCCCTGCACCATCATGTTTTCCTTTTCCATGACCAGTATCAAAGAAACTCGAAAAATGTTTAATGTTGGTTTTCATATGAAGAAAACACAACCAAAAGAATGATCATGAAGATTTCAATTGACCTATGCATCCATTTGACCATATCCAATTTTCATTGAATTTTATTCCACGACCTTTCAATGAGTCATAAATCTATCAATGCAATGTTGTACAAAATGTGTATCATGTGTACGATCACCGATGATATAAAAGTGATATTATTTAATAACATGTAAAATATCACTGGTGCTTTCTATATGATCAACATTTTGTTCATAATGTATATATATAACATGGAAAATCATAGAGACTTGGTCAAAATGATAAAATTCAATATGTATTTCATCTTGTTCAAAAAATGTGTAATTTTCTGCAAAATCAACTATTGACAAAATGGTCCCTAGTGGAACAATTTCACAGGTTTTTTTGAATTACAGGTCCTGCCATCGAGCTTTATGAGAATGCGTGGTGTATTTATAAATTTATATCTCAAACATTTTAAAAAACTCTATCACATAAATTTCTTCTTCTTGTAAATCAATCTTTCTAACACTTATACTACTAGTACTCGAACCAATATGTTGTAATAGCTTCATATTATTCACCAAAAAAGTAACATTTTTGAAAAATTATGGCTGACTCTTTCACCCCCTCCTTGATCATGCTCGAGACTAAAGACAAAGGCTACGAATGACATGTCCTATGAATTTTTTTTTCCAAAATCAAACAGGAGATTAAATTTGAGACACTATCTAGCGTGGGGGCGATGATTATCTTTTGCGCACCTTTCTCCAGAATCCATCATTGATATATGTTGGCTCGAGGGTTCCTAACCCAGGTTCAAAGGTTAAGGTTTGCCAACAAACCCCTATACTACTAGCCCTTTCGGCAGTGACCTTCTTGCGCAGGCCAAAGTCTCACCCGAGGTAGTATGGGAGGGTGTTGGAACCAGGTTTCCGCACCCAGAGAGAGAGTAGGTAAGTCTATATGATAAAAATTTTATTCATAATGTATATATATAACATGTAAAATCATAGAGACTTGGTCAAAATGATAATATTCAATATGTATTTCATCTTGTTCAAAAAATGTGTAATTTTCTGCAAAATCAACTATTGACAAAATGGTCCCTAGTGGAACAATTTCACAAGTTTTTTTGAATTACAGGTCCTTCCATCGAGCTTTATGAGAATGCGTGGTGTATTTATAAATTTATATCTCAAACATTTTAAAAAACTCTATCACATAAATTTCCTCTTCTTGTAAATCAATCTTTCTAACACTTATACTACTAGTACTCGAATCAATCTGTTGTAATAGCTTCATATTTTTCACCAAAAAAGTAACATTTTTGACAAATTATGGTCGAATGTTTCACCCCCTCCTTGATCATGCTCGAGACTAAAGACAAAGGCTACAAATGACATGTCCTATGCAAAAATGTTTCCAAAATCAAACATGAGATTAAATTTGAGACACTATCTAGCGCGGGGGCGATGATTATCTTTTGCGCACCTTTCTCCAGAATCTATAATTGATATATGTTGGCTCGAGGGTTCCTGACCTAGGTTCAAAGGTTAAGGTTTTCCAACAAGCCCCTATACTACTAGCCCTTTCGGCAGTGACCTGCTTGTGCAAGCCAAAGTCTCACCCGAGGCAGTATGGGAGGGTGTTGGAACCAGGTTTCTACACCCAGAGAGAGAGTAGGTAAGTCTAGAAGATCTGCGTTTGCAACTTATCAGGTTCACACATAATATAATCCGCAATATAACAGAGCTACTATCATGCACAGATCTAGTTAATACCTTTGCATCCATGTGCGTATTAGCAGTTACCAACACACAATATCATAACATATCATTAATAACAAATTATGGATATGCTTCATACCATACACAGACATATTCGCAACATAAACAGATAACACAACTGTATTTGTAGCTCCAACATATCGCAAAGGTTCGCATCAACAGTAACACATTAGATCAGATAACACTGAGATACTTTAACTATATCCACATATATTAGCATCCAAAACCCAGTAAAATCCAAACACAGACTACGCACATAGCCAACAGGGTCCACACACAGTAGGGTTGAGGATCTTCGCGCACATAGCCAATAGGAGTCCTTACCCAATTGACCCAATAATAGATCTAAAAATTTTCACTTAGCATCAGACTTAATTCTTTTCTACCTTAAGACTCAAAAGGTTCATCTATTTATATCGACTTAGCCTACGCTTCCAATGGTCTACACAACATGGTTTGCGGACTCTTGGTCTACCCTTGACCCATTATAATGCATTCGGGGCTTTGAACCACCCCAAAACCCCTGCACCAGACTAATTAATACCAAAAATATACAAAATTGTACAAAATTCACAGCTTTTAGGGGAACCTGTTCCAATAGTCCCCCAACACAATCTTGTGACTCGTCCCAAGTCACTATGGCTATGGGGATCGATCAACAGTTGGGTGAACCTCACTTGGAACTTACCATCAAGTAAACGGTAAAAAATCTTCGGAAATCGCCTCTTTAAATGTCGATCGTCGGCTCCGTTCAACGGTAACTTTTTCCTTTTACCTGATTTTACTGTTCCAACGGCTAGTTTTCGCACCTCCTGTGCACCGAGCGCACGCATGCGCTCCCAGCGAACCTCATGTGTGCCCAATGCATTGCTGCGCGTCCAGTGCACTTGCTGCGTTCTGAACATACGCCTGTGCCTCCCGTGCATCCCTCCGAGCTTCCAAACCTGCGGCCACTTCTTGCACGTAGCACGATACCTTCCGTGCCGACCTTCCTTGGTGGGCATACCCCACTTCATACAGCTACTCCAGCCATATAGTAATTTGATCCGATATGGTTTTAGCCAGCTGCCATTGACATAGCCGGGTAGCATATCACCGCACAGGGTGGCTAACCGAACAGCTCCGCCATCTGTGATTTCTTTAACTGCATAGGCCCTAGCCAGTGCTGTCGGAACTTCCCCAGGTGTTTCAAAAACTGGATATCATTCAGTAGGACTAATTCTTCCTTTGCAAAGGTCTTTTGTCGAATATGTCGATCATGCCATGCCTTGCCCCGAGCCTTCTGAACCTACCGATGGAAATTAGAAATGAAACGATCTTCCTCCAAAACCACAAGTTGCGCTAAACGCTCCTCCATGATATCAAGCTCCACCATATTCGTAAAGGCTACGATGCGTAGGCTAGGAACAATATATTCCATGGGAATAATGGCCTCCTTGCCATAGACCATCCTAAATGGTGTTTTCCCTGTCAACTTATTACAGGAGGTTTGGTAGGCCCAAAGGATAGACGGGATGCACACGTCCTAGTTGCTGCAATCGACATTACAGACCTTAGTCAGTGTGTGCTCGAAGACTTTATTAAAAGATTCAACCACGCCATTTTCCTGGGGATGATACAGAGTTCTTTTCACATGATGGACCTAAAATTCTTCCATTAAGGCTTGTATTATTTCATTAACAAAATGCATACCTCTATCACTCATTAAGATTTTTGGACATCCAAATCTGGTCAGAATCTACTCAAAGATGAAGTGCGTAGTGGTATGTGTAGTGTAATCCTTCACCACTTGTGCTTCGGCCCACCTGGTTACATAGTCAGTGGCAGTTATAATGTAACATGCACCTGTCTTCTTTCTGGGTGGTTTGATAGGTCCCACAAAATCGATGGCCCATTTTTCAAATGCTTGCAGTGCCATTTGCGATTGAAGGGGAATTTGATCTCTACGTGATGGCCTTACTATTCTTTGGCATGTATCACAGGCTTTAAAATAGTCATGAGAGTCATTATGTATGGTAGGCCACCATAGTCCAGCTCTCAAGATCTTTTGTGCCATTTATTTTCCTGCGTAGTCACCTCCTGCTACATCGTCATGGGCTTCTGCCAAGATAGAGTGTCGTTCATGCTCCAAAACGTACCTTCACAACACTTCATTAGCTCCCACCTTATATAGATGACCTGTGATGATGGTGAAATCTGCAGCGCAGGTTACCAGCGCTTTCTTCTGTTGTACCGAATACTTTGCAGGTGCCATGCATGTAGTCAGGAACTGAATGATGTCAGTGAAGTGCGTATCAACTACTTTAATAGCAAACAACTACGCTTCAAGAAATCGTTCTTCCAAGTTGGTCGGTTCCTTGCCACTCTCAATTTGGGACAAGTGATTCAGCCCAACATTCAACTTCCCCAGCTTGAAAATGATCTCAAAGTCGTATTCCTTAAACAACAGTAGCCATCAGTAGATTCCCCCCCAGACACAGGCTTATTCACTGTACTTCAAAGCTAAATGATCTGTAAACATTTTGAAGTGTCCTCCTAACAAATAGTGCAGGTAATTCTGTAATGCATAGACCATGGCCAATCCCTCCCGCTCCGTAGTGGAATAGTTGCACTCTTCACCAGAGAGTTTCCTACTAGCGAACGCAATAGGATGATCGATATCTTCATCTCCAAGCTGCGTAAGGATTGCTCCTAGGGTGATTCATGATACATCTCTATGAACATGGAATACCTTTGCCCAATTAGGAAAGATGAGAATAGGCATAGAGACCATCTTCTCCTTGAGTAGCTCGGAACTCTTCTAACATTCATCATCCCAAAAAAATGAAACATCCTTCTTAAACAAATTTTCCATAGGTGTTGTGATCAATGTGTACCCTTGAATAAAGTTCGTGTAGTAGCCTGTATGTCTGAGGATCGAACGCGGTTGTTTCTCAGTTGTAGGTACTGCCAGATTTATGATAACTGTGATTTTGGTAG
Source organism: Pinus albicaulis (assembly GCA_034641835.2). NCBI lineage: Eukaryota > Viridiplantae > Streptophyta > Pinopsida > Pinales > Pinaceae > Pinus > Pinus albicaulis. Next base: position 457,281,686 of record CM076574.1, on the reverse strand, counting down.
GATTAACCATCAATCCTTTCCGAAAAACTATGTGCCTGAGCAAGATTCCAAAGGGTATGCAGAATATGCACTTCTTGATATTCAGGGAAATTTGGTGCTTTCTACAGGCATCCAACATCATGTGCAGGTTCGAGATGTGCTTCTTCACCAAGCCGAAGACAGTCCAGTCATCAAAATACACCTCCAAAAACTTGTGGATGAACTCTTTGAACACTGCAACCACCACCCGTGAAAAGATGGCAGGGGCATTCTTGAGCCCAAATGGCATGACATTATATTGAAAGGATTCCCATTCAGTAGCAAACATAGTTTTGTTGCAATCTTCAGGGGTGATTCTAATTTGATGGTAGCCCGAGAACCCATCTGTAAATGAGTACGCTTCCTGCCCTCCCATGCTGTCAAGGATTCATCTGATAACGGCATGGGAAAGGGATCGTTTACGCAAGCATCATTCAGTTTGCGTAAGTCCACACAGATATGTATTTATTTCTTCATATTTTTCTCCTGAACCACCATCGGACTTACCCAGTTTTACTGTTCCATTGGTTCGATGATACCTACGGCAAGCATCGTGTCAATTTCTTCCTTGAACTTTTGTTTATACTTAGGGTTCAACCGAAAAGGCCGCTACTTCATAGGGCATGCATCTGGTTTTAACATGATGTGCATGACCCTTAGGTCCCTTGCGATGCCCTTAAGCTCTGAAAACTTCATCGGGAATAAGTCCTGATAATCTTTGAGAAATTCTGCAACTTTTCAGACTGTATCATCATCCCAGTAATCCCAAATTTTAGCTAACTTAGGTTGTTCTTCCGTGCCAATGTTTACTTCTCGCAACTTCAGAGGCTTAGTAACATCGATATTTTGTAGTGGGGCTCCAACAATTGCGTGCTCTGCCTTTGATTCTGAGATAGAGACATTGCGTGGATCCTCATCGCACTCTTCTATTGCTATATTGTAGAAATTGACAATATCCTACATCTGTGTTTCCCATGTTGGTGCCCCAAGTGTTGCGTAAGGGTGTGATTCATTAAATACAAAGGTATCCATATCCTGCAGAGCTTCGTCAAGTGCCTCCGTTCCCCCTGCTAACCCAAATTTTCCTACAAATTCATCCTTTAATGTCTCCCAGTGGTGGGTGCGCTAATGTAGCTTTGCATCTAAGTACCATGTGATGGGAATTGTTCCCAAGGCATGAATAAACAGGTGAACCCATTATTTTGTTGACTGGTCACACCATTTCTCCATCCAAGTGAAAAAATGCTCGCGCGGGTCCCCTGGCCCAAGGAATGTCTTTACGCACAAGTGAACCAGAGGTTCAAATCGCAGGATCATCATATCTTGACACTCTTCCCAATCTTGGAATGCCCCCTTATGCGTGTCCCACCACCTCGCATGTGTTGCGCGCATGGCTAGATTAAGGGCCTATAACCTTCTCTCTCTTGGAATTTCAGCTTTAAATGCTCGCAAAAACTCCTTAATAGTACTAGAACCATCAAAGTAGGGAAATTTTCTTACCTCGAAAGAGATGCATTAAAAGTTCTTGGTGATTCTAAGAAATCATAGTGCAGATACATCATGTAACCAATTCTTCCAATTTTCCATCTCTCCATCGGATTCAGAGAAACATTCGCTATCCTTTTCCCAACAAAATACACCATCAGCTGTGGGATTGATCCAATCTTCGTCTCGTGTAGTTAACTTATAGATATGATCCCCATCCTCTTCTTCGCACAGCAGCTCCATATAGTGTTCTCTCTCCGTAGGGTGTAATGGTACTATCACCTGCGTAACTTCATTTTCAAACACCATGCTTCTTTTCTTTAGGTTGATGATGCCTCCCATATATATGGCCCAATCCAATCCTAGGAGCACAGGATAGGGGTCTGCATCTTCTACAATCTAAATGACCTCAAAGTCATCCCAGACCTTAACTCCTATGATATCTACCACGATCTTTGATAGTATTCCCAATGGTATGATAATATGTTGATTGGCCATGCACAGCTGGATAGTGGACCATTCCAATTTAGGTTCTCCCATTCGCTACCAAGTTTTCTTGGGCAGTACGTTTACATCTGATCCTAGGTCCAAAATAACCTGATCCATTTCATAGTCACCAATTTGCGCTCCCAGCCGCATTTCCCTACCAGTGTGTTTCTTATGCTTGTACAGTTTGTGCACATCCTTAACTTCTAGGGGTGGATTAGTTCTTTCTGCGCAACTCTCTATAAATGCTTGAAGATTTTCTACGACATTTTGGTTGCACAATAGCTTCATACATGCCTGCAAAAATGGTTTTACCTCGTCATCTGCTTTGAGGTTTGCGGGGTCCTTAGCTTTAGAAAATTCTTGGCGAGCTGTGATGAAGGTTTCCTTTTCCTTCTATAGGTCCAAACCTTCTTTCTTGATGGCTTCTTTTCAGATAAGAGGCTACACCATAGCTTTCTCCTGAGCTTCCCCAGTGGCCATGTCACTGCATGTTATAACATTAACACTTGGTCATTTGTCCTGAGGTTCTGCCTTAACCCTTTGCAAATTCTATGTATGTGTCTGCTACTTTTCCTGCATTTTTGCTATCAGAATTGGACAATCTTCAATCACATGGTCCAGCTACCTATAGTGTCTGCAATATTGTCTTTCAGGGTTCAGGTAGTCCCTCACAAAGTGCCCTACCTCTCCGTAGTTATTGTAGATCAGTTATCCTCTTCCCCTACCTGAACTTCCACCTTGGCCCCTTCCCCTGACCCTAGCTGGGGAGCCACCTATGCCTGAGGGGGATCTTGGCAAAGAAGAGTCTGGTTGTACCCTATATAGGTTTCCCCGATCTATCATTAGATCATAAGTTCGGCAGTTATGTTCCTCATGTCCTACTGATCAGAAAAACTGACACCATTGTTGTTTTAGTTCTGGGACATACGCACCTAAGCAGGGGCAGCGTTTAGTATCATGCATGCCAGCTACGTGAAAATCATCACTCCACAACGTTGGTCCACTTTGTCCCAGGTGCAATGGATTGGGTCCCCCAGCCTATAGGTAGTCTGTCAGCAGCGGGCAAAGATCCTTGGTATGGCCTGATACCTGGCATTGTATGCACCATAAATTTTGGCTACCTTCCTTCCCTCGGTTCATTAGTAGGTTCTAGATCTCCATGTGCATCGCCTCCAGTTGGCCCTGGATTTTTTGTACTCCTAGCTGGGTATCATCTCTTGGTGCAACTTCTAATTTCATAGAAATCTCCAAAGCATTTTCCTCTGATTCAAAGGATTTATATCCCATAGGTATGCGAAGGTGAGGCAGTAACATAGCATTGAACCATTCCTTGTGTTTTCTGTCATCATACAGAAATTCCCTTTCTCTGATCACCTTCTTTAGTCGTTGGTCATCTTCCTATACAGACTCAGAGGATCCGTGCTTGAAATATTTTAGATCATTCACTATCTGAGAGTAGGACTTAGGTTTCTGGAACTGTTGTTTTAGGGCATTCTTAACCTCTTGAATGGTCGCATCTGCATGCTGAGCTACGTATCCCATATACCAGTCCAGGGCTCTTCCTTCAAAGACAAGGGATAGCTACGCCCTCTTCATAGCATCGTTGGCCACATTCTGCGCAGTCCATACTGAATCTGAAACAAACCAGAAATGATCCATATCTTCATCCCCTACACCCTTCAAGGTAGGTAGCTTCATGTGTGAGGCCATTTCATCTTCTGATGGAGGTGGAGGTACGAGTGAGTTTTTACCCCTATCCTAGCTTAAAGTTGGTGTAGCTGGGGGGCTATGCGCAGCCAAATCTCTTACTGGGCTGTAGACAGATCTATCTCCTTCTTGATTAGTTGTGTAGTATTTACCACTTCGTGTTTTACCCTCGCTCTGATCGAAGCTCAGTCACTTTGTATGGCTGCACAGAATTCCCTTTTCGCACAATAATATTTTTAATCAGTAGTGGCAAGGTTTTTAGAAATTTACCCAAGAAACCCTTGAAGAACCTCCATTCTACCTCAGAATAGGACACGAATTGATCGACTACGAACTTCGTCACAAATCCTCCCAGCACACTATCTACCTAGTGATCTACCGTACGAGTGATGGTGTTATCAGTCCTTTCTAATTGCTGGATCAACTCTAGAGTCCACTACGTGATTCATTTATCCTTCCAACACGTCTAAAAATCTACGATCCTTGCCAGCCACTCCAGAAGCTTGTTCACAAATGTCACAAAGAAAATTTTGTAGACCTCTATGAAAATGTACTTATTCTTCCACTTCTCTGCTGTCAACTTTGCACTGCAATTTTATTTTACCGCAAATTCCTGAACCTATTTTTCAAACCACTCATCAATTTCTTTCTTCTTAGGTCTCCAATGTTCTCTTGGAGTTACCTGATCTCTCTCTCAAAATTCTCTCGATCCTAGGAAGGGAACCATTTTTTGGCTCGAGGGGTCCTGACCTAGGTTCAGAGGTTAAGGTTTGCGAACAAACCCATATACTACTAGCCCTTTCGGCAGTGCCCTACTTGCGCAGGCCAAAGTCTCACCCAAAACAGTATGGGAGGGTGCTAGAACCAGGTTTCCGCACCCAGAGAGAGAGAAGTTAATTCTATCAGATTTGCGTTTGCAGCTTATCAGGTTTGCACAAGACAAGTCTATTTGCAGGTTTGTTAACAGTATAATCCACAGTATAATAGAGCTACTATCATGCACAGATCTAGTTAATACCTTCGCATCCATGTGCGTATCAGTAGTTACCAGCACACAATATCATAACACAACATTAATAACAGATTATGGATATGCTTCATACCATACACAGATAGATTCACAACATAAATATATAACACAATTGTATTCATAGCTCCAACAGATCCCAAAGGTTCGCATCAACAGTAACACATCAGATCAGATAACACGGAGATACTTTAACTATATCTGCATATATTAGCATCCAAAACCTAGTACAATCCAAACACAGCTTGTCCACAGAGCCAGTAGGGTCCACACACAGCAGCACTGAGGATCTCCATGCACACAGTCAGTAGGATTCCTTACCCAAACAACCCAACAACAGATCTAACAATTCGCACTTAGCATCAGACTTAATTCTTTTCTACGTTAAGACTCAAAATTTATATCTATTTATATCGACTTAGCCTATGCTTCCAATGGTTTGAAAACCGTGGTTTGCAGACTCTTGGCCTACCCTTGACCCATTATAATGCATTAGGGGCTTTGACCCACCCAAAAACCCCTGTGCTAGAATAATCAATACCAAAAATATATAAAATTGTACAAAATTCACAGCTTTTAAGGGACCCTATTCCAACAGTATCCAACCTGAGAAATCTTAGGATAGAATGACAGGACAAGATGTGTTAGTGTTAACAATTTCTACTCCCCTAGCATTGAAAAGTGAACAGATTTGATTAATGGTTAGGATCCTTTCCTGGGGGGACCTCCTGTCCATGCGCTTGTCTCACGACTTGCCGTAGGGTGGTAGGGATCACAAATAACATGTTTGGACTCCACAGATTCCAACAGAAAGAGGTAAAGCGTGGTGGAAAAATATTGTAAGTGTTTTAAGCGTATGGTCATCATATGTCCACCACACATCTGCCACCTTCCCAACAAATCCATAAAACCAAACCCGGACATGTGTCGCTTTACTGACGTCGTATCTGTGTCATCCTTCCAATCGCTAGTCTCTCCCTAAATAACTTTAACCTACCGTATTTTATGCCCGACCATTGTATTTTACCTCTAAAGCTTCTACCAATCAGGCACTCGCACAAAACCATGCTAAGACCACCTATCGCGCCAACACTCCCCTTGACGTGACTTTCAGCCTCCAACTCGGTCACCATGTATTTAGCATTTCTCATCCACCTACATTTACAGTTCCATATTTTCTTTAAAAATGAAAAATACCACACCATAAACCCCAGAATCTGACGAGGTCATATCTTCTCTCAATCTTGAGCATCTCATGGACACTCAAGCCCAAATTCGCGACCCCATCTACCCATTTTACCTGGGTAAAAAGTGTTTCAACCTGATGGGTTAAAAAATGGAGAGAAGAAGACGTCTTCAGGGTGGTTGACTCTGGAATGTATTACCAAATTTCACCCTCTATTCACCACTTCCTCGAGTTTGTCTCATGGATCTCCAAATATTATATTGAGCAGAAAGGTTTTTTTTTTCCTCTCAAGGGAAAAAAATATAGGAGACTACCCCTCAATTCATCCCAGAGGCCTTTATCCTTGGGCTCAAGAAAGTGATTGATATCAAAGTTGGATGTCTAAAGGTAATGGATGCCTCTGAAATCATTACCAGATAGGTATGAAATATCATCCATTGTTTGTCACCACATTTTAAAGGATATCAACAAGAGGTATGGATTTTTACCCTACATCTCCTGACATGTTGGAGTTCACTAAGGTAACCCTCAGGTATCATTTCATTGGAATTCACACAAAACGATGAAACTCCCTCCTTTAGATAATCATGGTTCAAGACTAACTAGGCCTCTCCACCACTGATAAATTTCCCCTTTCCTTATTTCTGGAGCTCGTTTAGCCCATATTTTCTGTAATACCTGGAATGTTAGGGGAAGATGATGCCAGTTGGGTAAATAACGCTTTCTTGTATGTTTTGGAGCTGATGAAGAAGCATGTTATCCTTTTCTACATTCCATAATTTTTTGCCACAACCATAAGAGCCCAACTCCAACTCCTGACTACTTCATCTAGTTTTTGGCATTATTCATCACCGTTTTATCTGTTCATGTTCGCACATGTCGAAAATTTTGAATGTCTAGGCTTGACTAAATTTACTCACAGAGGGAATGAACCCAATTATGTATTTGATTGGACCACCTTAGTTCATCAAAATTTCGCGATGATGGTTACTCTGATGTTATATTAGGATTCATGTCCATTTCCTATGAATTTATTCATGGCATGCATCCACCTGAACCTTTGCCAGAAGAAAAGGAACTACTCCAATTCAATGAGAATGATTGCATATGGGTTTGGTACTTATTCAAGGACCATACAAAACTTAGATTATATGGATTTGAACTTCCCCCTTACCATCTTCCAATGTTTCTTCCCATGATAATATTTTCTCTAAAATTCATGAGGTAGTTTCTCAACTCAGACCAAATAGACTTTGTCCCGGAAAAGAAGGGGTACATGGTCAAACTTGTGAATTTGATAGGCCCCTTCATAATCAACTCAATACATGCATTCCTAGTGATTGAAATACTCCTCAATAAAATGGAATTCCAACAAGGGGATGTGTGGAACTATGATCCTAACGGGGTCATTACTCGAAAGAGAGAGAAAATCAAAGCTTCAACATATATGCATGAGCCCAAACCTGATATTGAATGAAAAGAAAACTTTAAATCTTGACCTTTGGATACAGAAATGGAAACCAAAACCCCTATTTCCAGATACAAGGAGCATAAAAGGATCGTTGACTCGGTTGATGATATGGAGGAGGAGGAGGAAATGCACATAAGGAAAAAAGTTAGAACCCAAGAACCCGAAGGGGAGGATGAGGGAGAAGAAGAATATATGGTCTGGTGGACCGACAATTAGTTTGGCTAAGTTTCAAAGTAACCCTAGAAGGGCCTTCCCCACCCACAACTTCCACTTCTTCATAGGAAGTTGTCTCGAGAGACAAAGAGGGCTCATCTGGTGAAAAGATAGGTTGGCATCTAGGAGAAGAGATCATGGAGAGAAACATGAAAATGATGGAATAGTTGAGAACAAACATAGATCTTCATGCAGATAAATATCACACCAAGGTCATGGAAACAATATATATAGAAAGCGACCAAATGGTATTATTAGTGCAAACCTCATCAACTTAGTCATTGCCTGCAGGATCACATTACAGGACTCTAGACCTCTCGGTTGATCTAGAATTAGTCCCCTTGGATGACACGGTAAATATACATAAGTAGGTAGGGAAGATGTTATACAAAAAAATCGAAAAGAACACTATGACCATTGATAAGGATGAAAATTTGTTGGAAAAAAAAACTATCAGGTTAAGGCAAGAGAGGGTTAATTCTAGAGCCTTTACACTGCATCTCTAGACCTATAAGGAGATGATAAAAAAAAATGCCCAACTCCTGAAGGACATTTAGACATTGAAGCTCTCCTCAAGAGGGCACAACAAGAAAACCATGAGTTAAGACATAGAAATAAGATGTCGGGAAATGAACATATCCAAGCTCCTGAGTTGGCCCAGGTAGAAGTGAATAAGGAAGTTATGGCTAAGAAACAAATTATATAAATGATGAAGTCATATCACTTAACTGACATATGGAAGAGTTACAGGAAAAGGTTGATACTCATGTCTACACAATGGTCGTGCAAGAGGACTCTCAAAATCTCGTTGATCAACCCACAAAGGAATTAACCGAGTTTAATATCTGAGAGGGTGTAATATTCCTAATTAGCTTTTAGCTAATTAGAAAATTAATTTTTGATTTTCTTAATTAAGTAGATGAATAAAAAGGGTGGAGGGACCCACAAACCCAGTAGTGGAATAAAAACCACTTCCATAGTGTGAAAGTGGATCAACACAGTAGTGAATGGGGCCAAGATTTCAATAGAGCAACAAAGTTTATGTGGAGGATATGGACCAAAATTCTATCACATTTATGATGTGGGCCTAGAGGTGTGACGGTTCACAAGAATAAGAAGAGGGTGAGGGCAGCCATGGAAAGCATTCTGGATTATTATTATTTTCTTTTCATTCATGACTTGAGAAAGCTTGAGCTGTTTAGTCAAGTCTTCAATGTTGTTTATCACGAGGGTGTCTCCGAGAGGAGATCCCAACCTCATCCTTCGGTGACTTCGAGTGCCTACTCAGGAGAGGATTATTGTTGTCCATGTGAGATGATCTCATCATCCAGAATTTAGGTCACTTGCAGACCCTCTAGTGTTGTGCAGTCACTCAGTGACTTACACAGTACAATTGTAGAGTTCATCAAAAGAGGGTTGTTATAGGTCAATTTGGGCATCATCCTCCATGACCTGGTCAAAATGGACATCATCCCCAGGACCAGTGAAATAGGGCCTATCATCCCCTCATATTTCAGTTGATATATTCCCTTGGAGAAGAACAATTCATTCATTGCTTCTATTGTGATATTTACAAGGTTTGAAGTATATGTTATATCACTTATTGACTCACCAACACAGCCTCTAAAGGGACTAATTGCGTTGCAATGAAAAATCCCCCATTCAAGGGCACACTGCAATGCACTTCCCGACATTCAAGACTACGCTAGTCACCTGGGAGTGGAATTATCATTGTTTTGGGAATCTCCACATGGCCAGTGCCTTCTAGAAGAGTCCATATGTGTCAAAATTCAAATCCAAGTGTCCATCTAACACCTATGAACTTGGGAACATGCATTTCCTATTATTAGAAAGTCATTCATTAAAAAACTACCATTTGTTTTCCTATATATTGAGCACTCATTCTAGCGCAAGGGAAGGGAGAAATTTGGTAAATTTATGTTGTTGGATTCTCATTTGAGAGAGTGAAAGTATTGATATGATATTGGTATGATGTATGATGTGATGATGTTGGAATGATGCTGGAGCTGGTTGGAAACAAATCGATCATTGGTTGTAACCTCCCCCTTCGACTCTTTGATAAATATTTTTGTTCATTTTCTCATATATCTGTCTCTATTTATTGTTAATGGATTCTTGAATGATATATGTATTTCATATATAATCGATTTTATTGTGTAATATATATATATATATATATATATATATATATATATATATATATATTTCATGTTTTTTGTTGTTATTTTTTTGTGTTTGCAGGAATCAATCCGACGATTTGAGTTGGATTGAAAGCGATGGAAAAAATGACAAAAGGAGAAGGAGAAGAAATTGAATCACAAGTACAATCTTTCACCATTCCATATATATTCTTATTTTGTAGAAAGTGATAGTAATTATTAACTCTTTTTTTCTAAGTGACTAGCACCACACTTAGGGAATTTGGTTTATTCGTAGATCACAATTCTGCATAACAAATTAGTGATGCCACTGGGGAGTATCCTATCATTCCTGGTGCTTTTTCCTTTACTTATCCTTATAAATAGCATATAATTTCAGTTATTATAAATTTGAATGAAATAATTTCATTAGAAGTGTGTTCTGCGGCTTGGTTTTTCAATCCCTGCTATGCCCAACACATTGTTGTTCAAAACACAGTGCACTGCAGTGCACTGTCTCCCACTAAGGGGTGCACTGCAACACACTGTCTCTGCTTAGAGACTGTGTTGCCCCCTTATCCAACCAAATTCCATCTAAATTTTTCATTTCTATCATTCTCAGCCATTTATTTGTTGTATTCTCAGATGTTTGATACCTCTTAGAGACCAGTAAACTTTCTTGATTCTTCCTCCTATGAAAAGTAAACATGTTCAATGTCTCTTTAGTGTTTTTATTTATCATTGGAAAATCAAATTCAAAGTATTTTATTTCTGCATTAGATCAATTTTTTTTTGAAAAGGATTTTTTTTTTTCATTCCTCGTTTCCTATAGGAAAAATTGTAGTTCCATTTTTCATTTTTTCTAAAAGAGAAATTGTTGTTTCATTCCTCGTTTCTCAAAGAAGAAAACACTTGTTTTATTGATTTATGCATATAGTTTCCATTCTTGCATTCACATTAAGGGATTTGAAAAGAAAAACATGCATGTGCAGATAGTGAATTGTGTTTGTTGCATAGGAACAAGTTAGGAAAGTTGCATTTAGTTTGTGCTCTTTGTTGTTTGCTCAAAAACTAATTTCTCTTTCCCTTAGTAGCTAGGATTTTCATTGAAAAAGCTAAATTTAAAAGTTTTCATATAATTTAGTTTGAATTTTTAGGAATCTCAATCACATCACATGGTCAACCTCAAAGAAAACTTTTAAACAATATCAATATAAAATTTACATCAATTTACCTAAGAAAGCATTGGAACATTAACAATAACATTTACAAGGTCTAGGCTAGAGATGTGTTCTCGCATCGTTAAACATAGCAAATGTCGTTAACTTGCATATAATACATTCCAAGTGTGATAACTCACTCCATGTACGCAAGTATATAGGAGCTCTTCCACGTACCTTCAGGTATATAGGGCGATGTTCTAGTACGAAAAGTATAAGGGGGTGCTCTCACTGTGCGGTTTCGCATTAGACAACGCTAATACATACTTAGGCCTCCATGTACCTTCGGGTATATTTGGGAGGAAAAATCTAGTTTGATATCCATCCATAGGTAGCTGAGTTGACTACCTTGTAACTTGTGATACACCAAATACAACATTCGGGGAGATTTACTTCCCGTACTTCTTGGTTCGCCATGAGGTATTTCGTAGTTCACAATTACTTGCTAAACCTTTTGCCTAGAATTACCCTTTTATTTTGTTTATTTTTTTTTCATAAAATAAATCAGTCATCGTGGAATAATAAAATCCCTTTCCCCGTCGTTCGCGTATAATAGCACTTAAACCACCTTTACCACCGGAAGCCATTTTTGGTCGATGAAGGCGACATCGTTCTACCGAAACTAGTACTATCAGTACCTCTGGTGTGACATCATCCTCACATATACTAGAGTCATCTCAAGTTGTTTCTACAAATCATGGTTCATATTATCTTGTCGAGACAAAGTCCTCATAGCTACCTGTGGTCATGATCCATCCAATCAATGAGACCATACCTCCTGAACCCAGCGTTGTTCAACTGGAAGTTGATCCGGATCCTGTCATTCTTTTACCAGAACATCTGAATCCAAAATTCTAACAACCAGAAGTTTTTCCTTTATCGGTTGCCCCACAATATATTGTAGCCATTGAGTCTCCCATATTGCACAGTCAACCACTTGAAATATACTTCGGGCCTGACTGCGAAATCCTTCCACCTAGTTTGTTTTTTATTGAAGAAATACCAGAAGACGAAACACCTTTGACTCCAACTCATTTTGGATTGGAGCTTTACCTTTACGAGACTTTTCCTTAATCATCTCACATTAATTTATTTGATCCTGTGTCACTTCGAGTTCCCGTAGATTCTATAGGGTATAAACTGGGTCATTTAACCATGGCTGAGACACCATCCTAGACTGAACCATCTATTTCAGCTATGACAACATCTATTGTTTCTTCATCTTCAATGTTTTGTTCATTGAATTCACCCATGTCATCATCTAGAATCCTATATGGTTCCTCCCGTATGAGTAGTGAATGACTTGATCCTTTATTCACATCTTCAGTGAAGTATCAAGTTGGTCCCATCAGTTATTCTCCTTGGTGGCTAGTGATTCCAAAGAAATTACCCTCAGATATTCCTAAGTTCAATGGAAACCCTGGGGAAGACTCGTCGACACATGTTATGAATTATCATTTAAGGTGTTCATCTAACTCTTTAAATGATGACTTTATTCGACTACGTCTTTTCCAGCGCATGCTCACTTGTCCAATTGCTTCATGAGGATGGTTCTTTTACTGTGTCAACCTCGCTAAAAAATGAATCAGTTGATGAGAAAAGTTCTTTTATAGTGTTAACCTCATTAAAAAAATGAAACATGTCCTGAGGATAGTTCTTTTACAGTGTCAACCTCGTTACAAAATGAAACATGCCATGAGCATATTTTTTTTCCTGTGTCAAGCTCATTAAAAATTGAAACAAATCCTCTCCTAATTAAGACAAGTCTTCTATTTTATTTGTAAATGAACCTTCATCCCATCCATCAATTAGTAATCAGTAGTCTACTTAGGTGAATGAAATGAAGCTTGGGGGGAATGTACTCTTACAGGGGGCATTCGACATGTGCTCTTGCAGGCAGCATTCAAAACTATCTCGAGTCCATTTCGGTTATTATTTTCAAGACTCGTTAAACTCATGAAAATCCCAAGCTTCTTTTGCTACCTTTCAAGCTCGTAAAACACATGAAAATACTGAGTTCTTTCCATATTTTCGTGCTCATAAATTAAATTGTAAGTCGGAAAAAGCATACTTTTATCCTTATTTTCTGATCTTTGTTAAAAATGAAAATGACTTGAAACGCACTTCTATCTCTGTTTCGAGCTTTGATAATAGCGAAAAAGGAACCCCTAGAGTCTTATTTTAGCTCTTTTCAGACTTCGATAATGTGGAAACATTATCGAGCACTTGTCTTTTTGGGCTTGTAAAATTAAATGGAATGAAATCTACTCATTAAAATTTTAACCCTTTTTTGAACTAAGATATATTATTTACAAAAAGGAAAACCTTAGTCTAACATGGCTAGGAGGTTCTCTCATATATCATTTTACACTTTTTCGGATCTGAGTGAAAATTTTACAAGAAAGGACTCATGGAGATTTATTTTTTCCTCTTTTTCAAACTCTCTAAATATGAAAAAGGACCAGGCTGTCACTTTTTTTGGGCTTGTTAAAACATAAAATAGCGACGGGCTTGTCGATGATGGCAAGAATCGAGTTTCATTTATCACTAGTCTTGTTAAATGTTAAGTCCCTATATTAATAGTGTAGTCCCTTATTATGTTAGTGTAGCCCCCCTTATTGTTATTGTTGTACCCCTGTAACCCCCATATTTTTATTATTGTGCCCTTACATTATTATTGTTAGGCTGGCTAGGATTACATTGTGGCCCCACTAGAATTATATTGTGGCCCCATGGACTCCTATATATAGAAGGAGGTTTTCGTCATTTGTATCATCCAATAATTTTTCATTCATGTAATGTATTGGAGGTTTCCCCTTCAAAGTGGCTTATTTCTAAGGCATTGATATCTCTTTTCTTCTATTTTTGGAGCTGGTTTCACAACATTTGGTATTAGAGCTTTGGATTCTAGGTTTTCACTGCTCCAAACAGGTCATCGTGGAATTTCCGCTATAAATTTTTTTCTACAAAGTTTTAGAAGCTAAAATTTTTAGGGTGTGAAGCCAAAATCTCGAGGAACATCATCACAAAATTTCAGAGCTTGGTTCGTAATATTTTCGGAGATATGATCTGTAGAAGTTAGGTCTTTTTGAAGGCTTCTCAATTTAATCTAAACAGGTCATTGTGGAATTTGCGCTATAACTTTTTTCTACGAAGGTTCAAAATCTGAAATTTTTAGGGCACAAATTTGAAATCCTAAGGAAACTCGTCGCAAAATTTTAGAGCTTGGTTCGCAATATTTTTGGAGATATGATCTATGGAAGGTAGTGCTTTTTCAGGCTTCTGAATTTCATCTCAAAGAGGTGATTGCGGGAAAATCTTCATAACTCTCTCTTTGAGCATCGGATTGGAGTGCCGTAAAAATTTATCGCAAGTACACGGACTATAGTTTCTTTGATATCAATTTTAGAGCTAAAAGACAAAACAGTGACACGTGGAAAGTCATACAAGTTAGCTCTACTAAGCCAGTCCATAATTAGGTCATTGTGGGAGATTGGACATAAATGTTTCTTGAAGAATCCAAATCAAGTCAGACCTGTGGAATTTGAAAGAAGCATCAGAGGTCTACTACAGGGCCAAATTTTAGTTATTGAGGATCCTAAATCACATAGATAATTCAGTTTCAATATCTAACTTCTCAAAAGCAAGAAAAGGGTGTGTGTTTGGTTTTTAAAATTTCATAACGTTTGTTTGAAAAAGTAGTTTGAAGTGATTCCAAGGGAATATTTTAGAATTTTTATCAGTGTTGTGTTCTATAATTCCTCCAAAAAATAATTCCATACCCATTAAGCCCTCAAAAAGCTATACTATGACGCATGAAGAGGAAGAATTGCAGTATGAGATATCAAAATTACGGTACCAAGTGCAACAAATTTCGATCTTACAAAGAGAAACCGAAGATGACATAGATGGTTTAAAAGCAAAAATGAAGGCAAAGTTGGATGGTTCAAAGGATCAAATAATAGCTAATATGGATGATAAATTAGTGGAAGATCACATCGAGCATCAAAAACAAGTTCTCCAACTCTCAAAGGATAACCTAACTTTGGTGCAGAATCTAATGAAACAACAGGAATATCAACATCACATAGAAAGAAGTTCTGAAGCAGTCATAGAAACAAGAACTCGACAAGTACGATCAATTTCAGAGTATCTCAGCAATTGGAAGAACTTTCCTGTCGAATATTCCACATGGGAGGATGAGAATTTTATACAGAAGCATCAAGAAATAACCAAGCTTTGAGGACAACACTTGTTTGAAGGAGAGGGGCTTGTTAAGTCCCTATATTAATAGTGTAGTCCCTTATTATGTTAGTGTAGCCCCCCTTATTTTTATTGTTGTACCCCTGTAACCCCCATATTTTTATTATTGTGCCCTTAAATTATTATTGTTAGGTCGGCTAGGATTACATTGTGGCCCCACTAGGATTATATTGTGGCCCCATGGACTCCTATATATAGAAGAAAGTTTTGGTCATTTGTATCATCCAAGAATTGTTCATTCATGTAATGTATTGGAGGTTTCCCCCTCGAAGTGGCTTATTTCTAAGGTGTTGATATCTCTTTTCTTCTATTTTTGGAGCTGGTTTCACAACATTAAATTATTAAATAGCGATGCATTCACTCGAAGGGTTGAATTATAGATCAAGCATATGTTATACTCCTCAAGCTTGTTAAAAAATAAAGAGGTACTAGTCGACAAATGACCAGGGAAAATTTGGGAAAGAAAACATAACGCTTTACGGTACCAGGTCGCTCTTGAACATGACACTTTCACTCCATCATCGTGACTTTTGGGTTGGGTAATCTTCTTGACGGTTCATTCATACCTATGGTTCATCATGCCTTCACTTTGGTTTTGGGTCAATGCTACCAACTCATCTTAGTGTCGTTGATATGTTCAAGAGAAGTCATCCACTGAATACTCATCCTTCTGCAATACTCATAAACCTTCATTTTCATGACAATCATCCCTGAACATTGCTATATCAAGTCACATTTTGTCTCTGAAATCAGTAACTCTAGTTTCAAGATAAATTGGCTTCATATCGACACCAGCTCATCATCTAAGAAGTTTACTTAGAAACATAATCTTCAAGTACACTGAGGCTTGTTACATCATCGATAAGTTTCTCGCTTCCATAATTTTGACCAAAAGATTTTGTTTGGCGTTCGACATCAAATCATCTATTCATGCTTACAAATTGTACTATAGTACATTGAGATCCATTAACATCAATGGCGTTTCTCTCATGTTTGTTAATGACTCACATCATTGGCTGGTAATCAAATGATGTATTACCATGTTCGACTACAAATCATATATTCGCATGGCTAGAATTGTACCTGAACGATCCAGTGAATGAGATAAGAAGACCCTGGATCTAGTTTCATCCATCCGGGTTGCGATTTCAGGATAGTTTTACACATCATATGTACGATGAATTTACATACAGATCGTCATTTGAACATGGGCCTATATCTGTAGGCATGTCTATATTGGGAAACATTTCAATGTAGATGACTTTCTGACTATGTACAGGTTATTTGTTACACCATTTTTTGGTCATCTAACCTATTATCATTAGATGGACCCAAGTACACCATGTAAGACCAATTTTACCCTAAGTAAAATTGCTTTCACTATGTAAAATAACTTAATAAACCACATTTATTAGGTTGTTTATGGTCTAAACATGAAACCCCAAAAGGAAATATTAAACAAATCTATATTTGTTTGATTTTCCTTATGGAATAATTAATTAAACAATAATTTAATTATTATTCCTCATCATGTTTAACCCAAAACAAAGAAATTAATTAGATAAATCTTTATTTATCTTATTATTTTCTAGGAATAATTATTTAAATCTTATTTAAATAATATTCCTTGTTAAATATGACTAAATCATCCATAAATAATTAAATAAATCATTATTTATTTGATTATCATTCAACCATTTCCTTAAAATGATAAATAAATCATTTATTTATTTATTATTTACAAATAAAGGGATTTGACCCAAGTCAAATACCTTTTCCCTCCAACAAATATAATAAAATATTCCTAAAAGGTGGTTCTAGAATTTGGTTAATAATATTTTATTCATGCACCAAGTTCTAGACTACCCTAATATTTTGTTATAAATAGAAGGGTTTTCCCATTCATTTGTCACTTTTTGTTGCCTATTAGATCACCCTAGATCTATGCTCTTGGTCTGACTTTGAGCCATTATCATTGTCAAATTTTTCATTATTTCACTTTGTGAGCTCCCTTTGAGTTCTATGTTTGTCTGGGTTTTCTACACCAACAAGAGAGAGAAATTCTAGATCTAAAGTGCTGAGGACTTTCAAGAACCCATCCCATTGAGGAGAATTGGAAACACCTTTCTTGTTTTCCTCCTAGGTGCCCTTAATAAAAAAATTCTTTCAAAAATATTGTTCTTGTCTTGTCTATTGGATGCATGGAGAAAAATCTTATTTTTACTGCTTAATGTATTTTTATGCATAGATCTGGATTTGTGCAACATTTATCTTGATCAACTAACTGCAAATTTGAATATATTGGTAGCCATATTCGATGTTAGGGCTATTTGTTATGCGTAGCTAAAGTGGTCTTTTTTTGTACACTTCGACAAAAGATTCATACTAACAATTGACAACTCCACACGGGTTTTCAATTATGACCGATGTTGTTTTTTATATTCCTGCATATCTAGTTACTTCAGACCCTAGGGTTTTCTTTTCAAATTTTTGTTTTTTCTATTTTTATGTCGTTTTTCACCTCTAAAACACTCAAACATTAAAATTTCTAACTTTCGTGTGTTTCTGGCCCTATTGCACAGGTAACCGACATCAGCCGCAACTGAGACGACAACTTTTTCTGAAATCTGTCGGCAAGACACCCGGAGCTACAGGTCACATTTTTTGGCCTAGAACCTGCAACCTGGATGGAAAGACGCACTTTTCAGCCCTGACTCTGGGACCTGGATAGAAAATTGGTCAAAACCTGTGACCTGCACTTTTTTCTACAATTTTCCAGCCATTTTTCTGGGTTTGTCTGAAGCTTCTGTCAGGGTTTTCCAGCCTCTGTCTCAGCCCGTTTAGACCTGTTTCTGATATGTTTTACTCAAATAAGTGGGAATCTAGCCCCTTAGGGCTTTAGTACCCTCCACTTTTTATAGAATATTTTTAGATGTTTTAGCCCTTTTCTTTTCAGATCTGATACCTCACTTTCAGATCCCTTTTAGATCAGCTCTTCTCCCTTTCAAATCACCTCATACAGTTTTGTTTGGGTTTGAATCTAGGGTCACCTCCTTGTCCCTTCTACCTTTAGCTGATTTACTCCTTTGTTGCAGCAACCTTGCCTCTGCCTCTTTGTTGTTTTCTGCACCTCTTTTCAGCAGATTTCTCCTTTAGATCCCTGTCCCTCCTAACCTTAGATCTATTGGCCTCTTTTTCGTGTGTTTTTACTAGATTTCTTCCCTCTTTTAGACTAGTTTTGAGAGACCCGCCTTCTTGGGTTAGATCGATGCATTGTTAGCTGTTAATTTTCTGTAATCTCAGCATTATTTATTTTTCTCTGTAGATTTATTTTCAGTTACGCAGGACACTTTTTCTTTTACTCTCAAAACGTCTGGGTTTAAAAATTAAAATTAACACACGCAACACACTGACCCTAAGTGAAGAAGAACCTGGTTAACACCTCCAGGCAAAGACTTTAAATTCAATTGACACTGCACCTCTCTGCCCTTGTTTCAACATTGACATCGCTTGATTCTGCCCATGCCTGCCTTTGCCGGTTATTCTTCTTCTCGTCATCATTTCACCTCCAAGGCGTATATCCCAGAGACTTATTGGCCTTCACCCTCAGTTTCCGGTTGGTCGACTTGCTCCTTCCCGCCATCGTCGAGTTAGTCCTCCCCCGAGTCCACACTCCAACTCATATTCTAATTCTTTGGGTTCTCCCCCTACTTCTGGTTCTCCCCCTGTTACCTTCACCATGTCTGGTCCAGGGCCTAATGCTAGCGGCAACCCCGGCCCTAATGCTGGGGATGTTACTAGCGGAACCGCCACGGGAACTACCTGTTGAGCCCCAAATATGTCCTTTCCCTTCACCAAATTTCACTTCATTTCCTTTGTCCCTTATCAATTACAGGCTTAAATGGTCAATAGGATTGATTAAAGTCACTTTATGAATGTATACAATGACTGACTTGCTATATTTTCATGGTTTTGTTGTTGTAGTAATTTTTTACTAGACTTAGCTACAGAATGCAGCGATTCTATAGCCAGTCGCCTATTCCGCAGTTATCTTCATGTTCTCACAGGTTACAGGTGTCACTTCAAGGAAAAACGCATATGGTTGAATTCCACAACACTCCTAGATCATTTATTTCTCTCTACGAAGTCTGAGAAAGAAGCTACAGGTGGTTATGCACGTGGAAGAGATCAAAGCCAAGAAGCAGATTCCTACTAGGACAGGTACTCTACAGATGTCTCCAACAAAGTACGAGGCTTCCATAAGAGTTCTAATTTGATTTTGATTGAAAAAGACACTTGTTCCTGTTTCTTCTCAAGGGTAGTTATGTATTTATTTTATAAGAATGACTTGGAAGACCGAGAGACAGCTAGCTAGATTGATGTTTTGTTGTTAAATCTCAAAAGACTGTAATATTCTGTTTTTGAAATACTTTTCCTTTAATCAAATAAGTACCGCTTTATTGCAAGATACGAGGCAATATTGAGGATATTTGTATGCTAATCCGGTGGTAGAGGGCCCCTACTGCCCGAGAAGCTCTGTGCACATTGTTTAGATAAGTAACTTTAGCCGTGTTGCATTCCTAGCTTAAGCAATTTTCTGAACTTTGTGTTTTATACTCACTTGCATTGGATGCTACAGTCAGTCTTATTCTTACGAATTGTTCCAAAATATCACTAACATTGAATGAGATATAACTGTATTATTTTAGGAATTGGTTGCATTTTTCTGAACTTTACGTTTTTTTTCTCAATTACATCAATTGTTACAGTTAGTCTTGTTGTTACGAATTATTCCAAAATATCGCTAACACTGAGTGAGACTTAGTTGTGGTGTTTTAGAGCTTAGTTGCGTTTTTTTGAACTTTATGTTTTTATGCTCATTTACATCACATTTTACAGCCAGTCTTGTTCTATGAATTGTTCCAAAATACCACTAACACCGAATGAGACAGAGCTGTAGTATTTCAGTGATTAGTTGCATTTTAGTTTATTTGTAAAACTCCGGAGGTT
This sequence comes from Pinus albicaulis, assembly GCA_034641835.2. Classification (NCBI taxonomy): domain Eukaryota; kingdom Viridiplantae; phylum Streptophyta; class Pinopsida; order Pinales; family Pinaceae; genus Pinus; species Pinus albicaulis. The sequence goes on along the minus strand of CM076574.1, from coordinate 457,261,438 downwards.
AATGGCACTCTAGTTCAATTCTGTTCACTGTATTTCAAGTTTGAATGATTGCATTCTAGTTCAGTTTTATCCATTGTGTTTTTAGTTTTATTAGTTGGTTGTATTCTAGTTGTTAAGTTAGACTTGATGGCCTTCATTATTTACAAACCACTCCTGTTCTTAACTTCTACTAATACATCATCATCATAGGAACAAGAATTGGTAATGTCATTTTGAATTCTTGATTGTTCTGCAACTTCTCATAATTTCACAAGCTGTCCTCTTTTCCAAAGCTATTCCAAAAGATTTCTAATTCTTGAATGAGGTTTAACAGTGATATTTTGAGTTGTGGAATGGATTAATTTCGGTGTCATAGGTTAATTTAGAGTATAATTCTTCACTATGTTGCAGACTATCTTGTCCCAAATGTGTTTCAACAAATTTCTAGCCATGGATGAGACTTTCTCTGTGATATTGTAGATTTTTTTTACTTAGAAGAACCTCATTACATTAAACTTATCCTTTTCTCAAATTATTCCATCATATTTCTAATGAATGAATTGGACTGAGTTCATGTTATGAGTTATTGATTTCATGCTATGAGTTATTTTTCTTGTTAAAGTATTGCATTTTCTATTCTCAAGTGCCATACATAGTTTAGAATAGGTTTTTCTCTGTTTTAGTGTGACCAACAACTTCTCTTTACCAACACTTAGTTATTTTCCTCTTAGAATAAAAACACAAAATCAAAAACATTGGAAAAACACTAAACACAACGTAGTGAGAAACAGATACCTAGGCACATATAGTGCACTTCACTTCAACAGTTTACTAGCCCTGGTTGACAATTTACGACATCAATTTAGGAACACTAAGTTGAGCAAACATTTTGGCGCCATTGTCGGGGAAGTGTAACTAGGTAGCCTTGTTTCTTACCTCCCAAAAACAATGACATGCGTAGAGAAAGAGATTCAAGGGGTAGATTCATAAAAAGCAGAAGCTTGATTCCTAGAAAACCACTTGTTTCACAAAGACCAAGAGCCAGCACACCTCCAACTCAAACCCACATTCCATCCTTTACTGATCCTAGACTTCCAGAGAACTTAATATCAGATATTCCATTAGAAAGACCTTCCACTTCATCCACTGAACCTGTCTTAGAAGAAGATCCTTAGACCCATGTTGGGGACATAAACTTTTCAACTTCCACAGAAGAATCAACTATGGCAGAATAAAGGGGAGGAGGAGTTTTTAATGGAGAACACACACTATTTGGAGGGGGTAGAGGTAGAGGTAGAGGACAAGGAGGTAGAGGTGCAGAAGGAGAAGGAGGTAGAGGTGAAGAAGGAGGCAGAGGAAGAGGTAGAAGAGAAATGGGAAGCTCTTTTGGGTTTCCTATAGTAGATGAAGAAACCAATGCAACTATGAAAAAAATTTCACCCTCTGTCCTTCCAAACTTTTATGGACTCAAAACTGAAGACCCTAAAACCTTCCTATTTGAATTTGAAGTCCTATGTAGAACCTATGACTACTTACAAGATGCTCAAAAACTTAAACTATTCCCTTCAACATTGAAAGGAGCAGTATTAAAATGGTTTATGAGTTTGATCAACAGTTCTATTAGGACATGGGAAGACATGAAAAAAGAATTTCTAGAGAGGTATTTGGATTATTGTATGCCAGTCAACCATAAGGAGGAAGTGTTTATAATGTTACAAAAAGAGGATGAAAATTTGGAAGATTTGTTGGAGAGGTTTAACTATAACATCAAGAGGGAAAAAATGGAAAACTTAGATCAAGACACTTTGAAATCTCTCTTATTGAAGACAATTAGGAATGAATGGTTAGATATCCTTAACATGATGGGAAAAGGGGATATATCTTAGCTCACATTACCTGAAATAGTTGAATTATGTATCAACCTTTCAAGAGGGAAATCTAAAACTATAAAAGGACCAAGATACCCTGCTCTTGCAAGGGCAAGTAAATCTGCTTCTAGGACAGTAAGTAGGGAAAAAATAGAACATATGCTTGATGAATTCAAATCTGATATTTTGGGGAGTATTAGTGAACAAATAGACACCCTTAAGTTACAAAACAAGCAGAAAACTGAATCTGATGCCTTAGCAATCTTTTATCCCAAATGTAGAAAGAAGCATGCCTTGAGAGAGTGCCCCTTGGATGCAAAAGTAGTAGAGACCTGTGTAATTTGTTCAAAAAAACATGAGACCAAGAGTTGTCCTTCACTTCCTGGTCTTAAAGCTGTCTTTCAAGAAGAAACCTCTACAAATTCCACAGAATCTCTCAATTTTGTCTCTAGAAGGCCATGGCAAGGACCTCAAACATAAGGATTCCATGATCAGATGTATAATCAACCCCCACCAAATTGGAATTCTTGGCAGCAACCATGGCCCCAATTCCAAAATCAATCTCAAACTTAGGCGCAAGGAGCACAAAATCCCTATGGAAGATACTCTCAGTACTATTAATATCCACCATATCCACATTTCCCTCCTCAACAGAATTTTCAACAAAATACTCAACAGAATCATCAAAATCCCCAACATAAAAATTCACCACTTCCATTACCATTTCCTCATAAAACAAATCAGTTGCCTTCCCAACCCATCCCAAACCCCAACAATAAAAATCCTCAGAATACATACATGATAGAAGGCCAACAGTTTCCAACTTATTTGATTACTCCTTTAGACCTTAGTGATGTTCAACTTAGGTCTGGAAGAATACTTGAAAAGAATAAACCTTCTGTAATCATACAAGAGAAAAACAACTCTGAGGAAGATTCTCTACTGGTGAATAAAAGTCTTGAAGAGAACACACATTTCCAAGACCTAAACATTGAAAAATAAAAACAAAAAGAACCAATAATTTCAACTCCTATATTAGAACAGCCATCAACATCCACTTCTACACCTCCCTTTCCAGAAATATTACAAATTGATAGAGGTGTAGAAAAACAAATTATGGTGCCTAATTATGATTTCCTAGATGAGATGAGAAATGTTTGTATTAAGATCCCATTATTGCAAGCTATCAAGGAAATTCCAATCTTAGCAAAGACAATAAAGGAGTTGAGCATGAAGAAAACAGGAAAAATAATAAGAGAGACAAAGAAAATTCAACTGGCAAGAAAAATAGCAGATATCATGATGGGTAAGATTGCTATTCCAAAGTATCTAGACCCAGGAAATCCAGTTGTTAAAATACACATTAATGGAACTGAGATCCAAAACACACTTATTGATTTAGGAGCAGCAATCAATATCATGAGTAGACAAATCATGGATAAACTGAAACTTCCTAATCTTCTTTTTACACCCACATTATTACAATTAGCATATAGATCTGTGATCAAACCCGATGGGGTAATAGAAGACATTCCAGTGTCCCTATATTCTTGGGAGTATCATGTGGATTTTATGATCCTAACTCCTAAGAATAATCTAGGAGGGCATCCTATTATATTAGGAAGACCTTGGTTAGCTACAACTGATGCTTTCATTAGTTGTAGATCCGGTGATATGTACATCTCTGATGGTAGTTCAACCAAGAAATTTACCTTGTATCCTCCAGAAAAAACAATTACAGAATTAGATGATACTCAATGGATAGAGGATGAAGAAGACTTACAACCTCTCTTCACAATTTTAGAAATTAGTGAAGATAGCCAGATTCTGAATACCTTAGAAAAATTTGAATCCTCTTTGGAATACAAACATGAACAATTTCAAGAAGAATCCAACATTGAGTTTTTATCATCAAGACAGATGTCTCTCTATTCCATGGATAAATTTGGCAGCTCTACAATTGAGATATTTCCAGGCAAACTTTAAACATAAATAAGAACCTAGAGAAATCTCAGCAAGTAGAGCTAGTCAAGATATTACAGAGACATTCTTCTGCATATGCATGGGAGTACACTGATATGAAAGGGATAAGCCCTAAGACTTGCACTCATCACATCTACATAGAGGAAAATTGTAAACCAATCAGATAACCTCAGAGACGGATGAATCCAAATCTTAGGGAGATTGTTAAGGAAGAATTGCAGAAATTGTTAAATGTTAACTTTATCTATCCCATTTCAGATAGTCAGTGGGTTTCTTCTTTGGTAATTGTGCCAAAGAAAAATGGTAAATGGAGGGTATGTATTGACTACCGGGAATTAAACAAAGCTACTCTTAAAGATCATTTTCCCCTACCTTTCATAGATCAGGTGTTAGATACATTAGCTGGCAAAAAGTACTTCTCATTTTTAGATGGGTTTAGTGGTTATAACCAAATCCAAGTAGCACTTGAAGATCAAGACAAAACCACATTTACCTGTCCTTGGGGTACCTATGCTTACCGAGTATTTCCATTTGGATTATGCAATGCACCTGCAACATTTCAAAGGGCGGTACTAGGAATTTTTTCAGATCTAATACATGATTGTGTAGAGGTATATATGGATGATTTCACAGTTTATGGAAACACATTTGAAGAAGCTTTAGTAAACTTGGAAAATTTTTTAAAGAGATGTAAAGAAGAAAATATTTCACTAAGTCATGAGAAGTGTTTTATGATGTTTACTGAAGGAATTGTTTTGGGACATCACATTTCAGGGGATGGAATTAGAGTTTATGAGTCAAAATTTGAAGTCATCTCTAACTTATCTATTCCAAGTTGTCAAAAAGATGTTAGGAGTTTTCTCGGATTTACAGGATACTATCAAAGGTTTATAGAAAACTTCACCAAGATAGCATCTCCACTTTTCAAATTACTTACCAAGGACTGTGAATTCAAGTGGAATCCCGATTGCCAGTTAGCCTTTGAGACCCTGAAAACAAAAATCTCTGAAGCACCTATTTTAAGGGGACCTAACTAGAAGTTACCTTTTTATATTTCAACAGATGCCTCAGATACATCTTTAGGAGCAGTATTGGGACAAAAAGACCTGATTCCTTATGCCATCTACTATACAAGTAAAAATTTGACTCCTTCAGAGTTCAATTATACTGTAACTGAAAAAGAGTTTTTAGCTATTGTTCATGCCATAGAAAAATTCAGACACTATATAACAGGCTATGAAACTTTTGTTCACACAGATCACTCTGCAATTAGATATCTAATGAACAAATCAATTACTAATGGCAGAGTCATAAGATGGTTATTGTTGTTACAAGAATTCAACATTACCATTCTAGATAGGCCGGGAAAACAAAATGCAGTAGTTGATTTCCTATCTAGACTCCAAAACATCAAAGATAACACTCCAGTTGAAGATCAATTCCCTGATGAATATATTTTTGCAAATTCTACTCAAACTCCTTGGTTTGCTGACATTGCTAATTATTTAGAGTCAGGGAAATTTCCTTCAATAATGAATGCAAGAGACAAAAGAAAGATCATTTATGACAGTGCAAAATTTTCATGGGTTGCTAATGAGTTATACAAAACAAGTCCAGATTTTATCATTAGGATATGTGTTCGGGAAGATGAGATGCTTGAGATTCTCAAGGCATGTCATGATGAACCTTGTGGCGGACATTTTGCTGATAAAAGGACAGCTTATAAGGTCCTTCATTTAGGATACTATTGGCCATCCCTTTTTAGAGATGCTAAAGAGTATGTCAAAAGGTGTGACAGTTTCCAAAGGGTAGGGAAACCTTCTCCTTCAGGTGAGATGCCATTGCAGCCTCAGGTACATATTGAGCCTTTTGAAAAATGGGCTTTAGATTTTGTAGGACCTATTAGTCCTCCATTAAGACAAAAGAAATATATATTAGTTTGCACTGATTATGTTACCAAATGGGTAGAAGCTAAGCCATTACTTTATGCTACTGAAGCATCTGTAGTTAATTTTCTTTTTGAGGATATTTTTACTTGTTTTGGTGTCCCAAGGGAAATTGTTACAGATCAAGGAGCTCAATTTACATCAAAGCTAGTGGAACAAATGATGGAGAGGTACAAAATCAGACACAGAAAATCTACTCCCTATCATCCACAAGCAAATGGTCAAGTGGAATCTACCAATAAAGTCATTGAAGGAATCCTAACAAAGATTGTTCATTTACATAGAAGAGATTGGGCAGACAGGCTTCCTAAAGCCTTGTGGGCCTATAGAACTACATGGAGAAGCACAACAGATCATACTCCCTATGAACTTGTTTATGGAAAACAAGTTTTTTTTCCCATAGAGTTTCAGATTCAAACTTTTAAAATGGCAGTTCAGCTAGGACTTGATCTAACAGACGCACAAAAGCACAGATTGGAGCATATTAATGAATTAGATGAGATCATACGGGATGCAGACCAGAAAAAAGTATAGTCCAACAGCAAAGGACTAAATGGCATGATAATTACATCAAGGAAAAGAAGTTCAAAGAAGGTGACTGGGCTCTCTTGTTTGATTCAAAGTTCAAATATTTTCAAGGTAAATTCCAAACGCATTGGCTTGGGCCATATGAAATTATGATAATTTTTGACAATGGAGCAATAAAAATCAGGACAATAGATGAAGAAAAGGTCACTTTTCTTGTAAATGGTCATAGATTGAAGTTGTATCATAAGCCACTTTCAAGAGAAGAATTTGTCAAGATATTCCAGGAAAACAGTGATGTGAAGTTAATGAAGAAGAATTTTTCTTCTTCATCAACCTAGTTGAATTTTCTGAATTCAAATTCATAAAAAAAAAAATTATAAACATGAAAACTAATCACTGATTAGCATGTTTATATAGAAAAGATAAAGTGAAAATCAGAATTCTTCTGACACTTTAGCTTTTCAAATTTGTTCTTTTTCTGCAAGAAGCTATCACAAAATCATAAGTCTCACTCCATAATGTCTCCATTCATTCATATTTCATTCACTCCATTCATCCATATTTCGTTCACTCCATTCATCCATACTTCATTCACTCCATTTCATGGTCCATTTCATTTCCATCTCAGATTTCTAAATTTGATCTCTTTCTGCAGATTGAGTATTACAAATCACAAGTTGCAGACCACTTTTTATGGTTCATTCCACTTCACAATTGTGATTCATTTCATTCCATTACATTTCACTTCACTCTTGAGCCATTCCACCATATTTCATGATCCACTTCATACAACATTCCATTCCATGTTTCAAAGTTCCTACAGGTACATTCTGCAGCCAGTCAGACATTCTGCAGCCAACTAGACATTCTGCAGCCAGATATCCTGAAGGCAATTATCCAACAACACTTGTTCAGTAGCAAATTGACCCTGCACACCTATGTCAACAAGAAAAATAAAAGGAATTATGAAGACTGAAGAATCAATTATTTTCAAAGGAGGACAAAGCATATCAAAACCACAAAAATTAAAGGAAAGGCAAAGGTAAAGTTGTAAAATTATTATGATGACAGAATATGAAAGTTATAGTATAGTTAAGTCATGTATGATTCAAAAAGTTGTTTTAATTATTTGTGTTGATCTTGCCTATTAAACCTATCATAAAAAATTTGGACAAAATCCCCTCCACTCCGCCATATCAAATCATCATTTAAAACTTAACGGTTAAGTACTGAAGTGACCTAATCAGTCACGTCACTAGGCCGAAGTATTCAGTGATGATTTTGAATTTCTCACGAAATATTTCCACGGTCTTTTCTCCCATGATGGCTCTCAAATTCATTAATTCATGTAAATCACCCTCACTACATTTCACTCATTCTATAACCTCTTCATATCATCCTTCCGTAGCTAATTCATACTGCATAAATAGAGAGAGCACCTTTGGGGTAAAAACAACTCTTTAACAACCATTTTCACCGTGGATAGAAGAGCAGTAAATTGAAGGTTGAGAAGAGAAGCCATGGGTCTCATAGTAAGGTCCGAACCAGTCGGAACCAAATACTTGGAGGGTTACCCACAAATTAGAGAAATGCTACAGCAGGCTAGGTGGTTACAATTTTTGGAAAAATTCAATGGTTTTCATAAAGAGGTAACTAAAACATTTGCACAGTCCTTCAATGGAGCAAAAGTCGAAATAGGAGATGTTAAAATCACTGTTATAGAAGCTTTCATTGCAGAAGCAGCGGAATTACCCAGGCAAGGAGAACGATGGTTCACAAATAGGGAATTTCATAATGAGGCATGGAGGCAAATGCTTAAAACACCAGGTATGGATGTTTCCATTTTTAAGAAGGGCATTCCTAGCTCACCACTGAAGAATAAATGGTGGAATATGTTGCTCATTTTGCAAAAGTTTATAACTTGTGAGGGAAGGTTTGGTACTTTATATATTTATCATATTCGGCTAATGATGCATTTCTTAGATGAATAAATCAATTTACCCTTTTTCCTACTTCATAGTTTGAAGAGAATGGCCTCTAATGTTCAAAAGAGGGTTCAATTCCTGGAAACCACTTTGTACCACCACGACCTAGTTAAAATCCTGATTGAACATCATTTGAGAAAGGTGGGAGACAATTGGGATGAGTTTCTAGTGAGGAATCACTTTGAAAAACCCAAGGAATCTCCATCTGAAGGAAAAATTACAAGAAGAAGCAGGAGAGGGAAAATTTTCAAAGTTGTTGAAACTAAAACTGGTAAGTCCATACAAGAGGACGGTGAGGAGATAATTTCTAAGAAATTGACTGAAATTAAAAAACAGCTTAAAAATGAGAAGATGATAAAAATGTATGCCAAGGAGAGAGGTGAAGGACCATCTCAACCAAGACGAAGCCACAGGCTTAGAGGTATATTGAAGAAAACAGGGGTTAGACAAACAGGAATTATAAACATTGAGGATGAAGAGACACCAACTGCTAGATCACCTGAGTACCAGTACGAGGAAGACCTTGATGAAGGAGCTTCGGAGATAGACCTAGCACAACAACAAATTTATAATTATGTTGAAACATTAGAGAAGAGAGCCTCAGAAAGTAGAGACAGAACTCCTAGCCCACCAGAATCTGCAATTGATATGCTAAGAAGAGATAAATATGAGTTACCAGTACTCAATAGGCATATCAAGAATGAGAATGACATTTTAAGGGAGCAGGTTAAGCTGAAAAGTGATATGAATACAACTTTCTCTCTACAAATGGAAAAATTGTACAAGGCAAGTGAGAAATTGAAGAATAAAAACAAAAAGTTGAGCAGGACACTTATAAATTTGAGATTCAAGTTGGTCATAAAGAAGCCTAGGAGGCCATTGACTATTAGGAAAAGTAGAAGAAGGAGCCTGTATGTCCTAGAAGAAGTCTCAGAATATATGAGTTGATTGCATGAGGACATGCAAAAACTTTGCAGTGGGGGTATGTTGAGCCCCAAAGATGTCCTTTCCCTTCACCAAATTTCACTTCATTTCCTTTGTCCCTTATCAATTACAGGCTTAAATGGTCAATAGGATTGATTAAAGTCAATTTAGGAATGTATACAATGACTGACTTGCTATATTTTCATGGTTTTGTTGTTGTAGTAATTTTTGACTAGACTTAGCTACAGAATGCAGCCATTCTGTAGCCAGTCGCCTATTCCGTATATATCTTCATGTTCTCACAGGTTACAGGTGTCACTTCAAGGAAAAACGCATATGGTTGAATTCCACAACACTCCCACATCCTTTATTGCTCTCTATGAAGTCTGAGAAAGAAGCTACAGGTGGTTATGCACGTGGAAGAGATCAAAGCCAAGAAGCAGATTCCTACCAGGACAGGGACTCTACAGATGTCTCCAACAAAGTACGAGGCTTCCATAAGAGTTATAATTTGATTTTGATTGAAAAAGACACTTGTTCCTATTTATTCTCAAGGTTAGTTATGTATTTATTTTATAATAATGACTTGGAAGACCGAGAGACAGCTAGCTAGATTGATGTTTTGTTGCTAGATCTCAAAAAACCATAATACTCTGTTTTTGAAATACTTTTCCTTTAATGAAATAAGTATCGCTTTATTGAAAGATCTGAGGCAATATTAAGGATATTTCTATGCTAATCTAGTGGTAGAGGGCCCCTACTGCCTGAGAAGCTCTGTGCACATTGTTTAGATAAGTAACTTTAGCCGTGTTGCATTCCTAGCTTAAGCAATTTTCTGAACTTTGTGTTTTATATTCACTTGCATTGGATGCTACAGTTAGTATTATTCTTACGAATTGTTCCAAAATATCACTAACATTGAATGAGATATAACTGTAGTATTTTAGGAATTAGTTGCATTTTTCTGAACTTTACGTTTTTTTTCTCAATTACATCAATTGTTACAGCTAGTCTTGTTCTTACGAATTATTCCAAAATATCACTAACACTGAGTGAGACTTAGCTGTGGTGTTTTAGAGCTTAGTTGCATTTTTTTGAACTTTATGTTTTTATGCTCATTTACATCACATGTTACAGCCAGTCTTGTTCTATGAATTGTTCCAAAATACCACTAACACCGAATGAGACAGAGCTATAGTATTTCAGTGATTAGTTGCATTTTAGTTTAGTTGTAAAACTCCGGAGGTTAATGGCACTCTAGTTCAATTATGTTCACTGTATTTCAAGTTTGAATGATTGCATTCTAGTTTAGTTTTATCCATTGTATTTTTAGTTTTATTAGTCAGTTGTATTCTAGTTGTTAAGATAGACTTGATGGCCTTCATTATTTTCAAACCACTCCTGTTCTTAACTTCTACTAATACATCATCATCATAGGAACAAGAATTGGTAATGTCATTTTGAATTCTTGACTATTCTGCAACTTCTCATAATTTCACAAGCTGCCTCTTTTCCAAATCTATTCCAAAAGATTTCTAATTCTTGAATGAGGTTTAACAGTGATATTTTGAGTTGTGGAATGGATTAATTTTGGTGTCATAGGTTAATTTAGAGTATAATTATTCACTAGGTTGTAGACTATCTTGTCCCAAATGTGTTTCAACAAATTTCTAGCCATGGATGAGATTTTCTCTGTGATATTGTAGATTTTTGTTTACTTAGAAGAACCTCATTACATTAAACTTATCCTTTTCTCAAATTATTCCAACATATTTCTAATGAATGAATTTGACTGAGTTCATGTTATGAATTATTGAGTTCATGCTATGAGTTATTTTTCTTGTTAAAGTATTGCATTTTCTGTTCTCAAGTGCCATACATAGTTTAGAATAGGTTTTGCTCTGTTTTAGTGTGACCAACAACTTCTCTTTACCAACACTTAGTTCTTTTCCTCTTAGAATAAAAACACAAAATCAAAAACATTGGAAAAACACTAAACACAATGTAGTGAGAAACAAATACCTAGGCACATATAGTGCACTTCACTTCAATAGTTTACTAGCCCTGGTTGACAATTTATGACATCAATTTAGGAACACTAAGTTGAGCAGACACTACCTCGACTGTCCCTTTGCTCCCCTATATGGCAGGTCTCAGTCTCCCCAATTTCAATTATTTGATCAATGATCCTATCCGCCACGATGTTAGTTGGCTTAATATTCCAACCAAGCTCCCCTCCGACATTCCCAAGTTCGAAGGCCTTGCTGGTGAAGATCCCTCCAACCATATTTGATCTTTCCACATGTGGTGTTCATCCAATTCCATTACTGATGATTCCATCCATCTTAGATTGTTTCAATGCACGCTTACTGGTGAAGATTCTAAGTGGTATGTTGATTAGACCGCCTCTTCCCATACCACCTTTGCGACCATTGCCCAAGCCTTCTTATCTTATTTCCAGCTCCCTCTCCGATACGACACTGGTACCGAACTCTTGACTTATTTCTGTCAATCATCTTTGACCCGCCTTTCCGCTCATGTTCAGGAATGGCGGAGAAGAAGGATCTTATGTCGACCTCCCACCTTTGAAGATCGGGTCTACATGGACTAGTTCCTTCGATCTCTCTTACCTGCCATCGGCAAAGATGTCGCATCCAAGTTCCCTCAAACCGAAGAAGCCGTCCTCCAAATCACCTTGAAATATTACCTCATCTATGCTCAATCTGGTTATGCTTACACCGTCCTTCCTGACCTCCCCAGACCTGGTGGCGCTAACGCCCTGGGGGCATCTCACTTTACCGACGGTATCGTTGGAGCTCTTTTGCATACCTACGATCAGCCTCCTATGGGCTATGGTTTCCCTCTGGGAGGGACCAACACCTCTAACACTTTTCCCCCTCCAGGTAGCATGTATCTAGGATACAGCATGCCTCCTAACCATTATCCTTACCCACATCCTGGTGTCACAGCTCCTCCAGCATTTGGACATCCACCTCCCTTGCCTTCTCAACCCCCCCAACAACAAATACTACCCCCTCTAGGGCAAATATTTTCACAGCAAGGCGTGACTAATCCTCCTTCTTCTCAAAGAAAGAGGAAAGGCAATCAAAATCAATCTGCCCCTGGTAATCGTGGATCCAATCCTTCAAGTATTGATTCTAACACTGCGAACCAGCAACAGGGATCTTAGCCCAAGATGGATAGGCCTCTTCGCACCAATAAGCCTTGTTCGTGTTGTGGTGTTTATGGTCATTACACTCATCCACAAATGCGGCAGATGTGGGAGTCTCAGGCTACATTGCGAGGACAACATACCTCCCCTACTATTCCCCCCAATGCGGCTACTTATCAAACAACTGTGTTTACCGATCCTTTCCCTCCGCAAGGATTTGTGGCTACCCAACCACTTCACGCACCGGTAACCACTCAACCTTCCACTTCTGGTTCCTCCGATTACCAGATTCTCATGATGAACTCTAACCAACCTCTCACTGTCAACCTTAACCTTCAAAATCAGTCTCGTCAGTACCCCACGCCTCCCGCTCCGTCTATCCCTGAGTCACCATCTTCAGGTCCTACAGAGCCTCTTTCGACACCCAATGGTCCCTTGTAGATCCCTCAGCCCAAAGCTGAGGTTCATACCAAGGTTCATAAGGTCCCATTACGCCGAAATGCTACTTCTAGTTGAGCTGCTCATTCGTATAGCATAGTAGATGATTTGGCACAGTCTCCTGCTGCCATTTCCACACTAGAACTCCTCCAGTCGTGTCCTTCTCAAAGGAAGACTCTACTATTTTCCATGGGCGCTGTAGATCCTGCTGATGACCAATTGATTTTTTTCGACACATGTCAGTCAGACCATCCTCCCCTTCCTGCTTCCGTTGCTTTCCAAATCCTAGTCAAAATCTGGAATGCCAACGTGGCTCGATGTATTATTGATGAAGGGGCATCTACCTATGTGATGTATGTTTCAGTTTGGAAACAGCTCAGATCTCCTGAGCTGGCCCCTTCTACCATCACCCTTCGTGCGTGGGATGGCCATGCCTCCCAGCCCATTGGCCTCTTCCATAATTGTCCTATCACTCTTGTAGGAAAGACTATTTGCGTTGACATTGAAGTCATCGACGCCCCCCTTGATTATAACGTTCTTTTTGGGCAGAGATACACCTATGCCATGTCTGTTGTCCCATATGCGGTCCACCGCAAGATGTTTTTCCCTCACAATGGAAATATAGCCACCATTGACCAGTTGACATATCATGAGCCAAAGTCTCAGACCTCCCCTAAGTTGACCATCTCTTCTGTAGCCAATAAGAAAACCATCGATTCTTTTAACAGTGTCTCTCCCGGCATCTACAAAGACTCCTCCTTGCTTGGAAACTTCCCTGGTCTTCCTCCTCCTCCTATCTCTGATCCCAGCTTATCGAATGTTTACATGATGCAATCATCTCGGGCTGAACTTAAGCAACTCGCTTCGGCTAGTCAGGAACCTCAACCTAAACCTCGCCCACCACAACCTGCTCCTAGCCCTTCGCCTCAGCCAGATGGACCTCTTCCTTCTGGAACTTCTCCTACAGCTGGTACCCATGAGCCCCTCTATCCTCCTGGGTCGGTTCCACCAGGTCTCAACCATATTGGAGCTGTCCCTCCTGGCCATTACCCTACTAGTTAGATACATTTCCTTGCTCCCCCTCCCATATTTTATTAGGCCCCCATCATGGCCACCCTCTCTCTCCCCAATTTTACCCTGGGCATACCCGTCTGGTACCTTTACCCTCCAGCCACTACCCCACCAGGTCACCCCAAACCTTTCCTTTCTTTGACACCGGTTCAACTGGTTCCCTTAGCTTATTTCATTGCTACAGTGCCACCCGCACCTCAACAAGACCCTTCTCCTGTTGTGACAGCTCTAGAAAATAAAGGCAAAGCTCGCAAGGGGGCATCCCATGACAAGGCTACCCTGTCACACCCTGCTCCTCCCCGGCCGCCAAAATGCGCTATCCAGTTTGCCTTGTGCGATGTTGTCGGTCACACCACCCATACATGTCCTGAGTTGCCGCATCTCAAGACCATGGTCAATGAGAGGTTTCCGGAATCCGACATCCCTGAGGTCTATGTCACTATACCTGATTCAATACCGAAACTTAAAACCTTGTGAACCAATCACCCTTATTCTTTGTGCGTTTTCCACGGCCATTATACCCACCTCTGCCCCCACCTCGATGAGTATCGTTCCTCTTTAGATGCATACTTCCAATTCAAAGCCAAGCATGACCAACTACCTTCTCACTTGTTTGCGAATTCTCCTTCAGTAGAACTAGAAGACCTGTCTACCCCAATTCACATTCCCCCTCCTGATATTGAAATGACTGAGTCTTCAGCCACCATTTGTTACCTCTCATCATCCTTATGGGATCCTTAATTTAGTCCCTTAGTAAACCCCCCCCCCGATGTCGCCGACTTCCATCTGCTTACTCTTCTGTCACCCCCCATGACGTTGTGCATGTGAGCCTTTCTCCCCATAATCATGAGTCTGATATTTCTACCTCATCAGGTGATCCTCTTCCTTCCACCCTTCCCATATTCCAATCAGATGAAGACATTATGGAAGCCATGACCAAACCTGATTTTCCATGGGATGATATGCACCATCGTGCATACTTCCTTCCACAGCAATCCCATGACCAATATGCTGTAGAATCTAAAGACTTCATTCCCGATAAAGGTTGCTGGTTTAAAAATCCCATCCCTGCAACTGATGCTTTCGAAGAAGGCAACATGGCCAATATTTCTCCTACCATAAAAATTGACATTTCTATCCAACCAGGAATTGAAGAACATATCACCTTGGGTGCCTAATGCACCCCAGAAGAAATTGAAGCTTACACCAAGATATTCAAATAATTCTATGATATTTTCGCCTGGTCCTACTCAGAAATGCCCGAACTCGACCTAGCCATTGTCGAACACCATATCGACACATGGCCTGATGCCAATCCAGTCCGTCAAAAGTTTAGACCCATTCATCCTTCCAAACATGAAGCTATCAAAGCCGAAATCGATAAGCTCAAGCAGGCTAGTTTCATTTATCCCATCGAATACACCACTTGGGTATCAAACCCAGTTCTTGTCCTCAAAAAACAAAGCACCATCCGTGTCTACACTGACTTTTGAGACTTGAACAAAGCTTGTCCCAAACACAACTTCCCCACACCATTTATTAACAAAATCATTGATGAGTGTGTGGGGCATGAGGTTCTATCCTTTATGGATGGATTCTTCGGATACAACCAAATCATTATCCGTCGTGCTAATCAAATTAAAACCGCGTTCATTAGTCCATGGGGAACTTTCGCATACTGGGTCATGCCATTCGGCCTTAAAAACACCGACGCCACTTTTCAACGGGCCATGTCTTATTATTTCCATGACTTAGCTCATATTATCCTTGCCTATTTAGATGACCTTACTGCGCGTTCTAAACATCGAGCGCAACACCTCCACGATCTGTGTACCATCTTCCTCCGATGTAGCAAGTATAATATCTACCTTAACCCATTGAAATGTGTCTTCTGCATTCTCGCCGGTCATCTTCTAGGCTTCATCATGTCTAAAGATGGTATAACTCTTGACCCTTTGAAATTTCAAGCCATTCTTGAACTGCCTACTCCCCATACCTTATGCCAGCTACAAATTCTCCAAGGTAAAGCTAATTTTCTTCGCCGGTTCGTTCCCGACTATGCCACCACCACACATGGGTTCCTTAGAATTCTTTGCTCTAACATCCCATTTGTTTGGGATACCTATGCTCATGAGTATTTTGATGCCCTCAAGCACGCTCTCACATCTGCCCCCTTGATTCGTCCTCCTGACTTTGATCGAGACTTCATCCTGTACATCTCTTCCTCCACCTATTCGGTCGCTGGTGTCCTTATCCAGGAAGATGATAACGGTACTGAACATGTGATCTATTATGTCAGTAAGAACCTTGTAGGTCCCCTTGTATCCTACTCACATGAAGAAAAATTGGTGTTGGCCGTCGTGTTCTCAGTCCAAAAACTGTGTCATTACATCCTCATGCATTCCACCAAGGTTGTGACTAATTCCAACCCCATGGCTTTCCTATTGAGTCGCTACATCCTCAGTGGGAAGTACGCTCGTTGGGTCGTTATCCTTCAAGAATTCGACCTTGAATTTGTCACACCAAAAAGTAAGAAAGGTTTAGCCCTCACTGAATTCATTTCTGAATTACCTACTGGTACGCAGGATCCTCCGGTTAATGACGCTCTTCCCGATGAGCACTTATTCGCCATTACCACAGATGACCCTTGGTACGATGATATCCTTACATACTTGTGAACCCAAAAGTTCGCCCTTCATCTTGACCATGATGCTCGACGACATATCTGACACCAAGCCCCCCACTACCTTCTTATCGGTGACGACCTCTATCGTCATGGTGTAGATACTGTCCTTCGTCGTTGTCTCACACACGCTGAAGCCGAGCAAGTCCTCAATGCCTGTCATAGTGGTGCTTGTGGTGGCCACCTCTCTGGTCTTGCTATCGCATACAAAATCATGCGCGCTGGGTATTTTTGGCCTTCTCTCTTCAATGATTGCATTGAAGTAGTCAAACATTGTTCCAATTGCCAACACTTCACCCCTAAGGCACAAGCTCCTCCAGCTCCCCTCCATCCTATCGTCACAGCTGGTCCCTTCTATAAATGGGCCATCGACTTCATGGAGTGTCAACCTCCATCCGCTAGTAACCATAAGTATATCATCGTGGCAATTGACTATTTCACAAAATGGGCTGAGGCTATGCCAACATTTAACAACACGGCAGCTACCACAGCCCTCTTTTTCTTTAACCATGTTATCACTCGATTCGGGGTTTCGAAACAATTGGTCTCTGACCATGGCCGACATTTTGAAGATGAGATATGGCATGAGCTATCCTCATTGTTGGGTTTTGAGCATCAATATTTCTCCTCCTATAACCCCCAAGGTAATGGCCAAGTTGAAGCTGTCAATAAAATCCTTAAAACCATGCTTCAATGGATGGTGAATAAGAAAAAAACCAACTGGAATCTCATGCTCTTCCCTGATTTGTGGGCCTATAGAACTTCCGTTAAAAATGCCACTGGTTTTACTCCTTTCCACCTCATTTTCAGAGAGGAGGAAATCTTACATATTGAATGTGAAATCCCCTCCCCTCATCTGGCCGTTGAACTTCTCCCTAATACCCAACCTCTAGAACAACAACTTATCATGCTTGAGCGCACCTCTGAAGACCGTCGTGTTGCATTACAAACTCTTGAAGCAACTAAGAAACGCACCAAAGCTCAGTATGACCGAAAATTCCACCATCGTTCTTTTCACGAAGGTGATCTTGTTCTAGTATATGACCAGGCCCATGATGTCCTCAGTCATGGGAAGTTTGAATCATTATGGCTAGGCCCTTACATCATCAGTAAGGACCTGGGTAAGGGGGCATACCTCGTAGAGGACTTTGAAGGCCACCCCCTTCCTAATCCTCGCAATGCACTCTATCTTAAGAAATATTACCCTTAGCATTTCCCTCCTGAAATGAATGTTTTATTTTCCTTAAGATAGCCAGCATCTTTTTGTCTCCCCTGATTTGATACTTCACCCAGACACGTTCTGTCCATGAAGGCTCCGTTCACCTCTCCTCCAAAACCAAATTTCCTCACTTACAACACTTGTACTTGGGGCACCACTTTGCCCCCTTACTTATCCTTGTTTGTGTCCATTTTCATCATGAGATACTCTCTTGTACTCATGTTTTTATGGTCCCCCTTTGGACCTTTACTGTGTGGCAGCACCATCAAGTCTCCCTTGTTTAGAGCATCTGAGTTGAGTCATCATCATATTCTTGGAGTCTATCCTGAGTCCCTTTATATCCCACTATAGTCTTCCATCCTTCATTGCTTGGTCCCTCTCTCTTATCGCACATAATGGCATTTAGTCCCACTGTCCCCTATCCCTCTTGATATTGTGTCAGTCACTGCCAAGTCATCTAAGGCTTGTTTATGCTTTCATATAGAAGCCATCCACCATACCACCAATATCCCCCATTTCATCACTCACAGTCATCACTGCCCAATTTAATACTTTCCTTGGCCTTAGCTGAGAACTCTGTCATGTTTCAACTATGCTGATCCTCCTTCTGTCGACATCAACTCATTCATTCCAGAAGACAGGTCTAGAGAGCGGTGTACCTTGGTTCCAGCTTCCACTCTTGTTCGGTGCCTCGGATCAGGCAAAGGGATCTCTCATTTCCCTTTGACTTGATTGTTTCTCCACTCCAGCTCCTTTCAGCATGACCGAGATCCGTATACTTGATGGTTCAGTGATACAGCAGCGGCTCTTGATGATTCTTGGGTGTGTGTGAGATGTCTCAACCCTCATGAGGGGGTGGCCCTGCAGGTAGCCCCCCACATGCCCGGATGACCTCCTCCTTGCAGCCTTCGATGCAGCTCCAGATATTTGATGATGTTGGCCTTAGCCACTTGCAGCGCCTCTTTGATTTTCATGTATCAGTCAGATTTTGTGAGCCCTTCCCCATTTACAGGGGGCATTTGGGTTGTATTTTTATCTCATGTACTCAGATATTATTGTATAAGTCTTGGCTGTTATCCCAGGCACAACATGTATGTGGGATTCCTCATTGTATTTTTATCGCTTTCCATGTTTGAGTTTTATACCTTTGTTGCCTGTCCCCATCAATATTTGGTGACACACTATTCTTTGATTTTCGCTTTGTCTCATGGCACAGTATGCCCCCCACTCGCCTCTTAGCACGAGTGCAATTCTCTCATAAAACGAGACTTGTTGCACCTGTAAGTCTCATCTCCTCAAGGTCTAGTTCTTTAGCACTTTAGACTACCTTACATTTCTCTCTCTGACTTCCCTTTTGATGTCTAGTGATTGAGTTCTTACAGCGTACTTCGGTCATATGATTTGCTCCTAACACTCATATGCTGGGGGACAATCTGTTACACCATTTTTTGTTCATCTAACCTATTATCATTTGATGGACCTAAGTACACCATGTAAGATCAATTTTACCCTAAGCAAAATTGCTTTTACTATGTGAAATAATCAATAAACACATTTATTAGGTTGTTTATGGTCTAAACATAAAACCCTCAAAAGGAAATATTAAACAAATCTATATTTGTTTGATTTTCCTAATAATTAATTAAAACAATAATTTAATTATTATTCCTGGTTATATTTAACTCAAAACAAGGAAATTAATTAGATAAATCCTTATTTATCTTATTATTTTTCTAGGAATAATTATTTAAATCTTATTTAAATAATATTCTGTTAAATATGACAATAAATCATTTATAAATAACAACAAACCATTATTTATTTAATTATCATTCAACTAATTTAAACAATAAATAAATCAGTTTATTTCATTTATTATTATAAATAAAGTATTTAATCAGTTTGAAAACACTCTTTTCCCTCCAACAAATATAATAAAATATTCCTAAAAGGTGGTTCTAGAATTTGGTTAATAATATTTTATTCATGCACCAAGTTCCAGACTACCCTAATATTTTGTTATAAATAGAAGGGTTTTCCCATTCATTTGTCACCCTTTGTTTCCTATTAGATCACTCTAGATCTATGCTCTTGGTCTAACTTTGAGCCATTATCATTGTCAAATTTTTCATTATTTCACTTTGTGAGCTCCCTTTGAGTTCTATGTTTGTCTGGGTTTTCTACACTAACAAGAGAGAGAAATTCTAGATCTGAAGTGCTGAGGACTTTCAATAACCCATCCCATTGAGGAGAATTGGAAACACCTTTCTTGTTTTCCTCCCAGGTGCCCTTAATATAAAAATTCTTTCAAAAATATTGTTCTTGTCTTGTCTATTGGATGCATGGAGCAAAATCTTCTTTTTACAGCTTAATGTCTTTTTATGCATAGATCTAGATTTGTGCAGCATTTATCTTGAACAACTAACTGCAGATTTGAAGATATTGGCAACCATATTCGATGTTAGGGCTATTTTTTATGCATAGCTAAAGTGGTATTTTTTTTTACACTTTGACAAAATATTCATACTAACATTATTAGATAGTTTATGTGTTGAGCATGTGAATGCCTCCCTCAGCAATTCATGATAAATATGAAAATATCATGATGTAATGTATTGTAGGATTGATGCAGGTCACCACTCCACTTTAGTTCTAGCTCATCGCATCATAAAACATCTCATATAAATACTATTATTATTATTTTGACTTCATGCTTTAGGGGAAAACTGTTATAGGTCAATTTGGGCACCATTCCCCGTGACATGATCCAACTGGACATCATCCCCAGGACCAATAAAATAGGGTCTATTATCCCCTGATATTTCAGTTTCTATATTCCCTAAGAGAAGAAAAAATCATTCATGGCTTCTATTGTGATATTTCCACGGTTTGAAGTATATGTTATATCACTTATTAACTCACCAATGTAGCCTCTAAATGGACTAAATGCATTGCAATGCAAAATCCTCCATTTAAGGGTGCACTACAATGCACTTACCGACATTCAAGAGTGAATTGGTCACCTCGGAGTGGAATTCTCATTGTTCCGGGAATGTTCACATGGCCAGTGCCTTCTAGAAGAGTCCATATGTGTCAAAATTCGAATCCAAGTGTCCATATAACACCTCTGAACTTTGGAACATCTCTTTCCTATTATTAAAAATTAATTCATTGAGAAAATACCATCAATTTCCCTATAAATTGAGCACTCATTCTAGTGCTAGAGAAGGGAGAAATTTGGTAAATTTATGTTGTTGGATTCCCATTTGAGAGAGTGAAAGTAATGATATTTTGCTAGTATTATGCTGGTTGTGATGAGGTTGGAATGATGCTGGAGTTGGTTGGAAACAAATTGATCATTGGTTGTAACCTCCCCCTTCTACTCTTTAATAAAGATTGTTGTTCATTTTCTCTTATAGATGTCTCTATTTCTTGTGAAATGGATTCTTGAATGATATATGTATTTCATATCTAATCAATTTGATTGAGAAATATAAGTATATATTAGTATATTTCATGTTGTTTGTTGTTCTCTGTTTCTATTTCCAGGAATCGATCCGGTGATTTGAGTTGGATTGAAAGCAACGACAACAACGAAAGAAGGAGAAGGCGAAGTGATTGAATCACAAGTAGGCTCTTTAACCATTCTGTATATCTTCTTTTTTTAGATAAATTGATAGTAATTCTTTCCTCTGTTTTTCTAAGTGACTAGTACCACACTTAGGGAATTTGGTTTATCCATAGATCACAATTCCACATAACAATGTTGAAATTCCATAGCATTTACGCTTGGAATCCATTGAAGGGATCAACCCTTCAAAGTTGGGCTTGGTATTACTTGCAGCAATTATATATTTCAGTTCAGCCCGTAGTTCTGCATACCCAGCAATTATGCATTGCAAACCCTAGGAGGGTGATTTTCTGAGGTCAACCAATCCGAAAATCATTTCTGTGTTATTCTAGGTTTTTTCCATAGAGTTTGGATTCTAGATCCCAGATGTTTCTAAGCACTAAAGCACCCTTGTCTACACAGACCTATTCACCCACCAGCAACATTTCCAGCAGGGCAGCGCAAAGGAAGAGCTCCAACAACACAGTACAGATAAGTTTTTTTAGTGGTAGAGATTGAGGCCATTCCACACCGCTTTTATTGGCTCGAGTGCTATCTATTTTGAAGCATTGTTGTATTGTTTTCACCTCCATATTAATAAAATGTTTCAGCTGTTCTGTCTATTTTTATGGTGTTTTCATTATATTTCCATATTGTTGTAGTTTCTAGTTTATTGTGTTTTGTATTACTATATTTTCCTATTTGGAATATTATAGAGGGCAAGGTCAAGAAGATACAAATAGATTTAGATGCAGCCCTGGAATCCTTGTCCTAGAAAGAAAAGCAACTAGTAGTTGCCAAAGAAGATGTCGACCTCGCCTCTAAGAATTTGTAGGCAGCTAACCAGAAGGTCATAGAACTAAAGGAAAAAATCAAGGGAAATATGTCCCTGGTGGAGGCTAAGAAAATTATCTAGGATGGGATCATTGTGGAGATGAGAAGAAATTGGGAATACATAATAAAGCAGAAGAAAGTCACAGTTTGAGAACGTAGGAATCAAATCAAAGCAGGCCTGGAAGCAGAAGGGAGGAACTCTTTGATTTCCAGGAAATATATCAAGTTGGTGAATGAGCGGCCAACTGAAGGAATAAGGACTATCGATGTAGAAGATTGGTTGAGTACTATCATGGAAATTATGAGGATGATTTAGAAAGAAGACGCCTGGGTCAAGGTTGAGGAGTTCCTTGTTAGGTCCCTATATTACTAGTGTAGACCCTTATTTTTGTTAGTGTAGCCACCTTATTTTTATTGTTGCACCCTTGTAACCCCAATTTTGTTATTATTGTTCCCTTACATTATTATTGTTAGGTCGGCTAGGATTATATTGTGACCCCATGGACTCCTATATATAGAAGGAGGTTTTTTCATTTGTATCATCCAAGAATTATTTAATTATGTAATGTAAAGGAGGTTTCCCCCTCAAAGTGTCTTATTTCTAAGGCATTGATATCTCTTTTCTTCTATTTTCGGAGATGGTTTCATAACATTTGGTATCAGAGCTTTTGATTCTAGGGTTTCTCTATTCCAAACAGGTCATCGTGGCATTTTTGCTATAACTTGTTTTCTACAAAGGTTCAGAAGCTGAAATTTTTATCACGCGAAGCTAAAATCCTAAGAAACGTTGTGTAAAAATTTCAGATCTTGGTTCGCAATATTTTCAGAGATATGATCTATGGAAGTTATGAGTTTTTCAGGCTCCCGAATTTCATCTCAAAGAGTTGACCATTGGAAAATTGTCATAATATCTCTCTGGGCATTGGATTGGAATTCTGTAAAAATTGGCTACAACTACATGGACTATAGTTTCTTTTGTTTCAAATTTAGAGCTAAAGGAGGAAACAATGACACGTGGCACACCATACAAGTTCTCTACTGAACTATAACATAATTAGATCATTGTGGGAGATTGGACATAAATTTTCATTGAAGAATCCAAATTAGGTCAGACTTGTGGCCTTCGAAATAAGATTCAGAGGGCTACTACAGCACTGAAATTCAAATATTGAAGATCTGAAATAACAGAGATAATTCAGTTTCAATATCAATCTCCTCAAAAGCAAGAAAAATGTGTGTATTTTTTTCTTCTAAATTGCACAAGTCTTTCTTGAAAAATTATTTTGAATTGATTCCAAGGGCATATTGTAGAATATATATTAGTGTTGGGCTCTAAAATGGCCCCTAAAAAAAATTCAACACCCATTAATCCTTCAGAAGGGTCTACTATGACTCATGAAGATGAAGAATTGCAACATGACATATCATAAATACAAGAGCAAGTCCACCAAATTTCGCTCTCGCAAAGAGCAACACAAAATGAAATGGAAGTTTTGAAGAAAGGTGTGGAAGCTAATATGGATGATTTGAAGAAAGGTGTGGAAGCTAATATGGATGGTTTGAAGAATGAAATGGAAGCTAAGATGGATGGCATGGAAACTGGCATGGAAGTTAATATGGATGACATGGAAGCTAAGATCGAAAACATCAAGAATGATCTAAAAGCAGACATGGAAGGTTTGACAAAGTTGATACAAGAAATGTTTCCTAATGGTGAAAAGATAGTAGAGGAAACTCATGATGAGAACAAAATAAATGTTAATCCTGATTTCATAAACTCTAGTGTTGGATGGAAGAATCACCATATTCCAAAGATCTATATGAGGAAGTTTGATGGAAAGGATCCCGTAACACGGATACTACAAATGGAGGAATATTTTGATCTCAAAAATGTGCAAAAGACACAAAATGTACACATTGAAACTTTATATTTAGAACAAAATACAATTGTATGGTATCGATGGCTTTTCTCCCATAAAAAAATTGTGACTTGGTCAATTTTTATGAAGGAAATGATAACACATTATGAGTATACAAAGACAAACACCTTTTTTAGCCAAATGATAAATCTCAAACAAAAGGGTTTAGTGGGGGAGCACATTGAGGACTTCCAAAAATTGAATATAAGGGTAACTGATATTCCAGAGGAACACATTATTGATGTCTTCATAGGGACTTTAAAGGATAACATCCAACATGAGTTTCACGTTTGGGAACCTGATTCATTGGAGAAGGCATTCAGGTTGTCAAGAAAAATTGAATGTAAAATTATGGCGACAAGGAAGCCTACCACTCACATCTATAAAGATGGAAGTCTTGCTACTCTTCGACTTCCAAAACCTACAAGGTTGACAACAAAAAAATTGGAAGGAAACAGAGAAAAAGGGATTTGCTACAGTTGTGATAGCAAATACACTAAAGGTCATAAGTGTATTAAGAAGAAATTATTTTACATAGATTGTCAAGAGGAGGAAGAAAATGAACAAGAAACTTCAAAAGAAGAAGATATACACTAAGAAACAAACCTAGAAGAAGAAGAAATGAGTCCGACCATATCGTGTAATGCATTGGAATGAATTACCACTCTTCAAACTCTAAAGATAGAAGGACATATCAATAAGAAAAAGGTAATAGTGTTGATTGATTCAAGTAGTACCCATAATTTTTTTCATTGTAAGGTAGCGAAGGAATCGAATTGTTTCCTATACCCAGCACCAGAATGTCAAGTGATGGTTGCAAATGGAGAAATTATAAATTGCACTAGAAAATTCCATAATATCAAGCTAACCATGGGGCAATATGTATTGAATAGTCCAATTATTTCCATTCCAAGGGGAGGTGCAGATGTTGTACTAGGAGTACAATGGTTACAATGGTGCAGATGTTGTACTAGAAGAAATTTTCTTGAAAATATTTTCAAAAGGAAAGGAAGTCGAACTACGGGGTATCACAGGGAAGCCAAGAAATATAATAAACTCTAATGTCATGACAAAGATTATTAGGAAAAAACAACAAGGCGTAATTGCACAATTATGCTCACTAGAAATTCCAACATCAGAATCATCTATTTCTCTGGATCTCCAAAAATACCTGGACAATCATTCCAAGGTGTTTGAAACTCCAAAAGGACTCCCACCTATTCGTGATCATAATTTTGTGAAACCAGCTCCAAAAATAGAAGAAAAGAGATATCAATGCCTTAGAAATAAGCCACTCGAGGGGGCAACCTCCAATACATTACGTGAATGAACAATTCTTAGATGATTCAAATTACAAAACCTCCTTTCTATATATAGGTGTCCATGGGGCCACAATGTAATCCTAGCTAACCTAACAATAATAATTTAAGGGCACAATAATAACAATATGGGGGTTACAAGGTACAATAATAACAATAAGGGGGTTACACTAACAAAAATAAGGGACTATACTAGTAATATAGGGACCTAACATGCCCCTCTCCTTCAAAAAAGTGTTGTCCTCAATGCTTGAGTAGCTCTGGGTGCTTCTGTATAAAATTCTCATCCTCCCATGTAGAATCTTCAGTGGGTATGTTCTTCCACTTGATGAGATACTCTGAAATTGATCGATTCCGTAGTTGTCGAGTTCTTGTTTCCGTGACCGCTTCAGGTTCCAATATGATTTTTCCTTCCTCATCAAGTTCTTGAAATATTGTTTGAACTGGAAGATTTTCACCTATAACCTTCTTTAAGCATGAAACATGGAAAACTAGATGTACTCGCGAAGAAGCAGGAAGCTCCAATTTGTATGCCATAGTACCAATCTTTTGCAACACCTTGTAAGGACCATAGTACTTTGGCGATAATTTGTTATCCTTCTTTGCTTGCTTGAGGGACATTTGTTTGTATGGTTGTAGCCGTAAAAATACCCAATCTCCTACATCAAAACTTCTCTCGCTACGATGTTGATCTGCCTGTTGTTTCATTCGATTTTGTGTCAAATTCAGGTTATCCTTTAAGAGTTGGAGAACTTCTTGCTGATGCTCGATGTGATCTTCCACTGCTTGAACCTTCGAATTTTCCCTTAAAGATGATGTGATGGATGGTGGATGATATCCATAAAGTGCCATAAATGGGGTCATTTTTGCCGCAGTATGGAAGGAAGTGTTATACCACCATTCAGCAAGAGGTAACCACTTGACCCATTGTGTTTGTTTATCAGATACAAAACAACGAAGATATCCTTCCAAACATTTATTTACTATCTCAGTTTGACCATCAGATTGAGGATGATAAGATGAGCTATGAGCTCATTGAGTACCCAAACAAGAAAATAACTCCGTCCAAAAATTTCCAGTAAAAATGGGATCTCTGTCACTCACAATAACCCTTGGGCTTCCATGTAGCTTTTGAATTCTGTCCATAAATGTAGTAGCAACTGTACTTGCTTTAAATGGATGAGATAATGTACAAAAGTGTGCATACTTGTTAAGTCTATCAACTACCACCATGATGACATTCTTTCCTTCGGACTTAGGTAAACCTGTGATAAAATCCATTGAAATCTCCTCCCAACGTTGACATGGAATGGATAAAGGTTGTAGAAGTCCCGGGGTCTTAATTGTCTCCACTTTATTCTGCTGGCAAACCAAACATTTCGCCACAAACTTTTGAATATCAGATTTAAGGCCATCCCAAAAAAAATCTTTCTTCACCCTGTGGTAAGTTTTTAAAAATCCTGAGTGTCCTCCTAAAGGAGAAGTGTACAATTCCAGAAGAATCTTTTGTTTTAGTTGGGAATTCTTACAAAGATATAAGCGATCTTTGTACCATAAGGAATCATTTTTCCAACTAAATGTATCAGATGTACTAGGATCTTGCTGCAAATTTTGAATGAGTATCCACACTTCTTCATCCTTCTTCCATTCATCTCTTGCTTCGGTTATCCAATCTGGTTGGATAATAGAAATGGCACAAAGCAATGCTTCCACCTCTTCATTCTTTCTTGAGAGTGCATCTGCAACAACATTTAGCTTCCCCTTTTTGTAGATTATTTCAAAGTCATAACCCAACATCTTTGTGACCCATTTTTGCTGCTCTTCTGAAGATAGTCTTTGTTCCAAAAAGTGTTTAAGACTATCATGATCAGTTTTTACCTTGAAGTGTCTTCCCATTAGGTAAGTTCGCCATTTCTTTAGTGCATGCACTATTGCTAACATTTCCTTCTCATAAATAGGTTTTTGTAAATACTTTCCTTTGATTGGACGACTTTCAAAAGCAATGGGTCTTCCTTCCTGCATTAAAACTGCACCAATTCCATTTCCTAAGGCATCACATTCCACAACAAAGGTTTTTGTGAAGTCTGGCGTAGCTAAGACCGGTGCTAGGCACATTGCCTCTTTAAGATGTTCAAAGGCCTTAGTTGCTTCAGGAGTCCATGAAAATGCATCTTTCTTCAATAATGTTGTTAGAGGTGCTGCTATTCTCCTATAATTCTTAACAAACTTGCGATAATACCCTGTTAACCCGAGAAATCCTCGCAACTTCTTTATGGTTGTGGGGACTTTCCATTCCTTAATGGCTTTAATTTTGTTAGGGTCTACTTTAACACCCTCGTGAGATACAATATGACCCAGATATTCCACCTCTTGTACTCCAAAGAAACATTTGGATGTTTTTGCAAATAATTGTTTCTCCTCCAATAGTTTGAGCACCCTGTCAACATGTTGAACATGATCCTTCCAAGACCTGCTGTAGATTAGTATATCATCAAAAAATACTAGCACAAATTTTCTAAGGAAGGATTTGAAAATGGAATTCATCAACCCTTGAAATGTAGAAGGTGCATTGGTAAGGCCAAAAGGCATGACCAAAAATTCATAATGACCCTCATGAGTTCGAAATGTTGTTTTTGGAATATCTTCAGTCTTCATTCTAATTTGATGATATCCTAAACAAAGATCCAACTTGGTAAAATAAATTGCTCCATGTAATTCATCCAATAATTCATCAATCACAGGAATGGAAAATTTATCTTTAATGGTGAGCTTATTGAGCTCCCTATAATCCAGACACATTCGCCATGATCCATCCTTCTTGTGTACCAATACTACATGAGCAGAGAAAGAACTTTGACTAGGTTGAATTATACCCGCCTCTAACATTTCTGCAATCATACGTTCAATTTCGCTCTTTTGGACATAAGGATATCTATAAGGCCTGATGTTTGGAGGAACACTTCCTGGAATCAAATGAATAGCATGATCATGATCACAAATAGGTGGGAGTCATTTGGGAGTTTCAAACACCTTGGAATGATTGTCCAAGACTTTTTGGAGATTTGAAGAAATAGATGATTTTGATGTTGGAACTTCTAGTTAGCATAATTGTGCAATTACGCCTCGTTTTTCTTTCTTTAGAAAATTTTTCATGAAATTAGAGCTTATTATCTTTCCCGGCTTCCCTGCAATACCCTATAATTCGAATTCCTTTCCTTTTGAAAAAAATTTCAAGAAAATTTCTTGAAAACTAAAAGCTACCGAACCCAAAGATTGTAACCATTGTACTCCTAGTACAACACCAACACCTCCCATAGGAATGGAAAGAATTGGACTATTCATTACATATTCCCCCATAGTTAGCTTGATATTATGAAATTTTCCAGAGAAATTTATAGTTCCTCCATTTGCAACCATCACTTGACATTCTAGTGTTGGGCATAGGAAACAATTCAATTCCTTGGCTACCTTAAAATGAATAAAATTATGGGTACTACCTGAATCAATCAACACTATTACCTTTTTCTTCTTGATATGTCCTTCTATCTTGAGAGTTTTAGGAGTGGTAATTCCTGCCAATGCATTGCACGATATGGTCGAACTCATCTCTTCCTCTTCTAGGGTTGGTTCGTGGTGTATACCCTCTTCTTTTAAAGATTCTTGTTCATTTTCTTCTTCCTCTTCACAATCTATGTAAAATAATTTCTTCTTAGCACACTTACGACCTTTAGTGTACTTTCTATCACAAGTGTAGCAAAGCCCTTTTGCTCTTTTTTCTTCCAATTGTTATGGTGTCAACCTTGTAGGTTGTGAAAATCTAGGAGTAGCAACACTTCCCTCATGGAAGTAGCTCTGGCAGTGACAGCAGTTGAAGCTAAGAATGATGATCACTATGTAATTTGGATATCAAAGCAAGGCATTTTATTTTTTGAAATATGTCTGTGAAATTAGACATTTTGTTTAATGTAATGGACATAGTGTCCCAATTGAAAGACAAAGGGATACGAAAAATTGTCTCATTTTGTATGATAACATCGTTTTAGATATATATATAATCATAAAATGTGTTTTAATTTATTCTATTGCATTCTCCATTGTCGCTATTGTGTTCTCCATTGTCGTTCTCAAATGCACTAATAAAAATTTAATTCATATGAATATTGTTATAAGATTATATATATGTGTCAACTTTTGATGAATAATGAATTTAAAAAAACCACAATAATTTTGATATGATATAACAAATTAATCCAAACAACACATTCAAATGCATTAATAAAAATGTAATTAATATGAATATTGTTATAAGATGTGTCGACTTTTGATGAATAATGAATTTAAAACAATCACAATAATTGGACTGTCAAAGGTGGATGTTTCTATAAAAAAAAATGAAACCCAGTGCATTTATGTGTCTATACGCACTGGTGTGTTTATGATTCCATGGGCACCACACTAATATCGAT
Organism: Pinus albicaulis; assembly: GCA_034641835.2. Classification (NCBI taxonomy): domain Eukaryota; kingdom Viridiplantae; phylum Streptophyta; class Pinopsida; order Pinales; family Pinaceae; genus Pinus; species Pinus albicaulis. The sequence continues at coordinate 457,231,494 of CM076574.1, read as the reverse complement.
TCCAGTTATAAATATCGGTGCATTTGTGTGATAATGTGCACCGGGGCATTTATGTATCTATAAGCACTGGTGCATTTGTATATGCCATGTGCACCGCATGATACGGAGCACTAGTGCCTCATAAAGATACACACACCGGTGCACTTATACGACCTATGGGCACCACTCAAATCCCAAGACCAATTAAAACGGCCCCGTGCATTGTATCACCAACACCAAGCCCAGTGCTGTTTTTTTCCTTAATGGCCCGGTGCATTCTCCTTAGACCGCCCTCGTGCGCTATCTACCAATATGCATCGATGCGTTCGAACCTGATAAGAGCACCGATGCAAAAAAACCTCCGTAATAACCTCTGGCTGCCCATTTTTTTTAGTTGTGTTCAATTTCCATTAAAAGCTCCACCAAAACCTCCGTTACTAGAAACGAATGTGGTAGCATATGTTTTTTTAACAATTTTGGCCAATTTTGTAACACAAAACCTCCTTTATAACCTCCGCTAGAGGGTCTTTTCCTTGTAGTGTCGGTTGTTCTTAAGAGTCGTAATTCAGTTTATTTCTTATGAATCTGTAATATTACATAGCTATGCCTAATTTTAGTTTCATTATTATTTTTAAGCGTGTCTTCCTCCGAACCAGACCCTTTTGGTCTTAGTAGGAATCTTCCCAAACTTTTATGGTTTAATACAAGTTTGAAGGTTTAGTTTAGCTATGAACGTCCATGATTTTCGTTCAGTCTATATAGTTTATTCAAGCAGTAGATATTTACTTTTGGAAATCAGTTTCTTGTTGTATTTAACATCTATGGTTTCATGGTTATCTGCTTCTCAAGAAAAACCACTTAAGTATGGTTTTTAATTTATGTGTTAATTTGAATGTGCACTGAGCATTTATCTGATTCGGTAATTTGCATCTCTTGTATATTTTTAAAATAAAATCTAGTTGCTTGATTGTTATTATACAGTAGATGATTAGCTTTCGGAAAAGGGGACTTTTTACCCTTTTACAGTTAATTCAGTTCTTTCATCAATAAAATTTACCATAACAGGGTTTTTATTAAGTTAGCTCAGGTTACCAAACCACCTTGTAATTATGTCTATGTATAATTGACCTGGTTAAACAATGTGTTTTGGGTTGAGGCTCTACCTCGTACCTAGAACCAATAATTTACCCTTTTATGTTTTAGTTCTGTCAATTTTTTCTGAATTTCGACCGATTTGTCTCGAACTTTAGTACCTTACTATTTGTTTACTGTCTTTTCCTGTTTCAATATCTGCAACACAATTTTAATCAATACAGCGTAGTTCTCCAAAAATATTTCTATTTCTGAAGTAAGGTAATCATTTTTATTAATGTAAACTCATAACATGGTTTCCACTGTACATACTCAACACATTTACTAGCGTATTAATTTTGACACAGGTATTATTGTATCTTCGTAGTAGCTTTTCATTTTCATAGTCATAATTACTAAACTCAATACACATTATAGGGTCTACATACAATTCACAAAACTCGAACATGACTTGCTAAATTCATAAATATTTATAAATCTCATTCTTTTCAAACATGTCTTTCTTAGTATTACTATTCCTGCCTCTATCTAGATAAGCACCTGTGTATAAACTAGATAACATCATTCCTGTTTTTAATTCATTGAAAATGCACAGATACTTATTTGATTATGCAATTCATTTCTAAGGTCCTCCCAACCTTCAAGAGAGGCGATTACATCCTCCTCTTTCCCCTGTGCTCCACTCCTGAAAGGTTCAGGTTGACTGCCATTTCTGCTGTGACCTCAGGACTTCTAGTCCAGTCAGTACTAGAAATTTCTCTGGAATGCTCAGTGATTTTCAATGGTCTCTACCAGCTCAGGAAATTCTCCACTCTCTTTCTTAGTCCATGAACAGAACCCCCATTCCTCATTGGGATAAGTCTCTTTTCCTTAGAGGATAGGTAACTGTTCAAACTGTCCAACCACCTTTCAGTTCTTGGAATATTTTTACCATCAACCTTTTTTTTACTTTTCATGGAACTACTTTCCATAATCAATTTTATTTTCCAAATGATAAAACAAATAATATTTTCCAAAAAATAATAATTTTTTTGGTCTTTTCTTTTAAGATAATAACTAAAATGTCATTTTACTAGTTAACAACTAGTTAATGCCAAATCCGGCTGTTACAATGCCTTTTATTTTTAAGATCAAGATCCATTAAATTTGAAAACCCTGTGCTAGAGATGTCAATCTGAGAGAAGAAAATAATTAAAACAAAAACTCTATTTATAAATCAAAGTCCAATCCCAAACTATAAATAACAATATATTTGTTTATGAATCACTCTCTCTCTCTCTCTCTCTCTCTCTCTCTCTCTCTCTCTCTATATATATATATATATATATATATATATATATATATATATATATATATATATTATTTTGGGAGTTATAAGGAAGAATGCATTGTAATGTTATTTGCATTAACTTGAAGGAGATAGAATTTTCTTGTAAGTTGAAAAATTGTTTATTTGGAAGGTGAGCATTGTAATTTTTATTTCTTCATTATTTATGAAGAAAAAAAATTGTCATCAAAAAGTTAAATTTTGAAAAGTTTAAGAAGCAAAATTTATCAAAATTTTCAAAGAATTGATTAGAGCCAAGTATAGAGCTCAATTATTATTTTTTCCTTCAAGATATTATACTAGGATCAAGGCCAAGCCTTGATAGTCAATTTTTTTGGAGTGCAATGTGTGGTGTGTTCATCATCTTCTATTCTTTATTTCTAGCACATACCTCTCTCATTCAAAAAAGCATTCACAATGTCAAAACTTCTTAATTTATTTTCATAAATTGTGAAGCAAGTAAGGTTTGAATAATTACAAAACATGGAAATGGCATATATAGAGCACTCTAATTTATAATGAATTATGGAAAAAAAATTGCAGTGGTGATGTAAAACCTCATGACCAATAATGATTCTCTTGTTAAGAAAGGATTGGAAGATGAAAAATCTTTGGTATTAATAAAATCCTTTGTAAATGAAGAAATCTATGTCCATATAGAGAATGTGTTAGAGGTTTGGACTGCTAGGAAAACTTTCAAATATCTCTTTGATACACAACCTAAAGAAAAAAAAAAAAAAAGAGGTGCATCTTCACTTAAAGTTGCTTCAATGGAAATTTTCTCAAGGAGGAGATGTACTTGAATGCATTACAAGGCTTCAAAACATAAGTCAAGAAACAATTAATTTAGGATTTACTCCTATAGAAGACAATTTGATGGAAACAATCTTAATTGCAGGATTTCCATCATATTATAAACATTTTTTGGAGACTTTACAGTTGACAAGAAAATTGGACAAGACAATATTTGATCAATTATGTGACAATTTAGCTTAGCGTGAAAAAAAAATTTGGAAAGATTAAACAAGTAGGTGAAGATATCTTCCTTACCGATACAAGCTCAAGTAAGTCATCAACTGAAATTTCAAGAGGAACAGGAACCCAGGTGAATAACAGAGGATGAGGAAATAAAAAGAAATGTTATTATAGAGGACACAATCAAGGAAGAGAAATTAATCATGGGAGAGAAAGCAATCATGACAGAGAAAATAATCATGGAAGAGGACATAGTTAAGAAAGAGCAAGAGGAAGACCAAAATCTTGACAGCGATCAAACAATTTCACAAGAAGTCAATCAAAGAGGCCTCCCAACCATAATCATAAATATGGAAAAGGTCAAGACATACTTCAAGTTGTATGAAAATAGTGAAACAGAACTAGACTTCATTATGCAGAAAATCGTCTAACTCCATCTGATAAGATATCAAAATTCAAGCAACCTTCAACTTCAACACAATATGCAAATGATCAATCCTCGATTATAATTTTGAATACCTATTCATTCGTCTTCAAGATTTAAATTAAGTGCGTATTTAGTCTTAAATTTCTCTATAAAGAATAATTATGAAGATGCATGGATATTAGATATAGAGGCCACTCAACATATAACATTCAGAAAATACTTCTTTTGGACATTTCGGGAATGTAAACTCAACTCAATCTTTCTGGTTGATGATGGAGAACATACACCTTATGGAAAGGGTATTGTGAAAATCTCTGCCCATAGCATTGGAGAGGGACTGATTTCAAATGTTTGGTATGTACCAAAATTCAAAAAAAATTGTTGTCCTTAGCATTGATTTGTCAATTAGGACATCAAATTATCATGGAAGATGGACTAGTGAAAATCAACTACATCAAAAAAAAAATTAAAACTACCATGATAGGTTGTGAAGATGGAAGGCTTCTAATATTAAAAGGAAAATTCATTCCTAGGAAGCATGATTTTGTAGGAGTTGTAAGTTCAAATATTTAACCCATTGGATTAGGACATTTATGCTATGGACATTCAAATTTGACAGTCTCTCTAAACTAAAAAAACAAGGTATGGTAAAAGGAGTAGCTACTTTTAAAAAGGATGATGCGAACTGTGAAGCTTGCATTTATGGGAAATAGAATCAAGAGACATTTATTACAAGATCATGGTGAGAAAACAAGTGTTTTCAACCTGTTCACAATGAATTTTGTGGACCTCTAAAAACTTCTCTTGCAAGATGCAAATATTTTTTACTTTTCATTGATGATTTTAGTCAAATGGCCTGGATGTATTTTTTGAAAAAAAAGCCAGAAACATTTGAAAATTTAAGACTTTACATCATTTGGTTGAAAAAGAAACAAAGAAAACATGGGAACTCTGAGGAAAGATAATGGCAAGGAATTCACTTCAAATGAATTTCAAAAATATTGTAGATATGAGGGTATTAGAACTCAATCCATAAATTCTTATACTCCACAGCAAAATGGAGTATTAACATAAAGGATGAACATAACCATGTTAGGAATGGTGAGATCAATGTTAAATTTCAAAGGTTTAAGTGCCTCATATTGGGCTAAAGCAATACATATTGTAGTTTATTTAATAAATCGATCTCTAATTGCCTTATTGGATGACATCACACCATATGAAGCATGGTGTGGTTACAAACCAAAAGTTAAGCATCTTCAAGTTTTTATTTCATTTTATGCTTAATTAGTTCCTGAAGAAAATATAACTAAGAGAGAATAAAGAAGTGTAAAGTGTATGATGACTGGATATTCTGAGGAGGAGAAGGGATATCATCATTTATCCAATGGTAAAATTATTTCAAGTCAAGATGTCATCTTTGACAAAACATAAAGAAATTTTTTTATAGAAATTGAAATCCTTCATAAAAAATTGGAAAAACAAGTAAATAAGGAGAAACATAGGATACAAAAAGAAAGATGGTTCGAAATATGTTTGAAGTTACCAGCAACAGACAATGATTATTCATCAAAAATTTCCTCTAAATCTTCAAAAAATTATTCATTCTTCAGGTAATGAAATTTTAGAAGATTATAATGAAAAAAATTCAAATACTCTAAAATAAAACATAGTGTTTATTCATATAAATCCTCTTTTTCCCAAAGTTAATGGTTCAAATCCCCAATCTAGTCAACATCAATTTCCAAAATGGGCCCAATAACTAATCAAATATGTTCTTTCAGTTGAAATGAAAAAAATAGGAACATAGAGTGGTGCCAAGGTGGAAGAAAAATTTGCCTTGGTCACAAATGATTTTACTGAACCCTCAACTTTCAAAGAGGCAGTAAAACATGAAGAATGGAAAAAATCAGTGATTTAAAATGGTACCTGGAAACTTATTGATTATACTCCAAATTTCAAACCCATCGGATGCAAATGGGTTTACATAATCAAGTATAAACAAAATGGAATGATTGAAAAATATAAATAAATACTCATGGCTAAGGGTTTTTCACAATCGGAAGATATTGACTATGAAGAAACATTTGCACCTACATCAAAATGGAACACAATAAGAATGGTAATTTTTTTGATATATCAAAAAGGATGGAAATTACATCAAATGGATGTGGAAATTGCATCAAATGGATGTTAAAATTTCCTTCCTCAATGGAGACTTGCAAGAAGAAGTTTATATGACTCAACCTCTTAGTTTTGAGCTTATAGGACAAGAACATAAAGTTTGTAAATTAATAAATGATTTATATGGGTTAAAACAAGCTCCCAAAGCTTGGTATGCTAAAATGGATGATTACCTTCTCAAAGTAGGATTTCAATGAATTGAATTAGATGATACATTGTATGTATATCAAGATGGTGAAAATATGGTGATATTAGTAATGTATATGGATGACTTGATCCTTACGAGGAATAATGAGCACCATATTTTACAAGTGAAATAGGAATTACTATACCTATTAAGGATGATAGATATGAGACTATTTCACTATTATCTTGGAGTTGAAGTATTCTAACATTCAAGTAGAATTTTCATTAGTCAATTCAAATATGCATTTGGACTATTGAAAAGATTTGGTATGATGGATTGCAAGTCCATTCTCACACCAATGGAGAAAAAAATAAAACTTCCAAAATTTGAAAGGTGTTGGGGCCCTTGTTTCGAAATGAAACAGATTTGATTCGTCGGTAATAGGTGGCAGAGTGAAACTACGGTAGACAGAGAGTTGTCATGGTTGCGAAGAGATGAAGAGCAGATTGTGCGAGTGTTGCGGAAACAAGCACAGATGGCAGAAGGGAGAGACCAGAACAAACATAGGAACTCCCAGCAATTAGGGAGATGCAACAGACAGTTGAGCGAAAAGCATGGGTCATTCACCCCGCCTATGCCCAATCTTGCAAAAATACTCCAACGTTTCAAACAACATATATTGTGAGTTTTGTTCTTCCAAAACAAACAACACAGAGCAGTGTACGGCTCTAGACGCATTGGCAAAACGATTAGACAGGCCTTCATATAGAGTGAATAAGGCTTCCAGGGGATGAGATGGAGGTATGAGAGGAGGCAGAGCTGGAGGAAGAGGACCAGTACGATGCTACAACTGTGACCAAGAAGGCCACGTGGCCAGGGAATGTCCACTTCCTAAAAGACCCTGGTTCTCTCAGTGTAGAGTTAACACGCACGCAACAGAAGACTGCCCAAAGCTAATTAAAAGACGGGAAGAAAGAGCCAGACAAAGAGGAACAAATCTGGTAAATGTAGAGCTAAGAATAATAGAGGCTCAAGCTATGCAGAGTGTAGATATAGTGACATGAGGAGGAAAAAGAACCAGGGAAGATACATAGACTACAGACCCGATAAAACTGATAATGCCAGCTTCTCCAAATCCAATGTTTCAGCTAGAAAGACAAAAGAAATACGTTAAAGAAGCAGTGGAAACCTTTGCCCAAATTGGCGGAAGAAAAGGCATTGGGTTACCACAGCCCAAGGTAGATAAGGAGAACCAAGCTAGTACAAGTAATACGATTGAAGAATGGTTCCAGCTATTTCTAAAGATTGTTACCAATGCCCCAATGCTGGAACAGTTAAAGCAAAACCTGGAAATGGTGGTGCATCATACCACAGAGTCAGGAGAATCAAGATATTATACTAGTATCAAGACCAAGCCTTGATAGTCACTTTTTTTGGAGTGCAATGTGTGGTGTGTTCATCATCTTCTTTTATTTATTTCTGGCACATACCTCTCTCATTCAACAAAGCATTCACAATGTCAAAAATTCTTAATTTATTTTCATAAATTTTGAAGCTTAAGGTTTGAATAACTACAAAACATGGAAATGACATATAGAGAGAACTCTAATTTATAATGAATTATGGAAACAAAATTGTAGTGGTGATGTAAAACCTCATGACCAATAATAATTCTCTAGCTAAGAAAGGATTCAAAGATGAAAAGCTTCGGTATTAATAAAATCCTTTGTAAATGAAGAAATCTATGTCCATATAGAGAATGTGTTAGAGGATTGGACTGCTAGGAAAACTTTCAAATATCTCTTTGATACACAATCTGAAAAAAAAAAAAAAAAAAAAAACAAACAAACAAACAAACAAACAAACAAAACAAAACAAAACAAAAAACAAAACAAAACAAAAAAACAAAACAAAAAAACAAACAAACAAACAAACAAAAACAAAAACAAAAAAAAAGAGGTGGATCTTCAAGAAATCATTAATTTAGGATTTGCTCCTATAGAAGAAAATTTTATGGAAACAATCTTAATTGCAGGATTGCCATCATATTATAAACATTTTTTGGAGACTTTACAGTTGACAAGAAAATTGGACAAGACAATATTTGATTAATTATGCTTGAAAGAGGAACCCAAGTGAATAACAGAGGATGAGGAAATCAAAAGAAATGGTATTATATAGGACGCAATCAAGGAAGAGAAAGTAATCATGGGAGAGAAAGAAATCACGAAAGAGAAAATAATCATGGAAGAGGACATAGTTAAGAAAGAGCAAGAGGAAGACCAAAATTTCGACAGGGACCAAACAATTTCACAAGAAGTCAATCAAAGAGGCCTCCCAATCGTAATCAGAAATATGGACAAGGTCAAGACATAATTCAAGTTGTACGCAAAAAGTGATATAGAACTAGACTTCATTATGCAGAAAATCGTCTAACTCCATCTGTTAAGATATCAAAATTCAAGGAACCTTCAACTTCAACACAATATGAAAATGATCAATCCTCGATTATAATTTTGAATAACTATTCATTCCTCTTCAAGATTTAAAATTAAGTGTGTATTTAGTCTCAAATTTCTCCTTCAAGAGTGATTATGAAGATGCATGGATATTATATACAGAGGTCACTCAACAGATAACATTCAGAAAATACTTCTTTTGGACATTTTGGGAATGTAAACTCAACTCAATATTTCTGGTTGATGATGGAGAACATACATCTCATGGAAAGGTTATTGTGAAAATCTCTCCCCCTAGCATTGGAGAGGGACTGATTTCAAATGTTTGGTATGTACCAAAATTCAAAAAGAATTTGTTGTCCTTAGCATTGATTTGTCAATCAGGATATCAAATTATCATGGAAGATGGACTAGTGAAAATCAACTCCATCATACAAAATTTTAAAACTATCATGATAGCTTGTGAAGATGGAAGGCTTCTAAGATTAAAAGGAAAAGTCATTCCTAGGAGGCATGATTTTGTAGGAGCTGTAAGTTGAAATATTTAACCCAATGGAATACGACATTTACGCTATGGACATTCATATTTGACAGTCTCTCTCAACTAAAAAAACAAGGTATGGTAAAAGGAGTAGCTACTTTTAAAAAGGATGATGCGAAGTGTGAAGCTTGCATTTATGGGAAATAGAATCAAGAGACATTTATTACAGGATCATGGTGAGAAAACAAGTGTTTGCAACTTGTTCACAATGAATTTTTTGGACCTCTAAAAACTTCTCTTGCAAGATGCAAATATTTTTTTACTTTTCATTAATGATTTTAGTCAAATGGCCTGGGTATATTTTTTGAAAAAAATTGAAAAAAAAAATTGAAAATTTAAGAATTTACATCATTTGGTTGAAAAAAAACAAAGAAAACATAAGAACTCTGAGGAAAGATAATGGCAAGGAATTCACTTCAAATGAATTTTAAAAATATTGTAGAGATAAGGGTATTAGAACTCAATCCATAAATTCTTATACTCCACAACAAAATGGAGTACTAACATAAAGGATGAACATAACCATGTTAGGAATAGTGAGATCAATGTTAAATTCAAAGGTTTAAGTGCCTCATATTGGGCTGAAGCAAAACATATTGTAGTTTATTTAATAAATAGATCTCTCATTGTCTCATTGGATGACATCACACCATATGAAGCATGGTATGGCTACAAACCAAAATTTAAGCATCTTCAAGTTTTTATTTCATTTTATGCTTAATTAGTTCCTAAAGAAAATATAACTAAGATAGAATCAAGAAGTATAAATTGTATGATGACTGGATATTCTACGGAGGAGAAGGGATATCATCATTTATCCAATGGTAAATTTATTTCAAGTCAAGATGTCATCTTCGACAAAACATAAAGAAAAATTTCTATAGAAATCTAAATCCTTCTTAAAAAATTGGAAAAAAAAGTAAATAAGGAGAAACATAGGATACAAAAAGAAAGATGGTTCGAAATATGTTTGAAGTTACCAATAATAGACGATGATTATTCATCAAAAATTTCCTCTAAATCTTCAAAAATTTATTCATTCTTTAGGTAATGAAATTTTAGAAGATTATAATGAAAAAAATTCAGATACTTTAAAAGAAAACAGAGTTTTTATTCATATAAATCCTCTTTTTCACAAATTTAATGGTTCAAATCCCCAGTCTAGTCAACATCAATTGCCAAAATGGGCCCAATAACTAATCAAATATGTTCGTTCAGATGAAATGAACAAAATAAGAACATATAGTGGTGTCAGGGTGGAAGAAAAATTTTCCTTGGTCACAAATGATTTTACTGAACCCTCAACTTTCAAAGAGGCAGTAAAACATGAAGAATGGAAAAAATCAGTGATTTATTAATATAATTCAATGATTTAAAATTGTACCTGGAAACTTATTGATTATACTCTAAATTTCAAACCCATCGAATGCAAATGGGTTTACATAATCAAGTATAAAAAAAATGGAATGATTGAAAAATATAAATAAATACTCATGGCTAAAGGTTTTTCACAACCAGAAGAGATTGACTATGAAAAAACATTTGCACCTATATCAAAATGGTAATTTCTTTGATATATCAGAAAGGATGGAAATTACATCAAATGGATGTTAAAATTTCCTTCCTCAATGGAGACTTGCAAGAAGAAGTTTATATGACTCAACCTCTTGGTTTTGAGCTTACAGGACAAGAACATAAAGTTTGTAAATTAATAAATGATTTATATGGGTTAAAACAAGCCCCCAAAGCGTCGTATACTAAAATGGATGATTACCTTCTCAAAGTAGGATTTCAATGAAGTGAATCAAATGATACTTTGTATGTATATCAAGGTGGTAAAAATATGGTGATATTATTAATGTGTGTGGATGATTTGATCCTTACTAGGAATAATGAGCACCATATTTTACAAGTGAAATAGGAATTACTATACCTATTAAGGATGATAGATATGAGACTATTTCACTATTATCTTGGAGTTGAAGTATTTTAACATTCAAGTAGAATTTTCTTTAGTCAATTCGAATATGCATTTGGACTATTGAAAAGATTTGGTATGATGGATTGCAAGTCCATTCTCACCCCAATGGAGAAAAAATTAAAACTTCCAAAATTTGAAAGGTGTTGGGGCCCTTGTTTTGAAATGAAACAGCTTTGATTATTGGGTAACAGGTGGTAGAGCACAACTATGGTAGATAGAGAGCTATCATGGCTGTGAAGAGTTGAAGAGCAGGTTGTACGACTATTGCGGAAACAAGCACAGAAGGTAGAAGGGAGTGACAAGAACAAATAGAGGAACTCCTAGCGATCAGGGAGATGCAGCAGACAGCTGAGCGGAAAGGAAGGGAAAACTGACAGCGGCGTTGGAAAAGGAACAAATAGGCAGTTCACCAGTGTAGACAAGAGGTTGGCATAGTAGGGATTGGAGGAAGAGAGTCGTAGGAGAGCTCTGTTCACTTTGTTCATTCTGTTATATTCTATGTGATCATATTGTAATCAGTTCTTCCAGGATCGCTCTGAGGAGCAATGTAGCTATCCCCTATTGTTAATGAAAAATATTATGATCTGGGTTTGATGTCCTGAGTTCTATAATGTGTTTCGGGTTATGTTGAATGTGCTGGTCACTTTAAAGTTTTATTTTCGTACTTAATATGTTCATGAGTATTATCGTTTGCAGAGTATTTACACCTGTTCGGAGCACTAAGTTCTGTTTTCTTTATTCTATAAGTTATGTTTTATCGATACTGGATCTGATCCTGATCTTACTAAGGTCACGGCACACCTCGGGTGAGACTCTCTTCTCTTCATAGTAGAGTGAAAATGGCGGCGTTGTGCTAGACTATTGTGGAAACCTTGTTGGCCTCTATCATGAACCTGGGTCTTGCCCAAGAAACCTTCTTCCTCGCCAACAAATGGTTCCGTTGCTAGGACCCAAAATTCCATTTGGGAACTAGATCATGGTATCATGGATCTTCGAGAGAGAAATACGAAGCTGGTGGGATAACCACGTAGATCAGTTCATAGCACAGCAAGCTTAGATGAGACAAGAAAGGGAGAAAATCGTTAGGAATCGGGTTCTATTCACTAAATCTGCTAGTGATATCTACAAGATTTTCTGGGGAATGTTTCGAGAGGAACTCTATAATTGGTTGTGGAGGTTACAGGCCAAGACAGTTATGGGAAGCTCATGGAAGGTCTGTCACAAGTGGTTGCACGTAGATCTAGTAGCGCTCCATCGATTAGATGTCGATTTGACCCAAGATGTAGATTTATGGGTGCAATCTACCTTATAAGGATACATAGTGGAGTTCGCAGTTGAGTGTTACCATACTTTATTGAAAGCAGAGGACATATTCAAATCAGGATTGCGAGGGGAGTCGTTGAAAGAGATCCCTCTATGGGTCAAAGGTTTAATGGTAGATGAAGGATTGATGGAGTTCCAAAAATCTAATATGGAGACTTAAACCTATAGTACTGGGGGAAGGAGCTAAGGGAGAGATGCTACAAGTACGTTGGAAGGGGAAATAGGGATATGTATGTCGAGACCTCGAGTAGGTTGAGGGAGCGGCGAGCACATCGGAGGAAGCAAATCGCTGAGAAGTGGCGAGAAAGGGTGATGAAGGAGTTGGAGAAGCAAGAAAGTAATCGAAAGGACAAAGATAAGGCGCCTCAAATGACAAAGGATATGGAAGGCCAGCTAGGTTCCCAAGAAATAGGAGGGACCATCAAGGAATTTCGACAGGTTTATAGGAGCCTAGCCCAAGCAGAGAAGGAAAGAAGTATGATAGAGAGGATGCCCGCCCTGAGAAGATGTCAGATGTGGAGTTGCATGTTGTGATGGATAAACTATTCTGAGAGGGGCAAGCACCCATAATTCAAGGTAACTCTATTCCCCAAAGTTCAAGTAGCTCTATTCCCAACCTTCCCTTAGTACTCTATCAACCTCTAGGTGAATTTTTTGTTAAGTTTCGGGAATTGAGTAAGTTGAATAGTGTTCAGTCTACAGCAGTAATACACACTAGCTATAGTGCTAGTAATACCATTACATAGCCGGGAAGCTGGAGTTTTATTTAAGTAACACCCACACAAGAAAGCATGGTGGGATAATTTACCCGATACCCAGAGTTCTCTGGAAGGGATAAAGATGATGTGGAACAACACTAGTACCTCTGCGAGGCCATATGGAGGGCTCGGCAGACACCAGATGCAGGCAATTTGATCAAATTTCAAACTACTCTCAGGGAGAGAGCTCTACGCTGGTTTATCAAATGGTCGGAAACTCATCTGAATCCAGTGATAGAAGATGTAAAGAAAGAATTTGTTAAAGAATTCAAGTTACCCCAAAAATATCAGCAATGTTTATCCGAAACGTGGGAGATCAGGCAGTGAGAAGGGGAAACTGCATGGAATTTGATGAGAAGATTCAAGGATGCGATTGGAAAATTGATTTACCCATTCGATCCGAATCATCAGAGAGATTGGTTCATCAAGGCCCTTCTTCCATTAACAAGAACTCCGTTAACAGAACAAAAGATCGACACATTACAAGATGCATTAAAGCAAGCTATGAAGATAGAGGCCATGGAAGGATATCCGCAGGAGTTCAAAGGAGGGGTCGTAGCTCAAGACCCTTCCATACTAGGTTTACAACATCAAATAGCTAGCCTAACTGAAAATTTGAAATAGATTCAGCCAATATGACCGCCAAGACCAAATGTATGGTGTACACACTGTCTAATGGAAGGACATGTGGTAACCGGCTGCCCAAGGTTGTGGGTTCTGGATGTGGGGACATCGGCAGCAGGGGTACAGGAGCTATGCCAGTAGGAGGAGTTGCGCAAATAAACACTCAAGGGTTATATCCACCGCAACACCAGTACCAAGGGTTCCTTGCGCAACGGAATCAGGCCGCAACTCAATATTGTGAGATTTGCAAAATCATGGGTCATTCACCCCGCCTATGCCCAATCTTGCAAAAATACTCCAACGTTCTGAAATACATATATTTTGAGTATTGTGCTTCCACAACACACAACACAGAGCAGTGTAGGGCTCTGGATGCATTGGCAGAACGATTAGACGGGCCTTCATATAGAGTGAATAAGGCTCCCAAGGGACGAGGGGGAGGTATGAGAGGAGGCAGATCTGGAGGAAGAGGACCAGTACAATGCTACAACTGCGATGAAGAAGTCCATGTGTCCAAGGAATGTCTACTTCCTAGAAGACCCTGGTGCTCTCAGTGCAGAGTTAACATGCATGCAACAGAAGACTGCCCAAAGCTAATTAAAATATGGGAAGAAAGAGCAAGACAAAGAGGAACAAATCTGGAAAATGCAGAGCCAAGAATAATAGAGGCTCAAGCTATGTAGAGTGTAGTTATAGTGACACGAGGAGGAAAAAGAACCGGGGAAGATGCACAGACTAAAAACCCGATAAAACTGATAAGGCTAACATATCCAAAGCCAGTGTTTCAGCTAGAAAGACAAAAGAAATACATTAAAGAAGCAGTGGAAACCTTTGCCCAAATTGGGCGAAACAAAGGCATTGGGTTACCACAGCCCAAGGTAGATAAGGAGAACCAAGCTAGTACAAGTAATACGATTGAAGAATGGTTCCAGCTATTTCTAAGTATTGTTACCAATGCCCCAATGTTGGAACAGTTAAAGAAAAACCTGGAAATCGTGGTGCAACATACCACAGAGCCAGGAGAATCAAGATATTATACTAGGATCAAGGCCAAGCCTTGATAGTCACTTTTTTTGGAGTGCAATGTGTGGTGTGTTCATGATCTTCTTTTCTTTATTTCTAGCACATACCTCTCTCATTCAACAAAGCATTCACAATGTCAAAAATTCTTAATTTAATTTCATAAATTTTGAAGCTTAAGGTTTGAATAACTACAAAACATGGAATTGACATATAGAGAGCACTCTAATTTATAATGAATTATGGAAAAAAATTTGTAGTGGTGATGTAAAACCTCATGACCAATAATGATTCTCTAGCTAAGAAAGGATTCAAAGATGAAAAAGCTTTGGTATTAATAAAATCCTTTGTAAATGAAGAAATCTATGTCCATATAGAGAATGTGTTAGAGGTTTGGACTGCTAGGAAAACTTTCAAATATCTCTTTGATACACAACCTGAAAAAAAAAAAGAGAGGTGGATCTTCAATTAAAGTTGCTTCAACGGAAATTGTCTCAAGGAGGAGATGTACTTGAATGCATTACAAGTCTTAAAAACATAAGTCAAGAAATCATTAATTTAGGATTTACTCCTATAGAATACAATTTTATGGAAACAATCTTAATTGCAGGATTGCCATCATATTATAAACATTTTTTGGAGACTTTACAGTTGACAAGAAAATTGGACAAGAAAATATTTGTTTAATTATGTGACATTTTAGCTTAGCGTGATAAAAAATTTGGAAAGATTACACAAGTAGGTGAAGATATCTTCCTTACCGATACAAGCTCAAGTAAGTCATCAACTGAAATTTCAAGAGGAAGAGGAACCCAAGTGAATAATAGAGGATGAGGAAATCAAAATAAATGGTATTATAGAGGACGCAATCAAGGAAGAGAAAGTAATCATGCGAGAGAAAGCAGTCATGAAAGAGAAAATAATCATGGAAGAGAACATAGTTAAGAAAGAGAAAGAGGAAGACCAAAATTTTGACAGGGATCAAACAATTTCACAAGAAGTCAATCAAAGAGGCCTCCCAATCGTAATAAGAAATATGGACAAGATTGAGACATAATTCAAGTTGTATGAAAAAAGTGAAACATAACTAGACTTCATTATGCAGAAAATTGTCTAACTCCATCTGTTAAGATATCAAAATTCGAGCAACCTTCAACGCCAACACAACATGAAAATTATCAATCCTCGATTATAATTTTGAATACCTATTCATTCCTCTTCAAGATTTAAAATTAAGTGCGTATTTAGTCTCAAATTTGTCTTTCAAGAGTGATTATGAAGATGCATGGATATTATATACAGAGGCCACTCAACAGATAACATTCAGAAAATACTTCTTTTGGACATTTCATGAATGTAAACTCAACTCAATATTTCTGGTTGATGATGGAGAACATACACCTCATGGAAAGGATATTGTGAAAATCTCTCCCCCTAGCATTGGAGAGGGATTGATTTCAAATGTTTGGTATGTACCAAAATTCAAAAATAATTTGTTGTCCTTAGCATTGATTTGTCAATCAGGACATCAAATTATCATGGAAGATGGACTACTGAAAATCAACTCCATCAAACAAAATTTTAAGACTATCATGATAGGTTGTGAAGATGCAAGGCTTCTAAGACTAAAAGACAAAGTCATTCTTAGGAAGCATGATTTTGTAGTAGTTGTAAGTTCAAATATTTAACCCATTGGATTACGACATTTACGTTATGGACATTCAAATTTTACAGTCTCTCTCAACTAAAAAAACAAGGTATGATAAAAGGAGTAGCTACTTTTAAAAAGGATGATGCAAACTGTGAAGCTTGAATTTATGGGAAATAGAATCGAGAGACATTTATTACAGGATCATGGCGAGAAAACAAGTGTTTGCAACTTGTTCACAATGAATTTTGTGGACCTATAAAAACTTCTCTTGTAAGATGCAAATATTTTTTACTTTTCATTGATGATTTTAGTCAAATGGCCTAGGTGTATTTTTTGAAAAAAAAAGTCAGAAACATTTGAAAATTTAATACTTTACATCATTAAGTTGAAAAAGAAACAAAGAAAACATAGGAACTCTGAGGAAAGATAATGGCAAGGAATTCACTTCAAATGAATTTCAAAAATATTGAAGAGATAAGGGTATTAGAACTCAATCCATAAATTCTTATACTCCATGGAAAAATGGAGTACTAACATAAAGGATGAACATAACCATGTTAGGAATGGTGAGATCAATGTTAAATTTCAAAGGTTTAAGTTCCTCATATTGGGTTGAAGCAATACATGTTGTAGTTTATTGAATGAATCGATCTATCATTGCCTCATTGGATGACATCACACCATATGAAGCATGGTATGGTTACAAACCAAAAGTAAAGCATCTTCAAGTTTTTATTTCATTTTATGCTTAATTAGTTCCTAAAGAAAATATAACTAAGATAGAATCAAGAAGTATAAAGTGTATGATGACTGGATATTCTGAGGAGGGGAACTGATATCATCATTTATCCAATGGTAAATTTATTTCAAGTCAAGATGTCATCTTCGACAAAACATAAAGAAAAATTTCTATAGAAATTGAAATCCCTCTTAAAAAATTGGAAAAACAAGTAAATAAGGAGAAAAATAGGATACAAAAAGAAAGATGGTTCGAAATATGTTTGAAGTTACCAGCAATAGACGATGATTATTCATCAAAAATTTCCTCTGAATCTTCAAAAATTTATTCATTCTTCAGGTAATGAAATTTTAGAAGATTATAATGAAAAAAATTCAGATACTCTAAAAGAAAACAAAAATTTTATTCATATAAATCCTCTTTTTCACAAAGTTAATGGTTCAAATCCCCAATCTAGTCAACATCAATTGCGAAAATGGGCCCAATAACTAATCAAATATGTTCGTTAAGATGAAATGAACAAAATAAGAACATAGAGTGGTGCCAGGGTGGAAGAAAAAATTGCCTTGGTCATAAATGATTTTACTGAAATATCAACTTTAAAAGAGGCAGTAAAACATGAAGAATCGAAAAAATCAGTGGTTTATGAATATAATTCATTGATTTAAAATGGTACCTGGAAACTTATTGATTATACTCCAAATTTCAAACCCATCGGATGCAAATGTGTTTACATAATCAAGTATAAAAAAAATGGAATGATTGAAAAATATAAAGAAATACTCATGGTTAAGGGTTTTTCTCAACGAAAGAGTTTGACTATGAAGAAAAATTTGCACCTACATCAAAATGGAACACAATCAGAATGGTAATTTCTTTGATATATCAAAAAGGATGGAAATTACAGCAAATGGATGTTAAAATTTCCTTCCTCAATGGAGACTTGCAAGAAGAAGTTTATATGACTCAACCTCTTGGTTTTGAGCTTACAGGACAAGAACATAAAGTTTGTAAATTAATAAATTATTTATATGGGTTAAACCAAGCTCCCAAAGCTTGGTATGCTAAAATGGATGATTACCTTCTCAAATTAGGATTTCAATGAAGTGAATCATATGATACTTTGTATGTATATCAAGATGGTGAAAATATGGTGTTATTAGTAATGTGTGTGGATGACTTGATCCTTACTAGGAATAATGAGCACCATATTTTACAAGTGAAATAGGAATTACTATACCTATTAAGGATGATAGATATGAGACTATTTCACTATTATATTGGAGTTGAAGCATTCTAACATTCAAGTATAATTTTCATTAGTCAATTCAAATATGCATTTGGACTATTGAAAAGATTTGGTATGATGGATTGCAAGTCCATTCTCACCCCAATGGAGAAAAAATTAAAACTTCCAAAATTTGAAAGGTGTTGGGGCCCTTCTTTTGAAATGAAACACTTTTGAGTCACCAATAACAGGTGGCAGAGCGCAACTACGATAGACAGAGATATGTCACGGTTTCGAAGAGCTAAATAGCAAGTTGCGTGAGTGTCACGGAAAAAAGCACAGATGGCAGAAGGGAGTGACAAGAACAAACAAAAGAACTCCCAACGATTAGGGAGATGCAGCAGACAGCTGAGCGAAAAGGAAGGGAAAACTGACAGTCACATTGGAAAAGGAACAAGTAGGTAGTTCGTCAGTGTGGATAGGAGGTCGGCATAGTAGGGATTAGGAAGAGAGCTGTAGGAGAGATCTTTTCACTCTGTTCATTTTGTTCTCTCAGTTCATTCTGTTCTATTCTATGTGATAATTTTGTAATCATTTCTGTCAGGATCGCTCTGAGGAGAAATGTAACTGTCCCCTATTGTTAATGCAATATATTATCATCTGGGTTTGATTTCCTGAGTTCTGTAATATGTTTCGGGTTAAGTTGAATGTTCTGGTCACTTTAAATTTTACTTTTCGCCCTGAATATGTTCATGAGTATTATCGTTTGCAAAGTATTTACACTTGTTCGGAGGACTAAGTTATGTTTACTTTATTCTATAATTTATTCTTGATCTATACTTGATCTGATCCTAATATTACTAAGGTCACGACACGCCTCGGGTGAGACTCTCTACTCTTCGGAGTAGAGTGAAAATGGCGATGTTGTGCTAGACTATTGCGAAAACCTTTTTGGCCTCTATCCTGAACCTGGGTCTTGCCCAAGAGACCTTCTTCCTCACCAAAAAATGGTTTTGTTGCCAGGACCCGAAATTCCATTTGGGAACTAGATCATGGTATCGCAGATCTTCGAGAGAGAAATACGAAGCTAGTGGGATAACCATGTAGATAATTTCATAGCACAGCAAGCTCAGTTGAGACAAAAAAGGGAGAAAATTGTTAGGAATCAAGTTCTATTCTCTGAATCTGCTAGTGCTATCTATGATATTTTCTGGGGAAAGTTTTCAGTGGAACTCTATAATTGGTTATAGAGGTTACAAGCCAAGACAGTTCAAGGAAGCTCGTGGAAGGTCTGTCGCAAGTGGTTGCAAGTAGATCTGGTAGCACTCCATCGGTTAGATACTGATTTGACTTAAGCTGTAGATTTCTGGGTGCAATCTACCTTGGAAGGATACATAATGGAGTTCGCAGCTGAGTGTTACCAGCCTTTCTCGAAAGCAGAGGACATATTCAAATCAGGATTGCGAGGAGAGTCGTTGAAGGAGATCCCTCTGTGGATCAAAGCTTTAATGGTAGATGAAGGATTGATGGAGTTCCAAAAATCTGAGATGGAGACTTAAACCTCCAATATTAGGGGAAGGAGCTGAGGGAGAGATGCTACAAGTACGTTGGAAGGGGGAATAGGGATGGATGTCGAAACCTCTAGTAGGTTGAGGGAGTGACGATCACATCAGAGGGCACAAATTTCTGAGAAGTGGCGATAAAGGGTGATGACGGAGTTGGAGAAGAAGGAAAGTAATCGAAAGTATAAGGAGAAGGTGCCTCAAATGAAAAAGGAGATGGAAGGTTAGATGGGTTCCCAAGAAATAGGAGGGAGCATCAAGGAAGTTCGACAGGTGTATAGGAGCCTAGCCCAAGCAAAGAAGGAAAGAAGTCTGAGGGAGAGGACGCGCGCCCCAAGGAGATGTCCGATGTGGAGTTGCATGTTGCAATGGAGAAACGATTCCGAGAGGGGCCAGCACCCGTAACTCAAGGTAACTCTATTCCCCAAAGTTCAAGTAGCTCTAGTCCCGACCTTCCCCTGGTACTCTATCAACCACTAGGTAAAATTTTTGTTAAGTTACGGGAATTGAGTAAGATTAATAGTGTTCAGTCTACAGCAGTAATACACACTAGCGGTAGTGCTAGTAATACCATTACACAACCGGGAAACCAAAGTTTTATTTTAGTAACACCCACACAAGAAAGCATGGCAAGATTATTTACCCGATACCCAGAGTTATCTGGAAGGGGTAACGATGATGTGAAACAACACTAGTATCTCTGCGAGGCCATATGGAGGGCTCGGCAGACACCTGAGGCAGGAAAGTTGATCGAATTTAAAACTAATCTTAGGGAGAGAGCTCTACGTTGGTTTATCAAATGGTCAGAAGCTCATCTGAATCCAGCGATAAATGATGTAAAGAAAGAATTTTTTAAAGAATTAAAGTTACCCCAAATAGATCAGCAAGGTTTATCCGAAATGTGGGAGATCAAGTAGTGAGAAGGGTAAACTGCATGGGATCTGATGAGAAGATTCAAGTATGCGATTGGAAAACTGATTTACCCAGCTGATCCAAATCATCATAGAGATTGGTTCATCAAGGACCTTCTTCCATTAACAATAACTCTGTTAACACAACAGAAGATTGACACATTACAAGATGCATTAGAGCAAGCTATGAAGATAGAGGCCATGGCAGGATATCCGCAGGAGTTCAAAGGAGGAGCCGCAGCTCAAGACCCTTCCATACTAGGTTTACAACATCATATAGCTAGCCTAACAGAAAAGTTGAAAGAGATCCAACCAATACGACCGCCAAGACCAAATGTATGGTGTACACACTTTCTAATGGAAGGACATGTCGTAACTGAGTGTCCAAGGTTGTAGGGTCTGAATGTGGGGACATCGGAAGTAGGGGCACAGGGAGCTTTGCTAGTAGGAGGAGTTACAGAGATAAACACTCAAGGGTTATATCTGCCACAACACTAGTACCCAGGGTTCCTTGTGCAGCAGAATCAGGCCGTAACTGAATATTGTGATATTTGCAAAAGCATGGGTCATTCACCCCACCTATGCCCAATCTTGCAAAAAATACTCCAACGTTCCGAACAACATATATTGTGAGTTTTGTGCTTCCACAACATAGAACGCAGAGCAGTGTAGGGCTTTGGATGCATTACTGGAATGATTGGACAATCCTTCATATAGAGTAAATAAAGCTCCCGGGGGATGAGGGGGAGGCATGAGACGAGGCAAAGCTAGAGGAAGAGGACTAGTACGATGCTACAACTATGACCAAGAAGGCCACGTGGCCAGGGAATGTCCACTTCCTAGAAGACCCTGGTGCTCTCAATGTAGAGTTAACATGCACACAATAGAAGACTGCCCAGAGCTAATTAAAATATGGGAAGAAAGAGCAATACAAAGAGGAAAAAATCTGGTAAATGCAGAGCCAAGAATAATAGAGGCTCATGCTATGCAGAGTGTAGCTATAGTGACACGAGGAGGAAAAAGAACCGGGGAAGATGCACAGACTACAGACCCGATAAAACTGATAAGGCCAGCATCTCCAAAGCCAGTGTTTCAGCTAAAAATACAAAAGCAATAATTTAAAGAAGCAGCGGAAACCTTTGCCCAAATTGGGGGAGGCAAAGGCATTGGGTTACCACAACCCAAGGTAGATAAGGAGAACCAAGCTAGTACAAGTAATATGATTGAAGAATGGTTCCAGCTATTTCTAAAGATTGTTACCAATGCCCCAATGCTGGAACAGTTGAAGCAAAACCTGGAAATGGTGGTGCAGGATACCACAGAGCCAGGAGAATCAAATGACGTGACACATAAACACATATGGAGATTCAAAAGAAATAAGAGGAGAACAGGCAAATAATTCTGGGTCAACACTCAAGTCATGGGATTCCAAATTAAGGACACAATGCTTTACCTCTGGTCAAATGTCAACATCTTGCCAAGAAATACATGGGAAGCATTGGGAAGGTCGAAGCTAACGTATTCACTTATCCAGCTCTGCATGGAAAACCAGTACTACATTGTGCCCGTAGGAAGGCTAGAGGAGGTCGAAGTCGATGTTGTAGGAGTTAAGACATACACAGACTTCGAGGTAATAGACATTATGGGGGATAAGGATCCCTATCCATCATTATTAGGGATCGGCTGGGCTTTCAAGAACTATGAATTAATAGATTTGAAGAAGGAACTAATGATCTTCAAAGATAGAGAAGTCAGGGTCACCCAGCCACTTGACCCATACCAAGGTCCCCGATACACAGAGTCTGTCGACAATAGAGAAGATGCTCAGCTTCTGGATCATCTTTATTAAATGACAGTGGGAAAAAGAGACGATTATATCAACCCAACATCGGGGGAAACTGTGAGTTGGAGAAGTGTCCAAAGCTCAGACTTAGGCTCAGAGATAGCATGGGATGATTGGTAGCATGGGGGATATGAGAAAATTACAAGAATATGTGCCAACATCAGAAGGATCAACTGGATTGGAACTAAGTAAGAAATTATCCCATTCTGTCAAATATGAACGTTTCCAATACCTTTATTGCCAGAATAGAAGATAAGGTACCAGTGGACCATAGGGTCCCACTCATGGATGTGGCTTTACAATCCACATCAGCAAGGTGGTGGAGCAACCACCACAAATCCCTGTCGCAATGGGACAAAGTTGTAGCAACATTGATATCTAGGTTCAAGGAAGAAGAGGGACCACAATTCACTGAAATATACCAAGGGGACTCAGACCCCAGGAAAAATTTGAAATATTGTGAGGACCAATGGAAGAATCCAAGATACCTGGAAGAGTTGTGGGTACACAAGTTTTTACATTCACTGGATTTGATTCCACGGGAGTGGTACCTAACTGAAGAGAAGAAAAGAGGAACCAATACTTGGCAAGAATTTGCAGATAAATTTACACAATGCTTCTCCTTTGAAGGAAAAATAGAACCAGTCACCCAAGCATTGCAGGCCATAAAAAGGGTATTGTTTTTCCTAGAGATTCAAGAGGAGGAAGAACAAACGCTCCCAAACAAAGGCATCAGACAATCAGTAACATGAAAAAAGATAAACAACGAGATGGATGATGATGATCTATAAGGTCTTAGACATATGTATTTCGAAGAAAAAGAGGGGGAGCGGGATATTAAAGAAGGACCGACAACGGAAAGAATTCATCTGCTACCATTGAAGACCAAGAAGATGAACATCAAGATAGAGGAAAAGCCCAAACTCACGGAAATTGGTGATTATTGGGATGCCGAGATGACTAAGGAGATATTTAACCTGCTACAAGAATATGAAGACATGTTCCCATCTTCAGTAGCGAAGTTGAAAGGAATAAAGGGAGACATGGGAGAGATGCATATAATTTTGAAGCCCGACGCAAGACCAGTCAAGCATAGACCCTATCGTCTGAATCCAAGAGTGAATGAAAAATTCAATGCAGAGATTGATAAGATGCTAAAGGCAGGGTTGATATTCCCGGTAGAAGAAGAAGAGTGGGTAAGTCCTATAGTCATAAAAAGTAAAAAGGAGAAGTCTAAGATTCAAGTCTGTGTTGACTATAGGAGCCTGAATAATGCGTGTATACATGACCCATTCCCTACTCCATTCAGTGACGACGTTCTTGACAATGTTGCGAGGAATGAGGCTTATTCATTCACTAATGGATTTTCAGGATACCTTCAGGTAAGGATAGCCGAGGAAGATAAGAATATGACAAATTTCACCACCAAGTGGGGCTCCTTTGCATATCATGTAATGCCATTCGGGTTGAAAAATGCACCAATAGTATTTTCACGAATTGTGATAGCATCGTTTTGGGAGTACATCCACAAATTCCTAGAATTATATATGGGTGACTGGGCAGTCTACAGCCTGTTAAAGGACCATGCAATGTTATTAAGGATAATGTTCGATAGATGTAGGCAAATACAGATTTCATTAAACCTAAAGAAATGCATCTTTGCAGTAACC
Source organism: Pinus albicaulis (assembly GCA_034641835.2). Taxonomy (NCBI): domain Eukaryota; kingdom Viridiplantae; phylum Streptophyta; class Pinopsida; order Pinales; family Pinaceae; genus Pinus; species Pinus albicaulis. The sequence continues at coordinate 457,207,073 of CM076574.1, read as the reverse complement.
TTAGGGACACTGCTAGGACATGTTGTATGAAAACAAGGGGTTTACGTTGATCCAGAAAAAGTCGTAGTTATAATTAATATTGAAGCGCTGGAAAATATGAAGCATTTGAGATCACTGCTAGGCCACACAGGCTACTATAGCTGATTCATGCACAATTATGCGAAGATAACCGCCCCATTGGAGAAGTTGTTGCGGAAATTGGAGCAGTTCAGTTGGACAGAAGATTTCACTACAGCCCTAAATACCTTGAAATAAAATTTGGCAAGTACGCCCATATTAGTTCACCCTAATTAGGACAAGTAATTTCATGTCCACATTGCACTTGGAGCAGTTATGGCTCAACCAGTTGATACTTCAGTTGATCACCTAGTTTATTTTGCAAGTAGAAAGCTATCAATAGCTGAGAGAAACTACACCACAATATAACGGGAAGTGTTGGCAATGGTGTATTCTCTTCAAAATTTTCGCCACTACCTACTAGGAGGTATGTTTAAGTTTTTCACAGACCATTCAGCTTTAAAGTACCTATTTAACAAACCAGTCTTGGAGGGAAGAATCTGCAGATGGCACCTACTATTTCAAGAGTTCACCTTCGAGGTGATAGTAAAACCCGGGAGGCTGAACATGGGTCTTGACCATTTTTCAAGGCTAGAAAACGTAGAAAATGGAGGGTCTCTAGATGATCAACTGCTAGATTTTGATCTTTTTAGATTAGAATCCATCCCAGACTCCTTAGATCAGATAGCGATCTATCTGACAACAAGACAATGTCTGAATGAATATACAGCAGCTCAGAAAATACATCTAGTAGTCCAAGCAGTAGAGAATCAGCTAATAGAGGGACACCTATATAAAATGGGGTTAGACCAAATCTTGCGAAGGTGCATCCTAGATCATGAGAGGGAAAGCATACTGTGGGAATGCCACTGTGGAGTTGCGGGAGGACACGTCGGAGCAAAACCAACGGCGAGGAAAATACTGCAGGTAGGCTTATGGTGGCCGACGGTACACATGGACAGTAAGGCCTTTGTAAAAAAATGTGATGTGTGTCATAGGACAAGACATCCATCACACAGAGACGAGCTACCACTTCACCCTATAAAAGCACTACAAGCATTTGAAAAGTGGGCCGTTGATTTTATAGGACCAATTACACCTGTCGCAAGGCACTCAAAGGCCAGGTATATCATAACTACAATAGACTATTTGACAAGGTGGGCAGAGGTGATACCAGTGAAGGATTACACAGCTGAAACAACAGCTCGATTAATATTTTAAAATATCATTAGCAGGTTTGGTTGCCCGAGAAGTCTGACAAGTGATGAAGGTATGCATTTCATCAATGCAACGATTAGATCTCTGCTAGAAAATTTCATGGTACAACATCATAAAAGCAGTATGTACCATCCACAAGCTAATGGTACAGTAGAAGCATTCAATAAGATTCTAGAAAAAGTTCTAACGAATATTTGCAACGCTGATCGAGATGACTGGGACAAACATATACTAGCAACATTGTGGGCATACAGAATAACTGTCCAAAGACTAAACAATCGGACCCCATTCCAACTGGTGTATAGGAAGGAAGCAGTGGTACCGGCTGAGTTTGTCATACCAAGCCTCCTAATTGTATCATCACTTCGCTTATCAGAGGAAGACTCACTAAAAGAGCGATTGTGAGAGCTACAAGAACTAGAAGAGGACAGGTTCCTAGCAGAGTTCCACCAAAATGTCCAGAAAGACAAACAAAAAGCTTGACATGACCACCATATCAAGCACAAAACATTTACGGTCAGAGGAAAAGTTTTACTATACAACAACAAGTTCCAGAAATTCCCAGGAAAAATAAGAATGCATTGGTTGGGACCGTACCACGTAATTGAAATCAGAGACTCAAGAGCAGTTCAATTAGCACAACTGGATGGCCAGATACTACCAGGATGGGTGAACGGCGCACGCCTGAAGCCCTATCACGAGTAAGTTCTAGATTTCAATTTTCAATAACTCTCGCAACTAAGAGGATTCAGTAGGGTAGATTAGCATAGATAGATTCAATAACTCTCTCACACTCGAGAAGATATTAGATAGAAATCCAAATAAAGAAAACTCCAAAATTAGAAATAACTCATAGTTGTGATGCGGAGACAGCAACGCAACCAATTGCGGTCGGGGGGGAGGGTAGTGTCCAGCGTGTCATCCATGTCAGAGCCAAACGTGTCGAATAGCATTCCATCATCATGACTTATAGTACCCATGTCAATCCATAGGATTACCAATATTTGAGAAGTAATTGCCATAATTAGTATTGTCCATACTACAATAAATTTTCCATATTAGGCCATAATCATTACCCATCACGTCTGCCCAATTCCCGAAGTCACAGTCAGCTTTTTCAGAACCCACCTCATCGCGGTAACCAATCACAATTATAGCCGCAGGGGAAGCAGAAAAAAATAATTAGTTATGGGGTCTTATCAACCTCATGCGTGCCAGTTACTTACATAACTTGCATGAAAGAAAGCACGAGAATTCTAGAGAAGTTCGAGTTAGAACTAGAAACATCAACAACAGTAAGAGAAAATTCATTAGAAGAAGTCCAGAGGGAGTATCTAGAGGCAGGAATTTACAAAGAAAGAGCAGGAGTAGCTTTGTGAGTATACCAAAGAAGAGTAAAAATGACCAAGGTGACAACAATAGTTATTGAGCAGGAGCTTGACGAGAGAATCCAGAAGTTGGAGTCACTGGTGGGGAAATATGATAACACGTCATTGATCGACACAGACCTGACGGATTCTTTCCAATTCCCAACAATGAAGAGACAAGTCTATATGGAAAACTATGCCACTGAATCAGGACAAGAAGCGGCAAGAGTACTCCTAGAATTCAAAGGTATCTAGCAATCAACCATACTGAACCTCAGAAATCTTCTATTTTTTTGAACCATAGGGGTTGTGATGCAGTGTACAAAATTCCTACTCAGCATGATCCAGAATGGGTCACTTTGGTTAGGAAAAGAAATACCAATCCATGCGGAAGATATTCACAGGTTGAAAGGGCTATGACAAGAAGGAAGAGAGATCTCCACAACGTTCCTCTCCACGGCATTCCAAAATGTCTCAAAGAGGGTGAAGAAGGCAGGAGATGGCGATTGCTACAATAAATATGACATTAAGAGAGGAGGAAAAGGGGCAAAGATAAACCTTATAAACAAGCTAGCAGTCAAATTCGCCTGTTATATTATTAAAAGTAAAACCATGAGGAATTATACAAAGGGTAAGTGTACACTTGATACTATCTCAGTTGCAGAGCACTGTGTCCAGGGGACACAATTAAATTGGTGTTCATTTCTACTGAATGAGCTATTTGAAGCTTGCGAGGACAACTACAAGAGAGCCACTCGGTTCATCTATGGTTACCTTATCATGGCGTTTGCAATGTGGAAATGGACTTTCCTGAGAATCAGACAGCCTGTGGAACTCACAACAGGTCAACCGTTGGCAATGAAATTCACACCCTGGAAGGCATCAGGGGACCCTAGTACCAAAGAGGTGAACGAAGAGGCATTCAAGTTCTGGTATAGCTAGATGGTTGATGTACTGGCGACACAGCAGATAATTCCAAAGAGTTTGCTGGATAATTACTCGGCGTATATATGGTTTGTCAGCCACAGGAAAACCTACATCAGACCAACATGTGTGCTGGAAACGACCTTCAAAATGAAACCGTTGAAGTTTCAAGTTGATGAGAAATATTTCCACGCCAAAGTATGTTCCTGGCCAGGGGTAGGAATGGAGGTCAGAAGCAGGGTCTATCATTATTCATTTGATGGCATGTCGTTGAATGTGTCACCAAGGGAAACACCAGATGAAGCAATGGCCAAAGTGTCATGACTACAGCTGATACCCATCATCGAGGAGCTGAACACGAAGGTACAAGGCTTTAATTGTGTAATGCAAACTCTAACTAGTGATTCTCAGTTATTTCCCACTTTTGTAGAGTTTCAGGCCTCAAACTCTGCCTCTTCTTCCATAATGGCCCCCATAGTCATGACCTTACCACTCAAATTGTTTAACTCACCGTTGGAAACCAACGTAATTCCAACAAAAAATAAAAAATCACCTAAGCCACCAGTAGCTACTCCAAGGGCCAAAAAGGAAAATGTTGTAGTTTCTAGCCAGATTGTTTATCTCACTGGGGAGGATCAACCGCAACCCTTGTACATGGGATCCCCAATTCAAGAGGAGCCAATGACGGAACCCCAGGTAACTCCAGAGATGCCTCTCTTCAACCCCTACTCATTTTTAAAGATTCACACATCTCCGCCTTCCACTCACCAGTCATCACCTTACACCTCATTCATTTCAAAAGACCAGTCCACCCGAATGCCATCCACCTCAGCCACTATCTCGGACCCAATCAGAGCAAAGGGAAAAACAAATGGAGACCACGAGGTAGAGGTTAACTCAATTATAGAATTGGTACATGAGGTTAACCCACCTTTGGTTGAACAGATACCTTTTTAGGACCTTTTAAGTTGAGGGAGATCCTACAGTGTAGATACAACACCCTCGCCCAAGGAGCTAAACCCGTTTTAGCAAGAAAACTTGATACTCCACCAGATTCACCCTAATCCAAGCATGGGTAACCCGAATAATCTGCCACCACAACCGACACAGCCGACATCTCCATAGGAACACTCAGCCAAGTCCATGGCCAGCGGCCAACCAATGAGGGAGAGACCAGTGCATCAAGATACCACCGGGGCTGAGAGCATGCAGACCTGGGGAACATCACATTTATACAGTTTTATCTAGTGGGCAGCACAACAGGTCGAAGGTCTCCACACAGACCTCTAACAGAAATTTGAGCAGCAACAAATACATATCATTACGCTTACTAAAGAGCGTGATCAGTTGAATATCGAGAAAGATAACTTGCAGGACAACCTGGAAAAGGTGACAGAGGTTTTCAGGGATCTCTGGCCAAAAATAACGGCTCACAATGACCAGATATCGGTTGACATAGCAGTGGGCACACTGGTCAAGCAATCCATTCATGTCAGGGTAGCATGTTCGAATCTCAACCAGGAAAATCAAGACCTAAAAGCAGCGTTAGCAACCAGGCCAGCGCTACCGGACCCCATGATCATTTACACGGAGAAAATCACAGAAAGACAAAACCAAGTAATCGAGATGCAGGAACTCTGAGCACCACGGTGAAAGAGGCATATTACCTTCTGAAACATCTACATCAGTGTTCAACCTCACTGACTATGAAGTCACAGCTGATCTCGGCACAATTGCAGCATGTATCAAAGGGAATTCAGGAGGCCATAGACCCCGATGGCCTTAACCACTTGTACAACCAAGCGGAGGAGCTAGAGACTAAGATATAGTAAATTGAAGAACATTCAGCAGCAACCAAACAGGCCCTCCAAGAACTAAGGTAACCTGTCAAGCTCATTGCCCAAACAATACAGCAAATGGCCGCTGAGGCCGACGTCAAGATTAAGGACGTATTTAGCAAGCTTCCAACCATCTCAGGGGAGAAATAAGCAAAACAAGTCACCACAGGGATGGACCTACTCATGAAGGGATGGAAATAGGCCATTTCTAACTTCATAGAACTCAAAGCATCCACGTTGGCAAAGGTCCCCGAGTTGGGGCCCTTTTTGGACAAGGGGAGGAAAAAGAGAAGGCAGGTCCAACCATAGATACAACTGGACCAATGGATACCAAGGCAAGATAAAAGGATTGACTCGGGACAATTCAATAGCATGTGGTCAGGGCCTGTTGGGACCCTTGTTTTGAAATGAAACAGTTTTGAGTCGCAGGTAACAGGTGGCAGAGCGCAACTACGGTAGGCAGAGAGTTGTCACAGTTGCAAAGAGCTGAAGAGCAGGTGGCACAGCTATTGTGGAAACAAGCACATATGGCAGAAGGAAGCGACAAGAACAAACAGTGGAACTCCTAGCGATCAGGGAGATGCAGCAAACAGTTGAGCGGAAAGGAAGGGAAAACTGACAGTCACATTGGAAAAGGAATAAATAGGCAGTTGGCCACCGTAGACAGGAGATTGGCACAGTAGGGATTGGAGGAAGAGAGTTGTAGGAGAGATTTATTCGCTCTATTCGTTTTGTTCTCTCTGTTCATTCTATTTTGTTCTATGTGATAATATTGTAATCATTTCTACCAGGATTTCTCTAAGGAGCAATGTAGCTATCCCCTATTGTTAATGCAATATATTATGATCTGGATTTGATGTCCTGAGTTCTGTAATGTGTTTTGGGTAATGTTGAATGTGTTGGTCACTTTAAATTTTGTTTTCTGTCCTGAATACGTTCATGAGTATTATCGTTTGCAGAGTATTTACACCTGTTCAGAGCACTCAGTTTTGTTTGCTTTATTCTATAAGTTATGCTTTATCGATACTTGATCTGATCCTGATCTTACTAAGGTCACGTCACACCTCAGGTGAGACTCTCTGCTCTTCGGAGTAGAGTGAAAATGTTGGCATTGTGCTAGACTACTTTGGAAACCTTATTGGCCTCTATCCTGAACCTGGATCTTGCCCAAGAGACCTTCTTCCTCGCCAACAAAAGGGGGGGAATTGGTAAACAACACTTGTTATAGGCAGTGGATTGGAAACTTGATATATTTAACAACCATTCATCCGGATTTATCATATGCAATCATTATTCTCTCAATATTTATGCAAGAACCAAGGGAAATCCATTAGAATGCAAAAAAATCGGTTCTTGGTTATATCCAAGGTATGAAGGATTATGGCCCGCTATATAAAAAGAATAGGAGTTGTGTACTTGATGGATATTCAGATGCAGTGTTTTCCAGAAATGTTGATGATAGGGCATCAACATCAGTATGTTTGATGAATATAGGATCAACAAAAATTTCTTGGAGTTGTAAGAAGCAGACTATAATGGCACATTCTTCAGTAGAGACATAATATATTTCAGCATGGGAAGAAACATGTGAGATTGTCTAGTTACATAGAGTTTTATAGGATTTTAGAATTCATCAAGAAAAATCCATTTCATTGTTGATTGACAGTTAGTCAACCATTAAGCTTGCCAAATATATAGTTTTTCATTCTAAAACAAATAATTTTGACACCAAATATCATTACATCAAGACTTTCATTGAAAAGGGCATCATCAAACCAAAGTATTGTCCTTCAAAATATTAGATCGCAGATATCTTCACAAAACCACTTGGCAAGATCAAATTTACTATGTTTAGAGAAGAAATTGGTATTTGTTCTAATGTGCTTTTCGATCAAACGGGGGAATGTTAGATATTATGATCCAAAAATAATTTGGTTTAGAATTATATTTTCTTATAGTTAGGCTTTTCTATATTATTATTAGATCTAGAAAAGCATACATTACCTGGTATGAAAATTAGGCAAATCATTAGTATTACATTTAATATAAGTAGACACTTGTCATTTTTTATGTGTTGACCATAACAAAATTATTTTAGGATAGAAGCTTATTTAAATCTTATTTTTCTCCTCATGCAAGAGTATAGAGATATTATTGTATGTTTTTGAATCAATTATGTAATTACTTTTCCTTTGATTAATAAAATGTGTGTGTATGAGGACACTTTTGTTATCATATAATCCTCTAGACATGGCAGAGGTTATAAGAAGCATGAGGATCTAACTTCAAATTTCTACAGTGCATAATGAGAAGATTATTAAAGCTCGAAATAGGATGAATTGAATGTTTTTTTGCTACCAACCTTGACTAAAATTAATAAAAGCATGCATCAAGGGAAGATATCAAGAAACATTGGTAAAAGTAATTCAAGGAAGAGGTATCACAGTGTAAAGGTCCAAGCCTCCAGTGATGATGCTTCTGCAACATCAAATACTTCAAACTAAAACACAAGTACTTATGATTATTCCATCAACAATACATCCAAACCTTCTTCCATGCAGAAGAAGAAGAAAGTTTCCAAACATTTCTTTTCAAAAGATAAAACCACGTAGCTTTAATGGTGAGATGAAATATAGTGATGAAGTTTAGGCTTTGATTCTAGGAACCAAGAATTAATTCCAAGCCTCGCAATTACACTAGAAACATGAAGGTTAGAGTGGCTATGTAGAATTTAAATGGAAAAGAATATATTTGTTGGGAATATCTTAAGAAGGTAAAGAATATTGGTGAAATGAAAATCAATGTGAAGCAATTTAAAAAGTACTTCCATCTGAAATATCTCTCAGAGAGGTCTTGTGATGGAAAAATTATGGAATTCCATGAAATAAAAAAAATTCAATCAACATGGATGACTATGCAATCAAGTTTTTGGAGCAACTAAGGTATGTTTCATATATTAAAGATGAGAAAGTGAAAATTTAATTCTTTATTAATGGATTGCCTTGGTCATACAAGGATAGGTTTGAATTTGATCAGCCTAAGACTCCTTATGAAAAAATAAGAAAGGTTAAGTACTTTAACAAACAAATTAATAATAAATTATAAGTCAATGGGATATGGAAGCAAAATAAAAAGAATAATTTTTATTAAATAAATAAATGATTAAAACTTATGCAACATAAGAATCAAGAAAAAAAAAATTAAGTCAAACAGTTTGGAATGAATTAGCCTCCAATAAAGTTTTCCATATCAAAGTGGATCCAAACCTAGATAAGTAGTGGTGAAACCAAGGTATCCTTAGAAAGGGCCTCTTTGATGTTGGGGATGTGAATAAGAGTATATGAGCTCAGTGATTGTCCTCATACATAGGAAACCACTAAGGCTACTTATAATGTACAAGAATATGGAATAATAAATGATGTGTCAAATAATATTCCAAATATATATGCCATATTAGAAGATTGATATGTAGATCACCAAGCTTTAGTGGTGGAAGTTGTTGGTAATATTTCTAAACAAGTTATCTTTATTTTAATTGACCCAAGATCTAGTCATAGCATAATTTCACTTAAAATTGACGAGTACTACATTCTTCAAAAAGGAGAAACATCAAAATTATTGGTTAGTTTAGTTAGAAACATAAGTTAAGAAGAGAGTTAGTGAGATAACAAAATATTGTCCAAGGAAAATTTGAATGGACTACTCACAAGGGTGAAATTGAATATTTTAGTTTTGGGCCCATATGATGTCTTAAGTGGGATGGATTGGATGGAATCACGTAAGGTAATATTTGATTTCTATAGTAAAGCCTTTGAGTGTGTAGATGATGAATGGAAACCAACCCTGGTGAAAGGAACTTCAAAATCCATCTATTCAAGATAAATTTAAGATTTGCAATTGAAAAGAAGTTTCAGAAAAAGATTCCAATTATATTTATTTCATGTGGATCCAATAGAGGACAAAGAGTTTATGTTCAAGAATTATCCAACACTTCAATAATTTAAGGATGTATTCCTAGATGAGATACTTAGTTCACCTCCTAAGAGAGATATTTATTTCTCCATTGATCTTATGCTAGCATCTACATCTATATATAAAGCACATTATAGAATGAGTGCCATTTGAGTTGATGGAGCTAAATATGAAACTATAAGAATTGTTGGATAAAGGGTATCTTTGACCAAGTGGGTCTCCTTGGGGAGCACTAGTTCTATTTGTGAAGAAAATGATGGTATCCTTAGATTTTGGATTAATTGTAAACAACTGAGCAAAATGATGGTGAAAAACAAGTATCCTTTACCCCAAATTAATGATATATTTGATTAGGTAAAGGGAGTCTATGTATTTCCAAAGATAGACTGATATCAAGATATCAACAAGTCAGGATCAAGGATGAGGATATGTGTAGGACATACTTATAAACAAGATATAATCATGAATTCATGGTGGCACCAATAAAACTCACCAATGCACCATCCACATCCATGTGTCCCATCAACAACATATTTAGGGAATACTTGGATAAGTTTTTGTTTCTCTATATTAATGGAATTCTCATATACTCTAAATATGAGGAAGTATTGAAAAAATTGAGAGAACACAAGTTGTATGCCAAGTTTAGTACATGTGATATTTATCAAAGGAAGATATAACATTTGGACACGTCATTTCAGATAAGGGAATCTCAGCTGATCCATAAAATATCAAGGCTGTTATGAATTAGCCAACTCCAAAGAAGGTGATAAATGTGAGGTAATTTATAGGACTAGAAAGATATTCTGGGAGATTCACTGAAATATTTTCAAAAATTTGCAATTTTTAGTGTCTTTACAAAGTAAAGGATTAAATTTTGTGTGGTCTACTAAATGTAAAAAATACTTTCAATAGTTGAAACATCTCTAACTAGTGCACCAATTCTAAAGATTGTATACCTAAACATATGTAAGGAAGGATTGGGAAGAGTTACTATGTATGATAATCATGTGATAAGATACAAATCCATAGATTGAAAAAACATGAAGATAATTATGTTATGATCTGGAACTCACAACATGATACACACAATAATGATGTGGCATCACTATTTGGTGTGTAGAAAATTCATTTTGATGAAATTCCACAGTGGACTAAGGCACTTGTTTGATCATCCTCACATGAATGTTAGATAGGAAATATGGTTATAATTCATCGGTGAGTATGATTTTAAAATCTGACATATAAATGGTAAATAAAATGGGGTAGTCAATGCACTCAGTAGGAGAATGGATGTTATACACTTAACAGTTATCAATAATTTTGAATCTGATTTGAATTCTAGAATAAAATAAGCTTTATATGAGGATGAGAATTTTATACTGATATAGAAATGTTGAAACCATGAACCAATAGACCAGAAATATCATGTCTATAAGATAACTAAAGAAGTATTAATGATCTATAAGGATATCTTGTACATTATGTTTTCAATGGAGATAAAGAAACTCATCCTAGATGAAATGCACAAGAAACCTTATTCAAGACACACAAGCTACCAAAAAATGATCATTGCAGTAAGGAAATAGTATTTCAAGCCTATAATAAAAATGGAAATTGTGGACTATATTACAAGATACATAGAGTGCTAATAGGTTACAGTGGAACATAAACCCCTAACATATTTGTTGCAATCTCCACCAATTCCTAAATGGAAAGGGGAGGTAGTCACCATGGAATTTATCATAGGTATTCAAAGATAGTAAAACAACATGTTGCCATCATGGTTGTAGTTAAAAATTTGAGCAAGGTTCCTCATTGTATATGTATAATGTCCATTCTCAATGCAATAAATATTGAAGAAATTTTCATGAAGGAAAATTTATAATTGCATGGAATACCTACCATGATTATATCTAATAGAGATCCAAAGTTTACATCAAGATTTTGAAATGGATTGTTAAAATTCTTGGGTACATAACTAAATTTTAACACTACCTATAATCTAAAAACAAATTGACAAACAAAAAGGGAAAATAAAATAATGGAATCCGTGCTTCACATGTATGTCATGGGTAAAGAAAATAAATGGTAATATTAATTGTCTCTATTAGGATTTGCATATAATAATGGTTACCAAACATCATTATAGATAAGTCCTTTTGAGGCACAATATGGTTGAAGATGTCATAAACTTGTAAGATGGGAAAATATAGTAAATATAACCACATATGGACCAAAAATGTTGAAATAAATGAAACAAGACCAATATGCATATTAGATGGGAAAACAACATTGCTCTAGAAACAAGTCATTTCATAGGTGAAATTGCAATGAGGCCACTTGGGTGATGGAGGATGCCATGAGAAAGGCATATCCATCCCTCTTTTGATCATAGTATGAAAAGTCCCATTTTTAATACTTTTCCCTATTGCTATAAAATCCTAGCTAGGGGGTGGAGTTCTACAATGAACTACCTATGGTTGGGTGGAAATTTCCTAGTCTCAACATATTTTATTGGTCTACAGCATTCAAAGGATAAGAATATCTATGTTTTCTCATAAATTGGCTATACATTTTGGATTACAAAATATATATGGTTCTTTGATAAATAATTAATTTTTTATGAGAAATCGAATATGTTTTTGTGCATTACAATTTGATTCCTATGTAAATTTTATGTGTCCTTGTCCTCAATCCACTGACTTTGTTCCTTGAATTGTTTGAGTTGTAAAATGCATCGCAACTGTTGGGTATAATTTTTTGTTCCTCCCATTATATATAATGATCTGGTGATATTACTTATGGGTGCCATCATGGAAAGTGTTGATATGATATTAAATATCATGTCGAAATTAAGCCCTATTGTAAACCTATTGAATATGTTCTCTTCCCCTTACATTTGCAATATGTCCTTGCTTCAAAGGGTTGATTTCCTTTTATTGAAGCAACAATACTTGGTGACATTTGTTACCACTTTAGGTTCCAAATCATGAAATCTTCTCACCTTCACCTATTCCAAAGGAATTAACATGGTCAAAGAGTTATTATATAGACAAAGCTTATGAAATATGTACAAATTGAAATTATTTTACACTCAAGGAAGTGCTTATAAGGAAGTCTTGAAGAGGTTAGCTTTGAACTAATTATCCCCTTATGGATATGAAGATGCTCTATATTCAATTTTCCTTTGCAATTACCAGTTTTTTTCTAATAGTCGAGTTGAGTTGTTAAACCACTTTAGCCATTTGCAATTTCAGATTTCATCCCCACCATTTTCTCCAAACCTTGTGTAATATCCCGAAGACTGGAATTTTCAATAAATCTAGCACATTTAGGTGTTCCAACTAAAAATAATTGCGATAAAAACATAGGACACAAAAAGATCTGGAACTGCAACACTTTATTTATATTATTAGCCGAAAATAAAATACATGCTCGTGTAATTAAACGGAGCTCCTACAAATGGCATGCTTGGCCACTCATTAAACAGAAAAACAAACACTGAATCACAACGGTAGAACTTGGATGGATCCACCATACAAAATTCACCACGGGTTTTTTGTCCCGGGATCAATGCTAGAACTGGCAACGCCAAGTTCTCAATCAAAACACAATAAGATAGATAAACCGGAATGATTCTAAATGCCTAGCTTCTTCCCTTTTTATAGGCTTGATGGACTTTATAGAGACCTTATTTTATTATTTTTCTCGAAAATCGACAACAAATACTCTAGACCGATACCATGGGAAAATACCATGGTAAGTACCATGGACCGATTCAGTACACTTTGACCGGATCAAGAAAGGGAATATTACACCTTGAATTAGTTCTATGAGTTGTAATTAACTCCTTGATATCCCTAGTATTAAGTTGAAGATATCCCTCTTGACTTACTATGGTTTCATCATATGATCCTAGATTAGAATAAATACATTCCTCCTTGTTGGAAAAGAGGTTTACTCTTGGTTTCTCCACTACATTTCTCTATAGGCTACTAATGATTGCCTACTCTTGTAATCATCACTAGTTGATTTGCAAGACCATTTTTGTTTCTATAGACATGCTCAAAATTCGTCTTCTCAAAGTGAACAATGAAACTTTATTCTTCTTAGTGAAAAATATAAAACTCTATTCTTCTCAACAAAATACTTTTTGTAATTCAAGTTGGCCTCAATTTTCTTTTTGTTAAATTAATAATTAGGAGTCCCTTCCCCCTTTATTTCTTTATCTCCATAGCAAGTTTCATTTTCTTTATATTGAGGTTGAGAACATGGCCTCATTATATGAGATTTGATTTAAATCTATTTTTTTAAGTAAAAATCTAATTGTTCATCTAATTGTTTTGCAACCTTGGAATTGGAAATGAATTTAATTAATATTCTAGATTAATGTGGATTAAAATCATTATTTTTAAATAATTTTTTTTCAATATTGAAAAATAAATGTATATGTTTATTCCATATTATTACAAATTTTAATGAATAACATAACCACCGTGTCATCGAGATATGTTATTCAGAAAATTAGAATTTCTGATATTAAGCATGAAAAGAACCAACATGAGGCTTGATTAATATAAACCCATTATCCAATTTGGAATGCAAGAGAGAAATGAGTTGTACACATGTTATTAACTTTTATCTTATTATAATTATAAATGGCACAGTTCAAAAGTGATGTGTACTTTGTTTAAGGATTTTCTATCTTTGAATTTTAACATACAAATCTTATTATAGTTAACACCAGGAAGAGAATTTAAAGGAATTCTTAGTATTTTAATTGATGGTTTGTTTTCTTACAAATATACATACTACTTATTTAGAACTTAAATGAGTATACCACACATATCATATTTGTACATAGGACGAAGAACCTTGTCTAATTTTCAGAGTTCATAGGTCATAGCCACAAGTAGGTCATAGCCACAAGCATGGATACCTCATTGCACATGCGGTACCTTCATCTTTAGCTTTAAAATAATCTAGTACCAATCCCACTTCATCTTTGTTGACCTATTTGATTTGTCACATTTGTTCGTGCACACATCTCACACTTCTCTATGTTTGATGCCAGCGGTAAAACATGTCTGATATGCTAAAATTTATTAATGATTTGAAATCTGGACATGATAACCATGATGATATTTATAAAAGTTTGGCCTTCTTTTCATTTCTTTTCTTTTCTGGGCATTTCTTTTCTTTTCTTTTCTCGGCATTGCCAATTTGCGAGCTCATTATGATGATATTTATGAATGGATTTTTGGAAACATTTTTTTAATTTAAATGGTTTTAAATAGATAGAAATGAAATTACTGGTCCTGATTTGAGCTGATTTGACATGTTTGTCGTCTTTCCAATTTAACTGGTTTAATAAACTCATTTTTAGGAATAAAGAGATAATGTAACCTTTGTTAATTTGTGTGTAAATGCATGATTTATTTAAAAATTGTCACTTGTAATTATTTTATTCAATGATTTTTTTAATAACAATATTATAATTTTCAGATGCAACTGAATATAATAAATTAGTGTTATCCTCCTCTTTCACATTAAATTAAGATCAAATCTCTTTATACCTCAACGTCTCAAATTCATTGAATAACAATCGCACACTTTCCTAAAAATTTAACAATCATATATATTGTTTTAATATCACAAAATATAGCACAATTTCCTAAAAATTGTAACAATCATATATATCGTTTTAATATAGCAAAATATGGTGGGACTCTTCTTGTGTTCTTCCAACAACTTGTTCATTATATATGACTATAAGTGACTTCTTTAAATTGGCTTTAAAAGCATTTGTACAATTAAAGATTATAATGAAATGTTTTAGCTAAATTGCCTAATATAGTAAATAAAATAATATTGAATTCTTATTAGGGTTTTAATATCGGGTTTCCAAAGGCCCTAACATATTTTAATTGAGGGTGTTTCTTCATGAATTGCTTATTGCATCATTTTGAAGTACATGACCATACTTCTTGTACTCATCGCAAATGAATGTACATGAATCACACGACATGTTTTTGGCAGCTTGAAGGTGAAAAACTTTTGAATTTCGAAAAAATAAGCGAGGGGACTACACCATTGACTCATCTGGATGTTGTAAAATATGTGGTGGTGTCATATTAGAAATAGAAATTTGATAATTTGGTGCTCTTGGACATAAGGAACATATGACAATAGACCACTTTGGATGGTGTTCTTTTCAATGTAGTAGTTGTTATTTACAAACTTAATAGAAATATGTTATGAACTTTGTACTTTAAAAAAGAATAAATAACTATAATCCACCTTTATTGGAAACTTTTTTTTATAATGAATGTATTATATTATCCAAGATTCAATGATCCTAAGACTAGCTCTCATTGGTATCTATAAAGGAGACCAAGGGCACAATTAAAGATTACAATGAAATGTTTTAGCTAACTTCCTAATATAGTAAATAAAATAATCTTGAATTCTTATTAGGGCCTTAATATAGGGCTCCCAAAGGCCCTAACATATCCCTCTCCTTTTAAAAAGGATTTTTTCCTCAAACCTTGTAATTGAGGGTGTTTCTTTATGAATTGCTCATTGCATCATTTTGAAGTACATGACCATACTTCTCGTACTCATCGCAAATGAATGTACATGAATCACATGACATGTTTTTGGCAGCTTGAAGGTGAAAAACTTTTGAATTTCGAAAAAATAAGCGAGGGGATTATCACCATTGACTCATTTGGATGTTGTAAGATATCTGGTGGTGTCATATTAGAAATAGAAATTTGATAATTTGATGCTCTCGGACATAAGGAACATATGACAATAGACCACTTTGGATGGTGTTCTCTTCAATGTAGTAGTTGTTATTTACAAACTTAATAGAAATATGTTATGAACTTTGTACTTTAAAAAAATGAATAACTATAATCCACTTTGAATAACTATAATCCACTTTTATTGGGAAACCTTTTTTTATAATGAATATATTATATTATCCAAGATTCAATGATCCTAAGACTAGCTCTCATTGGTATCTATAAAGGAGACCAAGGGTACAATTAAAGATTACAATGAAATGTTTTAGCTAACTCCCTAATATAGTAGATAAAATAATATTGAATTCTTATTAGGGCCTTAATATAGGGCTCCCAAAGGCCCTAACATAGCCCTCTCCTTTTAAAAAGGATTTTTTCCTCAAACCTTGTAATTGAGGGTGTTTCTTCATGAATTGCTCATTTTCCCATGTACCTTTTTCTAGAGACATATTCTTCCACTTGATTAGGTACTTTATAATGGTTGTACTCTAAAGAGATAGAGAACATTGATCCATAAATTTTTCTAGTTCATGAATCAATTTCCATACTTTATCTAATTCTAGAAGTTTTGTTTGCACTTGTATAGTTTGTCCCAAAACCTTTTTAGGAAAGATACATGAAAGACCTTATAAATGCGAGAAGAAGGGAAACCTAGCTCACATGTCACTTGTATAATCTTGTGAATATTCTTGTAGGGTGCATAAAAATTTGGACCTAATATATGATTATTATTTTGCTTGAGTGTAGATTTCTTATAAGGTTACAGTCTTAGAAATACCCAATCACCCTCCTCAAATTGTCTTTCATTTCAATGTTGATTTTTTGTTGCTTCATCCCATTTTGCTCCATTTGAAGGTTTTCCTTAAGAATTGTGAAAATTTATTTAGATTTCTCCATATGTGACTCTATTTCCTATTGTTTGGAATTATCTTGTAAAAAATATGGGATACTAGGAGCTAGATATCCATAAAGAGCCTCATTTTGAAATAGCACCAAGAAATGGCACCCAAAGGGGGCTTCCGATTTAATTTCCCCTTAATTAAATTGGAAGAGAAATTTTAATTTCATCTCATGACAACTTGTATTAGTTAACTAAGTCAGAATGACTGAGTTAGCTTAGGAATTTTGATTTGAGGGTCAAAGAGGAGGCATGTAGAGGATTTTCCTATTTTTATAGGGTCCAATTATAGTTATTTGTGAGTTGTAATTAGTTAACTAAAGAAATTGAGTTAAAATAAGTTTAACTAATTCTAACTGAGAGATGAGCTAGTGAGAGGTCCAGTGAATTAAATATGATTTAATTCACAAGTAGTGATAAATCAGTTAACTGATAATTCACAATAAATAGTTGTTACATGTCAGTTCTAAGGAAGGCTCGGTTGAGACTAAGATTAAAGGGATGATAACTATCAGTTGTATAATTAGAAAATTGTACAAGTTTGTCATAGAGTCATGAGGAAGCCTATGATGCATTGCGCAATCAATTCCAAGGAATTCCCTATTTGATAGGGTGACAATTCCTCCAGGAATGTGTGAGAAACGCTGGCTGAGTAGACATTGAGAATTGGTTAACTACTTGACTGATTTTTCCTAAATCAGAGTGAGATAGTTGGCAAAGTGTAGGAGTTTCTCAGTGAGAGAAAATAATTGTATTATTTCATGGTCTTAACTGTATAAAATATACAGCTAGTGGGGTTTTAGGTAGTGTGCTTTCCCCAGATACATCTTGTGTTGTGCGATTGATTGTTTCTTTCTCTTACTTGTTATGTGATTGTGCGATTGTGTTTTGTTTTCGCAAATTGTAAAAGAATTTAGTATTTTGTATTAGTACATTAAAAGATCAGCTTTAATCTCATTGATATATTTTCTACATGGTATCAGAGCACCAAGAATCACAACAGAAGAAAAAAACAGAGTTTCTTTTGAACAGATTCGAATTTGTAAATTTATTCTTTAGGACCTAGAAGCAAATCAAGATGTCTTTCAATGGCTTGAGACTTGAACATGCCCTTGAGGGAAATTAAAATTACATAGCATGGAAGGAGAGAATGGAGACAGTGCTTGAGGAAAACATACTGAAGGTTTTCATAGACACTGATATTCCTCATCTCGCGGCAATAGATGCATGAAAGAAGAATGTAGAAAAGGCGAGAAGGATCTTGTTAAAGGGAGTTCGAGATCATATTTCCTTGAGTCTCCACAGGAAGGTGACTCCATATTCTATGTGGAAGGCCTTGATAGATCTATTTCATAATAGAAATGACCACATGAAGTTGGCGCTAAAAGACAAATTCAGGAAGATCAAAATGGAGAAGGGCGACACGATCCAAAAATACTTGATGAAGTTCAGTCAATGTCGCGATGAGCTTAGAAGTGTTTGGATAATTGTTTCCTCAGATGATTTGATGAGCCTAGCTCTTCTAAGCCTTCTCAAGATCTGGCATAACTACCATGACTCTGTGAATGGGAGGGAGAAGCTACCAGACTGGGAGCGATTATGATCTGACTTGGTACAAGAATAAATTCGACGAAGCACCAAATATGGATCCTCATCAAATAATGATGATGAGGAGAACTATTCCTTGGCTAGAAAGGAAAAGAAAGGAAAAAGGAGGCATCCCATTCCAAATCGCAGTCTGACAAGGTAGGAAAGGATTGAGATTTTTCAAAGGTAAAATGTTTCAACTATCATGAGCATGGAAATTATGCCACAAATTGTCCACAAAATAAGATCAACAAGAAGGCTGCAGGAGGAGTAGCAGGTGAAGCACTTGATTCACAGTTCAAGTTCGATTTCACTCTCATCGCATGCATGGTGTTATCGGTGATGGCTTCTTTGTGGTACCTGAATAATGGATCTTCATTCCATGTGACCAGCAATAAATAATTCTTCAGTAGCTTGGAGGAGAAGGATCTCCGGATGCACATCGATATGGGTGACAATGGGAGGTATAGCGTTACTGATGTTGGTACAATTATAATTCAGAGGGAGTTAGGTAATCCAGTCCCATTAAAAGATATAATGTATGTTCCTAGTTTAAAGAAGAATTTGGTTTATGTTTCTATGTTGGAATATCATGGCTATGATGTTATCTTCAGTGAAGGAAAGGCGATCCTTCATCACAAAACCACGGGATAGGTGAAAAAGATTGGGGTTCGAGTATATAACCTCTACAAAATGGATTTAGAAGACTGTGCAACATTAAGCATGAAAGCAGAAAAGGTGGAAAGCTGAGATATCAATGATTTATTGGCATAGGAGGTTGGTCCATATATACCACAACGCTTTGAATATCATGCAACATATTTCTACAATACTTCCAAAGGGTCCACTTACGCAAAGAGATACATGCAAAAGGTGTACATTGGGGAAGTATACCAAA
The DNA here is from genome assembly GCA_034641835.2 of Pinus albicaulis. Taxonomy (NCBI): domain Eukaryota; kingdom Viridiplantae; phylum Streptophyta; class Pinopsida; order Pinales; family Pinaceae; genus Pinus; species Pinus albicaulis. The sequence continues at coordinate 457,187,502 of CM076574.1, read as the reverse complement.
GCCACCTTTCACGATAAGAAAAGTCGAGCCAAGGTGATCCTTGAGAGAGTTCACTCAGACGTCTGTGGACCATTCTCGATAGCTTCCATAACAAAGAACATGTATTATGTGTTTTTTTTAATTATTTTTCAAGAAAGTGTCAGATTTTCTTCATGCAGAAGAAAGATCAGATATTCTCCAAGTTTTGTGAGTTCAAGGCACTTGTCGAGAAAGATACAAGGAAGAAGGTGAAGGCTCTGAGGAGTTACAATGGTGGAGAATACATCTCTAACGAATTCAAGAACTTATGTGCCTCAAAAGGAATTCGAAGATAATTGATAGCACCTCATAACCCACAGAAGAATGGGGTTGAAAAATGAAGAACATAACTATTGTGGGAGAATCATGAGCTATGTTTCATGATCAGGGCCTACCGTTGCATCTATGGGAAGAAGCACGCAATACAATGGTATTTGTGTAGAACAGAAGTCCTCATTGGATACTTGGGATGAGTACACCAACGGATTTTTTTTCAGGTAAGAGACCAGATGTGTCGTATTTTAAAATATTTGGTTCATCTGTTTATTTCCATGTGAATAAATATGTCAGGAAGAAGCTAGAGCCAACAAAATATTTGGGTATATTTGTGGGGTACACTGATATACCTCACTACTATCTGGTGTACTTAGCACATAAGATGATAGTGGTCAGAAGAGATGTGAAATTCGATGAAGAGAAAGTCATGTGAACTTCACTTGAGAGGGAGCTTGAGTTGCATGAATTTGAGGAGCTCTTGGCTCCAAATGATGAACCTCAGGATGTGGAGCAACCCCAAGCAGAGGAACACAGAGTGGTAGAAACCACTCATGCAGATCCATCCACCAAAGATGGAAGAATCGCACCAGAGAGGCTGACAGATTGTTGCTGGATACGAGAGAGAATGTGGGAGCACCCACATCAGTACATGGGAAGTTTTCCCAAAACCAGTGAGGAAGTCAGTTGTAGGATCCAGATGGGTCTACAAGGTGAAGCATGTAGTAGATGGGAGTGTGGAGAAGCACAATGCTATATTTTTGGTTAAGGGTTCTCTCAGGTGGAAGGGATTGACTATGATGAGACTTTTGCACCAGTGACAAGGTATTAATTTATTAGATCCATCCTTGCACTCTCATCACAGATGGGATGGCAGATACATGAGGTGGATGAAAATACAACCTTTCTCAGTTGATTTATTGAGTAATAGGTGTACATTGAGAATTCGAAACATTTTTAGACCTTAGACAGGGAGTCTCATGTGTGCGAACTCAAGAGAGCACTATATGGGTTGAAGCAAGCACCTAGTGGTTGGTACATGAGAATCGACATCTATTTCACAAGTTTGGCCTTCACCAAGAGTGAAGTAGATGAAATCCTATATCATATTGTGGTTGATGGTAAGCTTTTGATTATTGTATTGTATGTCGATGATCTGATACTGATAGGTGATGAGCAACTCTTCAAGTCTTGCAAAGAGGATATTGCAAGAGAATTTGAGATGAAGGACATGGGGCTCTTGCACTATTTCTTGGGATTGGAAATATGGCAAAGAGATGGGGAGCTATTTGTATCTCAGGTGAAGTATGCCAAGGATATTATGAGGAAGTTCCACACGGAGGTTAACAAACCCACGGAGACTCATCTAGTAGGAAAATGGATGAAGAAAGATGCTACTTCGAATGAAGTAGTGGATGCTATTATGTACAGGCAGCTTGTGGGTTCACTAGTGTATTTGGTGAACACATGACCTGAAATATGCTATGCATTTAACGATTTGAGTCAAGCTATGTTTAAGCATACCAGCTCTTTTGGAAGGCATGCAAGCATGTCTTGAGATATCTCAGAGGCACTACAAAGTATGGATTATGGTATAGACAGACAAAGGGAGTGAAGCTTCAAGGCTTCACCGATGCGAATTGGGCAAGGATTCCATCTTACAGGAAGAGAACATCAGGGGGTATCTTCAGCATAGGATCAGCATCAGTTTCTTGGTATAACAGGAAACAAATATTAGTTGCACTCAGTTCATCATAGGCAGAGTAGATGGCGACCAATCAGGCAGCATGCGAGGCCATCTAGATGAGGAAGATACTTCTTGGTTTGTTTGGTCAACAGATGGATCTAACGGTGATACATTGTGATAACCAGAGTTACATCAAACTGTCAGTTAATCCAATATTCCATGACATGTCCAAGCATATTGATATATGGTATCACCATCTCAGATATTGTGTGCATAGTTGGATTATGTCATTAGAGTACATTCCCATGGAGGAGTAGGATGCAGACATCTTCATGAAGGCATTAGCAAGAAGAAAATTTGAATTCCACAGAGACGGGATCATAGTAGAAGATAATCCCTTTCTTGTTGAGAGGGAGTGTTCAAATGGCACCCAAAGGGGGCTTCTAATTTAATTTTCCTTAATTAAATTGGAAGAGAAATTGTAATTTCATCTCATGAAAACTTGTATTAGTTAACTAAGTCAGAATGATTGATTTAGCTTAGGAAATCTGAGTTGAGCTTCAGAGAGGAGGCATGTAGAGGATTTCCTATTTTTAGGGGGTCCAGCTATAGTTATTTGTGATTTGTAATTAGTTAACTCAATAAATTGAGTTAAAATCATTTTAACTAATTCTAACTAAGAGATGAGCTAGTGAGAGGTACAATGAACTAAATTTGATTTAATTCACAAGTAGTGATCAATCAATTAACTGATAGTTCACTATAAATATTTGTTTCATGTCAGTTCTAAGGAAGGTCCAATTGTGATTGAGGTTAAAGGGATGATAACTATCAGTTGTATAATTATAAAATTGTACAGGTCAGTTATAGAGGCATGAGGAAGCCTATGATGCATTGTGCAATCAATTCCAAGGAACTTCCTATTTAATAGAATGACAATTCCTCTAGGAATGCGTGAGAAAGGCTGAGAATTAGTTAAGTTCTTGACTATTTTTTCCTAGATCAAAGTGACACAATTGGAAGAGTGGGGGAGTTTCTCATTGAGAGAAAAGCATTATATTGTTTCATGGTCTTGAATTTTTACAATATACAACTATCAGGGATTTAGGCAGTATGATTTCCCCAGATACATCTTGTGTTTTGTGATTTATTGTTTCTTTCTCTTACTTGTTATGTGATTGTGTCATCATGTTTTGTTTCTGCAAATTGTAGAAGGATTCACTATTTTATTTTAGTACATTACAATATCAGATTGAATCTTGTTGATAGATTCTATACACCTCAAGTTGGGTAATTTTAGTAGATGTATGATAGATAGTATTATACCACCATTCCAATAGAGGAATCCACTTGATCCATTGAGATTGTTTATCCAAAGAATAATGTCATAGATAACCCTATAAACATTTGTTAACCATTTATATTTGACCATTTATTTTTGGACGCTATGTTGAACTCATCATTAATGTTGTTCCACTTATCTCCCATAATTCTTTCCAAAAATAACTTATGATTTTTGGATCGCTACCACTTACTATTACCTTAGGAAGACCAAGAATTCTATGAATTTACTTCACACCTATGCCACTTGGCTTGTTGTATATGTACTTTGAATTCTGCAAAAATATGCATATTTTGTGACTCTATCAATAACCACAAAAATGGAATCTTTACCTTTAGAATTTGGTAACCCTGTAATGAAATCCATTGATATATCTTGCTATTTTTTATTATGTATGTGTAATGGCTAGAGTAACCCATCAGATTTTACCATCTCTCCTTTATTTATTTGGAAAACCTAGAATTCACTTACAAATTTTTGAATATATTTCTTCATTCCTTACCAAAAAAAAAAATTGATCCTTTAATATGTTTTAAGTAACCCTACATGCCCTATCATTGGAGATTCATGTGTTTCCATTAATATTTTTTTCTTCAACTTTGATTGATGGAAAAAAATTATCCCATGCATGTACCAAATTATATCTCCATTCCACTCCCAATGTTTTATAGAGTTCATTCCTTCCTTTATACATTGGATTTTTTTGTTTAGAATTATTGTCATTTTTCCATTCATATCAAGCTTCTTCTAATCACACTAGAATAGAATATGTAATCAAAAATAAATTCAAGGCTTCTTATATTATAGAAAGAGAATTTGCTACCACATTGTCATTCCTCTTTGTGTAGATTATTTCAAAATCAAACCCTTTCATTTTTGCAACCCATTTTGTTGCTCTTTTGATGAAAATATTTCTCCAAATAGTACCTTAGGATATCATGGCTTGACTAGACTTTAAAGAGTCTCCCAATGAGATAACATCGTCCTTCTTTTATTGAGTATACAATTGTTTCCATTTCATTTTCATATTTTGATTTCACCAAATATTTTCCTTTGATAGTATTTTCTTTCAAAATCCAATGGTCTCATGTATTACATTAACACTACTCCAATTCATTTTCCTAATGCATCACATTCTACTATGAATATTTTCCTAAAATCAGGCATTGTCAATACCAGTGTAGAATACATGGCATCGTTTAATATTGAGAATATAAAAATAACCTTAACATCCCATACAGATGATTTTTTCTTCAAAAGAGATAAGAGTGGGTCTACAATGTGTACATTATTCTTAACAATTTTTCAATAATATCATGTATGTCCCAAAAATCCTCTAAGACTACTATGTTCTTAGAAATAGGCCATTTTGTAATAGCTTGTATCTTTTTTGGATCCACCTAAACGTTTTACTTTGAAACAATATGACTCAAATAATATACTTCTTGTTTCCCAAAAGCACATTTGGATATTATTACATATAACTAATTTTTCTCCAAAATTTGTAGAACTTTATCCACATGTTTAATGTGTTCTTCTCATGATATGTTATAGATAATAATATCATCAAAGGAAACCAACACAAATTCTCTAAGATGGGGTCAAAAAATATTGTTCATAAGGCTTTTAAAAGTAGAAAGGAACATTAGTCGGCCCAAAATGCATGAACAAGAGCTCATAGTGCCCTTCATGTGTTCTAAAAATTTTGTTAGGAATGTCTTATTTCCTTAATATGATATGATGGTTTTATGATTTAAGATCAAACTTTTCAAAATAAGTCTTTTGATGAAGCTCATCTAATAGCTCATAATATTTGGGATAGGAAATTTATATTTAATGGTGATTTTTTTTTAATATCTATAATTAAGACACATCCTCCATAAATTATATTTTTTTTCTCACCATCACTATAGGAGCTTTAAAAAAACTGCTAGGAATATAATCAACTCTAATGGAATGATAGAGCATTTGAAGAAGAAACAATGAGGGATAATTGCACACTTATGCTCACTATATGTTCACACATCTAACTTATCCATTTATCCATATTCTCAAAGAGTACTTGAAAATCATTCCAAGGTATGTGAGATTCCAAAAGATCTCCCACTTATTCGTGATCATGATCATGCTATTCACTTGATTCTAGGAAATTTCCTCCAAACATCATACCTTACAAATACCCCTATGTATGGAAGAGTGAAATTGAATGCATGGTTATATAAATTCTAAAAGAAGTTACAATTCAACCTAGCCAAAGTTCTTTCTCTTCTCTAGTAATATTGGTGCACAACAAGGATGGATCATGGCCTATGTGTCTGAATTATAGAGAGTTCAATAAGATCACTATTAAAGATAAAATTACCATTCCTGTCATTTTCGAGTTGTTAGATGAACTACATGGAGAAATTTACTTCACCAAGTTGGATCTTCGTTCAAGATATCATCAAATTAGAATGAAGACATAAGATATTCTGAAAACAAAATTCATAATTCATGAAGGTCATTATGATTTTGTGGTCATGCCTTTTGGCCTAACTAATGCACCTTCGACATTTCAAGGTTTGATGAATTCAAATTTCAAACCCTTAGAAAATTTGTGTTAGTATTTTTTTTATTCTATACTAATCTACAAGAAGTCTTGGAAAGATCATGTTCAGGATGTTGATAGGATGCTTAAACTATTGGAGAAAAAAGTGTATGAAAAACCCTCCAAATGTTTCTTTGGGCTACAGGAAGTGGAATATTTGGGTCATATTATATCTCATGAGGGTGTTAAGGTAGACCCTAAAAAAATTAAATCCATAAACAAATGGAAAATCCCCACAACCATAAGGCATATTCTAGGATTTATTGCCTTGACAGGGTATTATCGCAAGAGTTTCATGAATTATGGGAAAATAATAACACCACTATCAATGACTGAAGAAAGATGCATTTTTTTGGACTCCAGAAGAAACTAAGGTCTTTGAACATATTAAAGAGGAAATGTGTGGAGCTCCAGTCTTAGCTACACCAAAATTCAGAAATACCTTTATTGTGCCATGTGATGCCTCACAAAATGGCATTAGTGCCATTTTAATGTAAGAAGGAAGACCCATTTATTTTGAAAGCCATCCAATCAAGGGAAAGTATTTACACAAACTTATTTATGAGAAGCAGATGTTGGCAATATTACATGCATTGAATAAATAGCGCCTTACCTAATGGGAAGACACTTCAAGGTAAAAAAATATCATGATGGTCTTAAATAATTCTCGGAATAAATATTATCTTAAGAAGAGTAGAAAAATGGGTCACAAAGATATTGGATTATGACTTTGAAATCATATACAAAAAAGGGAAGCAAAATGTTGTTGCAGATGCAAGCTCAAGAAGGGATGAGGGTGTGGAATCATTTCTATGTATCATTTATATTATCCAACTTGATTGGATAACTAAAGTAATGGATGAATGGAAGAATGATGAAGAGGTTTCGACACTCATTCAAAAGTTGCAGAAATATCACAATGCATATGATACATTTATCTAGAAAAATGATTCAGTGTGTTACAAAAATGACTCATATTTATGTAATAAATCCCAACTAAAACAAAAGGCTATTTTGGAATTGCACACCTCTCTTATAGGAGGGTACTTGAAATTTTTTAAAACTTACCACAGTGCCAAGAAGGAATTTTTTTGGGATGGCCTTAAATATTATATTTAGAAGTTTATGGAAGAATGTTTGGTTTTCCAGCAAAATAAAGTTGAGACAATTAAGACTCCGGGTCTTTTACAACCATTAGCCATTCCAATTTACCATTTGGAGGAGGTCTCAATGGATTTTATCATAGGTTTATCCAAGTTATAAGGAAAGAGTTCCATCGTGGTGGTAGTTGATAGAATTTGGAAAGTATGAACATCTTTGTGCATTGACTCATTGTGTAGGTTTTAACCCTATACAGAAATTATCTACAAACGAATCTTTAAAATAGAAAATAAACAATAGCAAGAGCATAAAACATAAAACAGATAAACACAGAGATTTTACCAATCCATTAATCCTGGATTAGAACATAACCATAGTTCCCTTGACCGGATCTACAAAATACCAGGGGCCAAAAACCATCATGCCCCAAAACCATGTGCAACCCATGCACAAAAAAATGGGCGGTTCCACCCATTGAAAAATAAGGACCAAAAAATTTTTCCGGGGCGCTTCCCCAAACCTCGATAGGGAAGGCTATCGCCCCCCCCGTGACCCCCCCGTACGTTGCACCCAGCACAACGTATAGGGGGGGCGATAGCCCCCCCTGTGACCCCCCAGTATGTTGCACCCAACGCAACGTACAGGAGGGGCTATCGCCCCTTGTTACAAGGCCATCACTTTGAAGTCGTGGAAAGAATATTATAAAACAAACCCAACATTCTCCCACTTGTTGTTTTCTTTCCGCAGGGGGCCACATGAGAGTTGAGTCATTAGCCCAGTTTTGCAACACCCATTGTTTCTCTACACCAAGAGAACTTCTGAGTGCTCACAAAAATTTTCAATGAATTTGCAACATTCTTTAAAGTGTCCACCTTTACCAGCAACACCCTTTTAGCGTCAACCATATATCTCAAAAAGTAATATTGAACATCAATGTGCATTGTCTTTGAATGATAAGCAGGGTTCTTAGCCAAGAAAATTGCACTTTGGCTATCACAATATATCCTTATAGCTTGTTGCACCAACCCCATACTTGAACACAATCTCTGCAACCAAATTGCTTCCTTGCTTGCATGAGTGGCTGCCATGTATTCTACCTCTATAGTTGAAAGATCCATTACAGACTATCTTTTACTCATCTAACTAATTGCACCTCCAAATAGGCTAAACACATACCCACTTGTAGATCTTCTTTGGTCTAGATCTCTAGCCCAGTCTGCATCAACAAAACCATGAATGTCCAACACTCTTTCCAATCCTGGTCTTCCCTGGTAGCACAAGCCATAATCACTGGTCTTCCAACGAATAGGGAATAAATTTTTATATGTGTTAGCTAATATGGTATGTGAAAAAAATAATGTCATAGTGATAACGAATTGGGACTCATGATCATATCCCCCTTCCAAGAAATCCTACTGGAAACTAGTTCAAGTGGATATTATGTTCTTGGATGGGGTGAGGAGACTAGTGAAGGAGGGGGCATGTGCTTCCACCACCCTCCCTAATCAACATGTTAGAGGACACGGAAACATGTTCCCTACAATTATCAATAAAAAATAGTGTGTTACACCACCAAGGCATGCACCTTGATCACATGTTGATTAGAAACATGGAGGAAGGATTGGAGTTGGGAGTTGGGATGAAGCAAGCGAGGAACAAGGAATTATAGAAATTTTGAGGTCTAAAATGGACCTTCTAAGGAATATTATAAAATAATAATGGAAATAATAAAATAATATTATATTACATCATCAAATTTTAAAGGGAAAAAATAAAAAAACTATTTTTTCAACTTATCTCCCTATCATTTTAATAAAAATTCTAGTGGGAGCACTCGTTGGATGTGGAATTTAATTCCTCATCCAAGGAGTGCCCATGTTTCATACTTTTGATGGACCCTGTTACATGAAAAATGAGAAATACATGAAAAAACATGAATGCAATCCCATTTTTCATGTAGTAGGGTTCGTCGAAAGTACACAACATGGGTACTCCTTAGATGAGGAATTAAATTCCACATCCAATGAGTGCTCCTGATCAAAATTTGAGTAACACCATAGGGAGATAAGTTGAAAATGTATTTTTTTTATTTTGTTTTATTTTTTAATATGTTTACATTTTTACTCCAAAAATGTTGAATCACCACCCATGGTTGACATCATCATCTTGAATCCTATTAGTTCTTATAAAGTTTATTTTGGCTGCATTTTTGTTTTGAGGCCCATTTTAGACCTCAAAAATTTTCTAATGTGAATTCAATGCTAGGGGCATAGCAAGATCCTGTTACAGTACCTATTAGAGGGAATAATACAATGAGGACTTCAAATTTGAGGTTAATCTAGTAGGAGAGTGGACATCTAAAGATAGAGAGATATGGTCTTAATTGTGTGTAGGATTGGAATTTAATGGGGCATAAGGATGAGAGAGAGAAATGATTGAAATGGCACCGAGAGGCGTACTGGTATATTCCTCTTGAGGTAGGTTGGAAAATTATCAAGCAAACTAGGGAGCAAGGATGAAGTATAAGGGCAGGAGATCATAGGGACTTGGTCTATGGACAATGGAAATTGGAGGATGGGAGGCATATCTACTGCTCTAAATGCTGACATCTTGAGAAATACAACACTATTGGTCTTCGAATTTTGGTGAGATGGGAGGAAAACAAGGATAGGGACCATGAGGCAATCTGGTCTTAGTATTTTGGCAAGGAGTTGAGCCTAAATACAATATCAGGACAAGTACATAGAGCATCATAATCCTCAAAAAAATTGCAGATATTTTGAGAGGGGTAGAGGAATAATTGGGTGAATGTGGTACCTCAAGGAGATATGTGGCTTACTTATTAGAGGAAAATAGAATGGGAAATAAAAGAGAATTGGCAGCGTGTATTGGTTATTTCCCCCTTAAAACACCACTAGAAGGAAGCTGGGGCCTATATGGATTCGAGGACACGAGGTATCATAATTGAAGAATTGGATAGAAAATATATTTGAGTGAGAAGTAATATCACACTAATACCCACAATCATTCTCAAGCGGAAGAAGTGACGGGACAGGATATCATTTCCATCATGGGTAAGGCACATAGTCCCCAGCATAGGCCAATGACGACTCAGGGGAAAGGTAGGAAGGACGATCTCAGTGATTGGTAATTGAGAAACGATGAACAAGGTGAGGAGGCCGAGAGAAAGGGGTATCCAAATATGGGGGCAGTTGAAAGCGAAGCTCATATAAGGATAGAATGTTGGCCTACAAGATAGGGTTGATGAAGATGTAGCTAGGTACCATGAACAAATTCCTCTGTAGATTCAAGAGGATCTTATTAGGATGGAATAAGGAGCAACAAAACAGATGGAAATGATCTTAGACGTGACTATATGAGCATAATGGCAACATTGGACCCCTAAATCAATACAAACTCTATCACAAATGAGTTAGTACATGTAGACAGTGAACATATATTGGAAAATAGAGTCCCTCTTGGTATGAGTGATCATTGATGGTTAGAAGATGTGATAGGATATACACCAGTCACTAGACCGCCTTCATTGGAACCTACAATAGAATGATGGATGTCTTGATAGGTTGGACCAGAGGCTAACTCATTTGGAATATCACTTTTTCATTCCACTGACAATCCACAACCTCCTGGGGATGATGCAAGTACATTTATGGTATTTGAATCTTACTATGAGCCAATCCCTTGATCTTAATTTTTTGTCATATTTGGTTTCTTTTCTTCTTAACATATGGCTCTATCTAGATGGGAAGTAAACTTAGGATGAACTTGTTTTGTTTTCGTAATTCTACGTTATGTATGCCAATCTTGACCCATCGGTGGGTCCTTTTTTGGGTATGGTCAGGTCTTCCTATGGAGAGACCAAAGGGACCTCTACAATCGATGATGTAAATTTTGATTTGCAGTGACAGATTTTACTTTACAAAAAAATAAAACACTTTTTATACAACTCAATTAGTTTATTCATTTCATCTCTGGTGGGTTTGATATCTAATTTCTTTTCCACGCTACTTAGGTCCAACTTGTTATTTAGTTTTTATTTTAACTCTTTAATGTCATTTATCAAAATACAATTTTATTTAGTCATTGATTATTTCTCTTTTTCGATTTCTTGTAATATGGCCTCCATTTTTTGTAGTTAAGTCTCAAACCTTAAGAATCTATTCTCTAGTTTCTCTTCTAACTTTAAATTTATTATCAAGTGTTTTTTCTAAGTCTATTTTATGTTCCACTTCCCTTTCTTCTCTTCTTCCTTTTCTTGAGTCTATATGATCATAAATACTGTCTAGTGTGACTTTGTTGGGATTCCCTGTTGATTTTTCCAAGACACTCAAGAATTTTATTTGAGTCTAAAATCACGATCACAAACACACTCAAATGCCACAACACTTCTACTTTGCAACACTTGACAAATTTTAACCCAACACTTGTTATATTACAAAACTCTAACACAACAATCTTAGGGCTCCTATACCAGGGATCATGGCCCTTACAATCATCCTTGATACAAGACAACAATGAGGGCCTGGTATCAATAATTATGATGACCAGTCTACTCTTGAAAAAACTACACTTGACCTACATGTTGATATAGCGCTTCCATAACCCTTTTAGTACACATACCTTGAACACGTCTATAATTTTCTTTTCCTTCCTTTATGTTGATCACGCAACTTCTTCTCCCTCAAAAAGTGTACCTCTCCAACTCTTTAATCTTCCACTATTAATGATCATTACTCCTCTAATGTCATTGAACTTTTGCCCACACAAGTCTTCCCACTAACTTCTCCTTTGATGCACCAAATAAACCAACACATTGGGTCTTCACAACTACCCTCTAATTGCCTCTCTGCTACTCCAAAGATGATAAGACTTAGGGCTTTAAGGTTTCCCTGGTATCTCTGATTCAACCCTCTATCAGTAAAAAACTAGGGCAAAAATGATAGTCCTCTTATCATCAATCCTCTACCCTTGAGGTTAATGATCTAGGTCACAAACCATCTTCCCTATTAATAGTGACAAGCTTGCCCTTGTCCATTTTACTAGGGCACTCCAAAAAACTCCATAACATGCCTCCAAGCATTTGCACAAGTTGCTATGTCGTTATCCAAACTGGACCTACATCACCTAGCAAAACATCAACATGGAAGGAAAATACAACATACCTCAAACAACATTCTTCTTCTGCCTTTATAGGTCTCGATATTTTATCATTAACCTAAGGTTTTTTGGACCTGGTTAGGGAACCTGCACAACCCACGTTAGCCCTAAACTAGCCTCAAAACCTCTACCAAAAGATGTGGTTTTCCTTCACAGCATGCCCTCTACTCCTGTGTTACAACTCAAACAATTATCATAGTTGTTTCCAAGGTAAACTACCTTATTTATTCTCCCAAAATGGGGCACAACCTTTTTCAATACACAAATATGTTTTCGATCCAGTTCGCAAAGAATTCAACCACCAAACTATGCACATAACCTTCCCTAAAACTTGGCCAACATCTACCTAACTCAACCTCTTCCAAAACATAGAAAATATGCTCAACTTCGTCCTTCCTTCACTTGAAATTGGATCCTATAGGTTGTGTCTACTTCAGATGTCCTTCTCCAACGATGTGATGCACTTGGATTTGATTATCAAATGAACCTCCTCCTTTCTTATTTATATGTTTCTCTTGGTACAACAACCAACCCTCCAAAGGGAACCTTTCAAGCCAATATGACTTGAACATCATGTCAATTAGCCCATCTCATATAAATACAAATTGTTTTCTTCATTTTATCAAAGCCTCTAATGTTTCCTTAGGGCCCCCTTACTCCTTTAAGGGTGCTCCACTTGTAACAATGGTTAAACCATCGAAATCACACTTGGTTTTGTGCCCACAATTTTGGGTGCAAAACCCACTGCTTGGGCACACTTTTCCACAAATCCCATGTGGGTCAACCTTCTCCCAAAAAATGTACCCTAGGGTATGGGACTACCTCACAAGCTACATAAATCAACACTCCCCTTCCTAGGTTAAGTTTTTGGCATATGTGGTGAAGTGCTCATAGTTGAAAGTAGAGAATAAAAAAAATAACAAGAGGAACTTATGCACCTAATTATGAGTCATTAAGTATAACCCTACCCTCATTTTATCACAGAAAATCCATACTTATATATATCCTTAAAACCTTTTCAAATTAATTGTTTATGGTGTATTCCAAGAGGTATGAGTGCGGTTTATCCCCCTCCTAGTTATGATGTTAAGCCCTAGGGGTTGAGTGTGTATGCCCTTTAGGAATGAGGTCAAAAAGGAGGCAAGAAGGATTTTTCTAAAAATAATAATTTTATTCTCTCCAAAATACATATTTTTTGAATTCTACAAAATTCATGCATATTTTGTGAAATTCCAAACTCTATCCTGCTTTGCTCGACACCTCTTGAAGCATGTAAATGATAGTGTAAGTTTTTTCTTTTCTTTTTTCTTTTACAATGTGAATGGATTTAATAAATCTTGATTTACCACTTTTGACACCATAAAATTTGTACACACACTCATAAAAACATAAAAAATAAAAACAATATGATTTTTTATATATTTCTAAAGTAAAAAAAAAAAAAATAGAAAAAAATAATCATGAATAAATTATATTTATATTTTTAAAAATTAAAATAAATTACTATAAAAGGTGATCCAGTTATATTGATTGAGAATTCAGTCACTCTATAAGAACATTATGTTTGACAAATTCTGAAGGCATCCATGAGTGTTATTCATTAGTTGCTCGATGAATGTGGGAATTTCTAGAATAATGAAGAGATTTCTACCATAAATTTCCTCTCATACATGTTCATTCATAGATATCCTATAGTACATATAGGATTTTGAATTGGGATGGTTGGTATTTTATCTTCTAATCTCAAGGTTATTCAAAGAAAATTTAGGTAATTGTCTCATGAATATATGTATAAATCATATTTCATTTACTCCTTCAATGTTTACTATAACTATAATATGTTATTTTGGTTTCTCAATGGATTCTACCATCTTCACCATGATCCTATTCATTAGATCTAGAAAGATACAAACTATTGAAAATGAAGGGGAAACCCTCTTAATTTACTATTTCAGTTTGATTAGTTTTGTTTATTCTATCTCTATATCAATTTTTGATCATTGAGATTCATAGAAAATTCAAGATATTATCCAAGATAATTATTATCCCTAATTAATTTATTGAACTAAAATTATTGATGCTTTGACATATGGAATTTTGTTAGGTCCAATTCATATAACTTTGGTCAAATTCTCCATATTTTCATATTTACAATATTGATATGGTGATCAAGCTGATATTTGAACTAGGAATATCTTCCCATTTCACTGACCTTCCTCCATTCATAGGAATATACTCATGCTTTGTATGATTTGAACCTATGGCATTAAGTTTTGGAGACTTGTGTTCTACCTAATTGAACTAAGGGCACTTTCTTGAATCAAACACTTTAGCATATGATGTGATTCCATTATTTGATGTCCTAGTCATATTGATATCAAATAATCCTTTGTTTCTTTGTAATTCCATAGAAAAGGAGGGAAGTGAAGGGATGATAGACACAAAAAAATTTAGGGGCGAAATTTTGCAAATGGGCTATTTTTTGGATTTTTTTGAGAAAAATATTTTTCAGTTTCATTAAAAATTTGCCTATTTTTTACATATATATGATCAAATGGATGAAATTAGCCAAAAAAAATACCAGTTTTAATATTAAATTACAAGTTTTTATTGAATATTCACCTACATTCTATGGGTATGAATTTCCAAACTAGACTAGCCACCTACAATACTATATTTAGGAAAAATTTTAAATCCTTAAAAAATACGATGATTATAGAATTTGAACATGTAACATTGTGTACCCAAAACAAACATTCTACCAAGTTATGCTACATCTTCTCTAATCATTATATAATGCTATTTTATAGACTTTGAAATTTGTTTCCCACATTTTTCCACCTTCATTTCTTTTTGGTCTTGCGAGTGAAAGACATTATACATCCATGTAAGGTTTATTATCTAGAAGACCACTATTAATTAGCAAAATTTAGGGATGAAACATCTTTTTTCTGTTATATAAATATGACTATAGTTCAAATCACATTATACATATATTCAACAGTTCTTATTTCCCGAGGATTCATAACTATTGATATGTTGAATCACTTACACATTATGATCGAAGGGATAATTTACAATGCAGGATCTAAAAACCTATATTTCTACCATGCTTGTGTTATTTATTTCACGGCTCAATATTTTACTTGGTATAGAAATTAATCTTTTTTTGGCAAATGCTGTGAATTTTCTACTTTTTAATTTTTTTCCTCCCCTTAATTCAAAGTGAAAACGAATCATGCTAGATTGACTTCTTCTACCTCTTGGAGAAATTAATTCATTCAACCCAAAATAGATCAAATTTTGAGGGAAGGGGGCCGGAACTAAATTTGAAATATAGTTTTAAAGATTCTTTCCACATTCAATTTTGTAACTACAAAACCACTAATAAGGATTTGTTTGCTTTCAAATGTTCTATCATGAGATCTATGGGTATCAACTTGTATTGCTTTTTCCATCTTCCTTTTTTCAGATTGAAAAGAAAGTAAACCCAAGATCTAGAGTAATTTTATGGCCAAGAGAAAATACTTAAGAGAAACAATTAGTTTGGAGTGCACTAGTTGCACCTAAGATAGTTTTTATAAAATATTGCCACTGATTTTTAGATATACAACTTGGAAAAATCAACTTAATATATCTATTCAATTGAAATCAAGTAAATTTTATCCTCGTTGTTACAAGCATACCATTCACCAAGAGATAGAAGAAAGAGATTACATATACTACTACCCAAAAATAGGAATATACCACATGTATAAAAAGAAATGGTATTTCAACAAAGACCTTTAATGGAACAAAATTTTCAAAATATTTGGAATAACTAGTATCAAATGGCTCATGATGCACACTAGGGATAAACCTTACCAATCTTTTGGTAGACATTTGACATTAATTCATAGACATTTGTCACCAATTAGTTCAAGAGATGATTTGGAATAACTAGTATCAAATGGCTCATATGAAAACTACGAATAAACCTAACTAATCTTTGGTAGACATTTGACATTAATTCATAGACATTTGTCACCAATTATTTCAAGAGATCAAATTAATTATAAAAGTATGAGTCCATTTAGTTTATTTATTAGTGAGCAAGGAAAACAAACAACCACTCTTAATGATTAAGGCTATTAAATGAGCTCTTATTCCATCTTTGTTACCTTTTCTCTATAATGAAAACTAATTTGATCAATGGAAAAAGAAGTTGGGATATTTGTTGCATTAAGATTCAGATATTGAGTCTATTGTCAAAAAAAATTGATAAGATTTAGTTTTTTAATTTTTTTCATTTCTAATATGATATTGAAAAGTTTTTCTATATTTGGACACTCCAGAGAATTCTTTGAGAGAATACATGTGTTATCGATTCCCTTTACCTATTTTTTTCATCTATAACTAATCTATTTCATCATACTAAAAGTTCTTCAAAATAACAAAATACAACCTCTCTTGCATTTACATCTTGCATTTACCTCTATCATGTTGGGATAAAACTAATGCTTTAGCTTTACATTGGTGAGTAGTTCTAAAAAACTTCAATGAACTCCTCAAGAGTTTGAAATGCTACCAATGGTATCCTCAAGAGCTTGTTATAAATACATGAATCATTTTCCAAAGTTTTCAAGCTATATAGTCTCATTTTCAAGCTATATAGTCACATCTCTCTTTTTCATTGAAGTTTGCCCTCATAAATCATTGTACTAGTTTTCTCAATTAATCATTTATTTCATATATGAGTTATTCTTTTTATTTAAAAAATATAAAAATCCCAATACCTATAGTTACTACAACTCTCCCAACTATGAATAGGCATCTTGGTGGTAGACAAAAGCCCTTAGTTACTACAACCTTCCCAACCATAATTCCCTTTGGTAGGGAAAAGCTGGGAGTATAAAGTTATTTTTGCATTATGAATACGCATCTAGACGTCTCGGTGGTAGGCAAGGTCCCTTAGTTACTGCAACCCTCCCAACCATAATTCCCTTTGGTAGGCAAGGGCTGGCAGTATAAAGTTATCTTTACATTTTGAAACTTCACAAAGTTAGAAAACATAAAATAAAATAATATGCACAAATGGACCTCCCAACTTTTCTATTTCAACCTACTTCATAAGTATGAAGATAAAGCAAATGATTGGGAGGTGGCCAGCAGAGGCTGCGCAATATCCATGATCAAGCGTGCGCTTACACTTCATTTTCACCGATTAAAATGCATTGATTTGGACCTTGAAATCCATCGCACAACCTAACATCGAAGGACTCTGTGTCAAAATACTGATAACTAAGACGAATCATAACAAACTGGACAAAGCAACAAAATAGCATTACACGTAATAGATTTTCACATAGAAGCGTCCACTAATTTGGTTTTATTATTTGCCATTGATTTTTTTCTCCAGCACTTCAAAACTCATGAAAAGGGAAAGAAACATTTCATAGTCGGTTCGAGAATGTGGATTGAGTAGTTGGCGCATATTCAGATTTGGATGAAGCAATCATTCCCAGCAAAAAAATCATTTCGTAAATTTGATATAGAAAGGACTTATATATATATATATATATATATATATATATATATATATATATATATATATATATATATTATAACCTGAGTGATGCATCAATATATCACGAAAATAAGGTAAGTGACGTTTTCATTTCAATCAAGCTTTCCAAATTTACAGCAGTTCAATCATTCAAACTATTCCTCCCACTACAACCGGAAAATCGGGATCCACAGCCTCAGATGCTGTGTTTTGTACTGTGATTGATATGATGTGATCCCAAAAAAAATAAAAATGGGTCACTCATATCGGCAGAAAGGTGGTTTCAAACATTAGAAATTGTACGAAAATATCGCTAAAATATCGCTAGAACTTGAATCTGTCATGTCGAATATAACCCGGAAGTTTCCAGTTTCGAGGAGCCCACAGGGGTAAGAAGATCACAGCGACATGACACACCACAAACCAGAGGGGAAGTTTGTGGACCCTTGTCTTCCATTATTAAAGGAACAGTGACATTCATGGCTTTTGCTGACTCGAAAAGTGCGCCACTCTGTATAGTAAGAAAACAACGACGTCGCAGATTTATTAATCTGCAAATTTTTTAGTAAGCGTCTTACCCTCGCTGAATAATTCACATATCCTTTGAATGATTGGTTGCGAGTTGGTCATTCGATTTGGTTGTGTCTTCCACTCGAGGATTCCTTTGTCATTTAGTTGGGGAAACCGCCGACCTTTGATCTTTTTTTGATTTCTAGACATCCAATGAACAGTAAAAAATATTTTTGTCGGCATACAGTGAATGAGCATGGGAACGATATCCCACCATAGTAAAGGGCATGACACTGTACTCGTCTGCTCATCCGAGTGACAATGTTGAGTTTTTTTTGAAGGACGGTAATTTTTATTTTATTTGTAAATTTTGGAATATTTGGAAATTTGAGAGAGCTAAGTCAATCATAGTTGTGTTATTTTAATTGTAAATTTGTTTTATGTTTATTGTAAATTTGGGAATATTTTGGAAATTTAAAGTTTTTGGAAATTTGAGGAAAGTTAAGTTAATTATTCATTTTACTGTCAATATTGTAAAATCAATCATATGAATGATGATTATTTTTATTTTATTTGAGAATATTTTGGAAATTTGACAAAAAGTAAGTCAATTATAGTGCTCTCATTTTGATGACAATGTTGTCAAATCATATAAAGGAGGGTTATTTTTATTTTGATTGTAAATTTTAGAATATTTTGGAATTTGTATAAAAGGGAAACCAATCATAGTCATCTCTTCATCTTAATGACAAGGCTGTCAAATCTTATTAAAGAGGGCTTATTTTAATTGTAAATTTCGGAAATTTAATAGAAGCAAGTCAATTATAATCATAAATGGCATTGTAATCCTCTACTTATTTTATTGATCATGTTGTGAAGGATTATACTAGCCTTTTGCAAATGAATATGCAAAAAAAAACGCCAAAGGTCACATTGATTGGTCAACGGATGACTGGACAGTTGCGTGACACTGTTGAGATTTGTTGAGTTTTGTCGTTTTACGGCGAATCTCAACAGTGTCGTGAGCTAAAGGCTCACAATAGATAATGCCTTTGGCGTTAATTATTTCAATTATATAATTTGAAATATTTTGGAAATCTAATGAATAAGAGCAAAATCAATTATTTACACACAAAAATCTAGTCTAAAACTCCCTTATATATTTTTAATTGTCTTCATATTGAACAATTTTTATACATATATATTAGATTCATTATTAACAACAATTTCTTGATAAACATGTATTAGATTCATTATTAAGAACAATTTCTTAATCCCCTGATGGGGGTGGACATATGGTAAACTGGCAAACCTCGGGGTTACCACTCCCCCACGCGGCACACATGCGAGTATCAATGCACGACCCCATCATTTGGTACACCTACAGGGAGGAGTATCCGGAAGCTACGATGGTTATGTTAAGAGGCGAGATGGAATCCATTCCACTGCTGGAAGTTTGGGCGATGAATTTTCGGAGCACGGAGCATTGCAGGGAGTGCGACGGGGACCATGGGTGCTCGCCTGGGTGTTGGCTCAGTGCAATGGAAGGTCTGTTCAAAACATAATGGAACGAGTTTGACTATCAAATAATTATATGGGACCCAGGAACAACCCTGAGAGGTGAATTGGTTCTTAGCTCAGCATCTGGCTAGGATTTTAGACACTTTCGCCCCAATTCGACTTGTAGTTTCGAGAAGGTAACCTTGTTGCATTGGTTATATTGGTCCAATCGGTCTGTCAATAATTTTGTGGGTAAACTCTAGGAGCACTTCGAAGGGGACTTCATTGAGCTCTAGGGTTTGTGCCTTGAAGTGTTAAGTGTTCACAATCTGGTCATTGTTCTTGATTTTAGCCTCTATCTTTGCAAGCTTGGTTTTTGTAGGTGCCCTTGTTTTGGCATGGCTTGGGTGGAATTCCTCGTCTGTTGCTTGAACAAGAGGTCATTCAGTCCCCCCTTAAGGTCTTTCTGTCTTCCAATTTGTTGTTGTTTTGGGGTCGATGTTTTGTGGGTTGGTTCTCTGACCAATTGGGAGGAGGAATTGGTCTTCAGTGAAGTGTTTCCTCTCAGAAATTTCTTGGTTTCAGGGAAGTCTCTCTAAATCTCCTTCATAACCTATCCCTGCAAGGTTTCTTCCTTATTCAGGAGGGAAAAGTCTTATTGTACTATTGTTCGTTGTTCCTACTTATATTCAACTAGGAGATTTGGGGTTCGCTCAAAGACCTTGTCTATCAGTTCTTCAGGTTCGAGGGAAATGTCGTGTCAGAGAGGGAGACCTCACTATGGGGGCAGACACCACTTCAATGCAGGTCATCCATCCCACAACCACAACTCTTCCTTTGGAATTCTACAAGTATGGAACATGAGGGAGAAGTGGCTCACACTCTAGACCACTCTCTAGGTCGTATAATTGCTCTTACCTCCTTGGATTCTATAGCGGAGCAACTAAGAGGCATCTAGGCCAACATGGATATTATTAATGATCATAGATACGATGATCGCAATGAACTAGTTGCATATATGAACCAGTGTTATTGAAACCGAACCGGTCGGTCGGTCTGACCGGTTTGGAGGAAAAACTGGTCCGAATTGGCCCTTTGAATCAGAATTAGTTGATTTTGTAATGGAACTGGCAAGTTCGGTACCAAACTGACTGGTTGCAGAGAATCAATCGGTTCGGGACCAATTTGTTATGTTTTTTCCCTTCCCACGTCAGCATACAATTTTTATTTTTATTTTTATTTTTTGATTTTTTCAATTGGCTGACCCACATCTAATTCTCCCCTATGGCAACCTAATATTCAAGCCTATGGTCCTATTATTGCTATGCATTTCATAGTAATGTTAAACTCTTAAGTGTCATTCTCCTTAATCTTTCATTTCCATCCTTTTACTTAAATTTTTAACATCACCATGAAATGACTCAAGATGTTTGAAAGTGGTTCCAACCTCGTTGGATTTCATATGGAGAAAGTAGAATTTTAGATTTCACTCAAAATCTAGCATAATTAACAAATTTCCAAGATATCAAGATTGCAGGGATTGCAACATTTCCATTGGATTTTGTCATCTATGAGGGTAAGGAACTAGTATTTAATAAAGAGAACCAATCCCTCTATGTACTTTGATGTTAGTGGAAATGGTTGCAGAACTTCTCTATCATAACTACTAAAAGTGTACCAATCACTAAAACACAATCTTAACTTGACATGCTACATTTTTCTATCAGGATGATGATTCTAATGATGACATTGACAATTAGCACTTGTAGGATGTAGTTGTATTAATGTAGACTTTAGTATCATACTATCACATTATTTTGGACTATAAAGGCCTTTTAGACCCTGTTGCTTGATGTTTTTTGGTTCAACGATGTTTTGCATTAAGTGTTATTTTGGTTATATGTACTATTACTTGCTATATAAATGAGAACTTTTTCATATTTGCTTATAAATGGTTTGAATTCATATGGATGCATATGAATATATGTGTTTTTCTTTAAAATATTAACATTTTATGTGTTTTTGGTAAACCGTTTTTTTTTCCAGGCTTTTACCGATTCCAATCTAGTTACGACTGATTCTCGGTCCACAAGGTTTTTTGGTTCGATCACCGGTTCGAAACTCATAACATTGATATGAACGACATTCAATTAAGCCAGAACGAGATCTTCAAACAACTTGATAGCCTCTGACAGAGCCATCACTGAACTAATTATCATCTTCGCAATCTTGAAGCCTGTGTGGAGCACATCGAATTCCACATGCATGAACTTGTTGGTTATTATGTTGCTCCTCGTGTACTCCCCCATCCTCCTCCTTGATATGTTTTTTTTAGTATTTTTGCTCTTTTTATCTCGTTTGTGTGATGTATGGCTTCTAAGTCTGGCAGAAATAATGCATGTAAAGATTTATATGGTACATCCATCGACCCAATACCAACAAGTGTAGTCGAAATGAGGTATTGGAGATTGTGGAAACATTTTTGCACCCATTTTTATGGAAATCTTATAAATAAAATTTGACTAAAATAAAACAATTTCTTAAAAATATACATTGAAAATAATTTTTATTATTATTAAAAATAAATTATATATATATATTAAAAAAATATAACATGAATTACATTTGCAAATATTTTTTTTAATTAATAAAAATTATTATAACATATTAAGATTAACTCTTATTATATATATAGATAATTTTTGACATAATATTAGAACATTAATATAAGTTAAATTTCCTGACATACATAAAAGAAATTTAATGTTATACTTTGTGTGTAATAATTTTCGGTGAAAATCACATAAAAGAAATTCCAGTTTAAGTAGATCAGGACATCTCCAACTAGCCGTTGGAAAAACTAGTCAAACTAGCCATTTTTCCAACGGCTAGTTGGAGATGTCCCGATCTACTTAAACTGGTTTCCTCATTAGATTTATCTTGTCCTAATGATGAACCACCACAAAAATTTATTTTATGTGATTTAAAATTATTACACACATTCTATAAATCACAGAAGCCAAATTCCTAATAATGTTATACTTATGTTATGATTCATTAAAAAAATTAAATCATACTGGTGTACCATACAATTTTCTATCTTTAAATATAACTGAGTTATCATTTAAGTTAAACGCTTTATACAGATGCATAAAGTTTAGAGAGTATTCCGAGTAAAGAAATGGTTTTAGATTGTTTAGAATATACTTCAACTTTTTTAATTATAGTTAAGGTTTTAGATTGTTTAGAATATTTCTAAAGAGGTTATACATGATTCGTTGCACATGCATGAATGATCGGAACTGATGTGACTGTAGATTAATATTATGATATGTACACAAGAAATCAAATCACCTTTAAGATGAACGTTGCAAATCCATCACTTCAATTTTTTTCATTGGGTAGGTGTTTTAATTTTTTATTTAAGAAAATTCAAATAAAACTGCTCTTTCTCAACTTTATATGAGAAAGTGCAAAAATTTGAGGATCTTTGTTCCTCCCTTATGGAGTAACAGTGAGATACCCAACTTCCAAGCCAAATAAAAGTTCTGGTGGTGTGACAGATTATTCACCACACTCGAAACATGGTACTGAGATACCCAACTTCCAAGCCAAATAAAAGTTCTGGTGGTGTGACAGATTATTCACCACACTCGAAACATGGTACTGATGTGGAAGGAAATCTGTGAATTCATGACATCGCAAATGATGATGGTAAACTAGGATATGCATGAATTCATTGCAGCCACCCTTGTAAATTCACAATTTATAAATGGAAGATCCACTAAAATGCCCCCTGTCAGCTCGTTGACAATGAGAACCACTTAACCCAAGTTTCCTGATTGTCCACTGTAGATTTAACAGTGTGAGACTGTAGCTTGCTTGCTTAGTTGGGCAATCATGTCGTTATCTGATTAATCCCAAGTAGCTTCCACCCACATGATATTGATGAATGATAGATAGCCCGAGTACAATTGATGGGTAGTTGAAACATAAGAATATCATTGTACATAATCGTCATGACATTTCGTGCAGACTGAGGTGAGAATGGCGTGCAGTCACCCATTAAATTTGTTGCCAAAAATATGCCAAGCAATCCATAGGCTAGAATCAATCAGAAACTATTAACGAAACTTAGTACATGCAGTAAAAAGAGTTGTGATTACCATGAATCCTTAAATTGACATGACCATGTCCTGAAAAATCCCCACTAACAATACATACTACAGTGATCAGTTTAACATCATTACACTGGCCAGTCTATACCAGACAGCAAATCTAATTAATCTAGAGCCCTGTGATAAACCTTTACCACCCAGGCTCAAACAGGAAGTTATATTACTGTATTTTATCACTGAAACTGCCCAATTGCTTTTCATGTGATACTTGGATCCTTCAGTCATTTTTACATTTGAGAAGCATTGAGAAATTCACAGGAACTATCTCAGATTATAACAGCAGAGACCGATATCAAGTAGAATATACAAAGATGAGCAGTAATGGTGGCAGGGGGTACTCAAATTAAAGAACCAGAGAACCGTTGATTGAATATATTAATGGAGATTGAGCTTGCTTGAGCTGGAGGAAGAGTAGATGGGAGAGCAGTGGGAAGAAGACCTGGTGAGCTCGGAGGACATGTTTGAATAGATTTGCAGAGCTGGTTCCTTGGAATTGCGTCGAGCTCCAGTGGAATATTGTTGGTCTGGAGCTGTCTGGGTTTGTTTAAGCTTCCCGGCGTCGTCAGAATCGTGCTTTATTTCCTTTAACAAGGCTGCCACGTCCTTCATGGTGGGTCGCTCCTCTGGATTTGAATTAACGCAGAGCAAAGCTGTGCCCAGCGCCTGCAACATTTCTTGAATTTGGGAATCGGGGCGACCTTGGAGCCTGGGGTCCAGAGCCTCCACAGCGTCTTTATTGTGCTGTAGGGTCTCTTTTACCCAGTCCACTATATGCATCCCGTCGCGGAAAGAGGGATCGATTGGCTGCTTTCCTGTTAAAACTTCTAACAACATAACGCCGTAACTGTAAACATCGCTCTTTTCTGTGATCTTCATTGTGTATCCATACTCTGCACAATCAAATTAACAAAATTTGAATTAGAAGGGCAGAGGATTTGAATTTGACTGTATCAAACCAGCCCAATGCTGGCTTAACATGATTCCACTACTAGATTAAGATACTGAACTTATCTCGATCGATTCTGAGAATACTCAAATTATAACTTTGATTCGGGTATTTAATTACAATGCTGAACTTGAACTTATCTCAATTGGAGATTCCGAGAATTTATCTCAATTGAGAATATTTAAATTATAACTAAATTAATATATTTTGAATTATAATTACCTGGAGCAATGTAACCATAAGATCCTGCAACATGGGTAGAAGACTTGGTGAAATCTGAGGATTCAAGGAGCTTTGCCAGGCCGAAATCTGCAATATAAGGTTCGTAACGAGAGCCGAGCAGAATGTTATTGGCCTTAATATCACGATGAACTATGCATGGCAGGCAGTCATGGTGTAAATAAGCAAGGCCCTGTGCTGCTCCCAAGACTATGTTGTATCTGATTTCCCATTCCAGCATTCCCCTCTTCTCATGCAGCAACCCACCGAGGCTTCCATTAGGCATGTAATCATACATGAGCAATTTGGTTGTGCGGTTGGAGCAATAACCCAAGAGTCTCACTATGTTTCTATGGCGGATTGAACCCAGAGTCTTCACCTCCGCTGCAAAAGAGTCTCTCTGTTGCCCTGATTTCTTGGAGGGCCACAGTCTTTTCACAGCTATGGTGTCTCCATTTGGAATTTGAACCTTGTACACGATGCCAGAACACCCTTTGCCTATTATATTTGAGCTAACTAAATTCTCCAGTATGTCTTCAACAGAGAAGCTGAGTTTCTGAAACAATGTCATCTGCCATGGCCACCCAATTTCTGGATCTTCATCTACTTCGTGCGGTATTTTACGGGCTCTGACAATCAGATAGGCGCCCAACAACATCAGCACTGCGGTTACACTGAAGAGAAGGCTTATGATCAGCTTAATCCCAGAGTCCCCTAAATGGCCTGGCTGATCGGTTGGATTAATGGAGCCTTGCATGAAACAATCTGCTCCAGTGTTGCATAAGCCTGCGTTGCCATCTAGAGCGCTGGGTGGCAATTCTTTGAAGAAAGCAGTATCAGGAAGTGGCCCAGTGAAATTATTGAAAGATACATTTAAAGACACCAGATTTTCAAGCTGGCCCAAAGCAGTCAAGTTCCCAGAGAGCTTGTTGTGAGAGAGATCCATAGCTGCAAGCTTAGTAAGCCCTGAAAGTTCCCAAGGTATGGATCCAGACAAATAATTCCAGCTCAAGTTCAGTTCTATGCCCAGTTCCTGTATACTCCCCAGTTCAGGAGGGATGTTACCTGTTAGGTTGTTATTGCTCAGATCCAGTAATTGCAGCTTTTTGCACAGGCCGAACGCTTTGGGAATGGCCCCGCTTAATTCATTACCATTCATAGTGAACTTATTCAGAGAACCTGCTCGATTTTCACACGCTGCTGCGGGAATTGGAATTGGACCCGTGAGCTTGTTCATAGATATGTCCACTATCTGCAGACTAGTCAGTAAGCCAATAGTGCCGGGCAAGATCCCAGTAAGCCGATTTGTTTCAAGATACAAAGACTGAAGGGCAATGCAATCTCCAATCTCTGAAGGAATTGCTCCTGAAAATTGATTGTTGCTCAGGTCCAGAAACTGGAGTTTCTTCAGCTTTCCAATCTCCTTAGGTATAGCGTCGCTTAATCTGTTATTGCAAAGGCGCAAGCGAACCAAAGCATCACAACTTCCAATCTCAGGAGACAGAGAGCCAGTTAGATCATTAGACAAAAGAAGCAATTCAGTCAGATTCTTTAACTGAAAAAGGCTTGCCGGAACGCTTCCTGTAAGATTGTTATCAGAGAGATCCATTTCATAAAGGTTATAGCAATTACCCAAGGTGGCAGGAATCTGGCCTTCGAGCCTGTTCTGCCAGGCGTTCAACATTCTCAAGTTCTTCAACTCCCCAAACTCAGGGGGAACTTCTCCTAAAAGCTGGTTGTTATCGACCAGGATAACGCTGAGAAAGCTGCAGTTGACGAGCGCAGCGGGAATCGATCCCGAGATCGAGTTGAAGCTCAGCGCAAGTTCGTCAAGATTCTTCAAATTCCCAAACGACGTCGGAATAATGCCCGTCAAAGAATTTTCAGAGAGATCAACGACGTTCAATGCGCTGCAATTCCCAAGCTCCGGCGGAATGCTCCCAACGAGATGGTTGTCCCAGAGATAAAGGTTTTGTAGATTCTGCAGCTTCCCAAGCTCACGGGGTATGGAACCAGACAGTTCATTCCCATAAAGATAAAGAAGTTCAAGCGCTAAGCAGTCACCGATCTCCGCCGGAATCGATCCCGAGAGCTGAGTAGTGTACAATTTAAGAGTCTGGAGCTTCTTCAACGAGCCAAACCAAGAAGGAATACTACCACTAATGCTGGTTTCGGCTAAACCCAACATGGTAAGATTCGAACAGTTGCTTAGCTCGTCTGGTAAAGCCCCTTCAATATTTTCATTCCCGCCTGCACGAAACACCTCCAGGCTCCTCAGCCTGCCGAGATCTGCCGGTATTTTCCCGCGCAACTGGTTGTCATAAAGTGTCAAATTGACAAGACGGGTGCAATTTCCTAACTCGGGAGGAATAATTCCTTCCAGCAGATTCGAATTAAGAATCAGTTTTTGCAGATTCTTGAGCTTACCGATCTCAACAGGAATCGATCCCGTGATGCTATTTCCACTGAGATCCAACGATACTAAACCGCTATAATCTCCGATTTCTTTAGGGATACTGCCACTCAAATTCGTCTGAGACAGCACCAGAGATTTCAGAGACTTCAAAGAGCCAAACTGAGAAGGAACAGTCCCACGAAGTTCCATGGACTCTAACTCAATATGTGTCACAAGTCCCTCGGGACTACAAGTTATACCAATCCACTTGCACGGAATGTCATCTCGTGAATCCCAATCCCCGAGTTCCGATCCATTCAAGCTCTGTCTCCAGGATAGAAGGGTCTGCCCTTGAAAATCCACTGCCATTGTAGCTCTCAATCCTATAACCACAAGTATGATAATAATACAGAGGACATGCGGCCATCGCCCATATGGGTATAAGCTTTGAGGTAATAGCGGACACCCCAAGGAAAGGAGACCTTGCACAGACATTGGGACAATTGCATCACACCCTCCTACGATCTAATTTTCTTGAACCGACGCTTATTACAATGCTGTTGGGCGCTGTGCACCGATCATGCCTCGTCGTGCTAGGCTCTGAGAGTTCCCGACCTGAGCCTAAAAAATTGTACTTTCTTGCATCGGGCTTAGCCCTTCACTCCACTGAAACCACTTATATAATCCAAGAAAGGGCGTATAATATGAAAACCGATGTTGGATCCGAGGGTCTATAGGCTCCACCACATGACAAAGAAGGCATAATGAATTCCTCGGGAATTGAGAAAACCATTTATAAAATTACATAGTTACTGGTCAGTGGAGGAATGAAGGCCATAGACTTTTTACTGTGGAATTAAATGAAGGACAGATCAGAGATTCTGGTCACTGGGGTCCTGTTCCATAAGATGCTCCAGGAATCAAACCGCCCTTGAAAAACCATAAAATTAAGCAGTGGCAACCGAGGCCAATCGCTGTTTTACACCGCAGACATTGCGGTGGCGTTGAAGAAAAGAGAATTGTTTAATCGCACAAACGCCCAACGCGGAGCGGCATGGGGAATGGAACCCTGTAATGCGGTTTGGTGGAATCTGTAAGCACAGTAGGTGCACATGAGTCATCCTGATTACCCTTAATAGTTAAATGAATTTCCCTCGGGAATTGAACCCCCGACGTATTAATAAAATGTTAAAAGCACTGATCTGGGCTAATGGTGCACGCTACTGCTGCTACTCAGACCTTTGAGCACAGGGCTGTGACCTCTGCATAATATGGTATGAGATTGGAGGGCAGAAAGAATCTAGAGCGTCAGACGGAGTAAGTTCAATTGATAAAATTTGCAAGCGGGATCAGAGTACGAGGTAGAGGCACATGCTTCTCAGATCAAATAAAAAAATTAACAGAGAATTTACACTGGGGGTGAGGGGCCACATGGTTCGTGGCGTCCTCCGGGTACCCATGAGGTCTGCTCCCAATCTTAAATCCAGCTGCCATCGCGATGCCCTTATCATCTTCGGTTACCTTGTCTCTATATTAAATTTAATCAACCCATGTTCCCTTTTATCAGTTCTTTTTTTTCCCCCAAGTACGATTGGGTTAATGTTGTGGGACTGATGAATCATAATCATGGAAGATGGGATGCATGAGACAAGAACAGCATCACGGACACCCTTTTTTCAACCTTTAATCTCCTCTCCCGTCGCAACCATGCTTGGCAACTTTCCTCTCCAGCTTGTTTGTTGTGAATGTAGTGCCCACACATAGAGAATCTCCATCACTGCTATCCACCAGACAATTGACATCTCTAAAAGAGAAATGAGGAGTATACAACATCAAAAGAATAGAAGACCTCAGGAGCCCACCACTTGCAGTTGGTTTAGGGCACCCAATTCCCTCCATTAAATCATGGATCCACTGAAAAAATGTGAGTTATCATGCCCCCACATATGTCCTCTTGTTTATTATGTACTCAATTGTCTTTATACTTCGCCATACCTTTAAATACCATGCTATAAGATTACGTAGCACGTACAATAGTTGGCATTTAAATGCATGTATATGGTTGGAATTACATCACTTAAAGAGGAAATGTAATGTATACATTAATATTAAGTTAATTCAAATTGAGCAATGAACACAATCACATAAAATATTGGTGTTTTATTTGTAAGTTTTATAAACATTGTGAAATTCCACTGATAAAGATAGTTCAAGTAAATTAATTTAAATAATTTCAAATATTATTTTTATATGATAAATTTTATTAGTGTGATTTGATTGTGAGGATTTAGTATAATAATATAGTTAAGGTTAGAACTTAGCAATACCGGGAAGAAGATACAAAAATAAATTCAGTCATATGAAGGGTTAGTATCGTCAAGACAAAGTTTCTTAAACCACAAGCTAATGAACTCTGTAAATCATAAGCATGCTTGTAAACAAAAAAAATAGTCATATTTACTTGAACTTAAATATATTAAAAATTTCTCATGTTAATAGAGAAAATGGTCACTAAAATTTGTTAAAGCTAGTCTTATCAAACTCTTTCCGCATTATTTGATAACCTTAACCACATTTACCATCAATTCACTAGTATTGGGTGCAATTCGACATTAAGGATACAAACACCAATACATTCATGCATGTTTGAAGTGTGTAAAGCACCTTCATTCACTGGTGGTTACCTCCCCTTGCATATAACTTGGGTAAGTTTCCCTATGTCTCACTAGTTTTTCTATGATTTCTACTTGTCTGGCTATTTTTTTGGGTGGTTATTTTATCCTCCTTGCTCTCTTTGATCTTTGGTTCTCCTTTTCCTTTAACTCGTTCATCTCTACGTTCATCTCCCTTCACCCCTTGTTTGTGTCTCATGCATGGTCTTCGACCTCACTCTGCTCCAATTATTCATTTTATTAGCATCCTGTATTGGATATTTATTGGTCTTGGTCTTTCTCTTCCCTGCTCACCTTTCCCTCTGTGTACCTCCCTCACATATCTCCTATTGTAGTCATGCCTCGTTATGGGCATTCATTCACATGTCGTGGCCACAACAAAAGAGAGGAGCCTCCTCACAGTCGAGCCTAGCCCAATGTGAAGGCTTCATCTTGTCGCTAGTGGAAATGTACCTCCTAGTCGATTGGGGAAGACATGGACTTAGCAAAAAGAGGGGCACAAGTGGAACGAATGTTCTTATTAGATATAGAGTTGGAGGAGAATGGTGGGTAGTGGATTCTTGATACAAAAAACACACAATCCAAAAAAAATTAATATATGCAAACAATTGACTTGTATTGGAAAATGAAGACTATGAGGGACAAGATCTTGGTTGAGCGTAGTGAAGTTCAAGAGGAAATACTCATTTGCATAGATGCCCTACAATAATAGGCCAACAAAATGGACAACAAAGTTTCGATGTTGACCAAAAAAAACTTCTCAATATAGACTTCCATAACATCAAGGACGATGAACAAGCAACTCCAGCCTAGGCCAATTATCCTACAAGTTAATCATAGCCTATATTACCACATTTTTTAATTCTAAATTTTTTTATAAAACACTCTACATTCTATCATTTTCTTTTATATTTTATTTTATAATGTTTGAAATAAATACAATTAAAATCACTTATTATGAGATATTTTTATAACTTTAAACTTATTATTATACCACCTATTTAATTTTCTTATAATAACGAGTAAACATAAATTTATAATATTTTTTTAATGAAAATTATAAAACCAAACTAATTTTTACATTTAATTTTTTTTAATTATAATTATAATTTATAAAAATATATTTAAAATTTAATAAAAAATATTTATAACCTACAGTTTTAACAAATCCATTTTATCTTTCTAACACAAAAATCAAAATTTATCCTTAATAAAACAAACCGGAAAGAAATGCCATAAACAACCAAAATCATTAACACTCCATCGAAAAATTAATAACAGTTATTTACCCATAGAAATGTACTTAACTTTATAATTATTGCAAAGGTTTAAATTGTTTAATGATTGTACGTATTTTAAAATATAAAAGTTATCATCATAATTTCATTCATGTACTTAACATTAGTACATTATAATTTGTAAATTGATGTTTAATTTTATTATTTATAATTATTTTTATAAATAATTATTATTTTAAAAAATAGAAATATATTAGTTTTAAGGGTTAGCTCAAGTGGTTTATAATTAGATTTGAAGTTCTTTGATATTGTTGCTAATTGTTGTTGATCACATGGATAGTTTTCTTTGATCTCCTTGAGGCAAGGCGAAGACTCATTTAGGTTACCATCCACGAAATGTGGGGAGTACCCCCAAAGTGTCCCATGATATATATATATATATATATATATACATATATATATATATATATATAGTTCTAAGTTAGTACACATAATATTATTAAGAGTTCAACATGTCACATACAAGAATTGAAACCATGGATAATAAAATTTCTCCCAACTACTCAAACTAAACTCAATTAGAAATAAATAGTTATATATTTATAATTATTATTATGTGGTAATTTATAAATTTATTTGTGATTCCTAAAATTAAAATTAGTATTTAAAATGACTGGAATGTAAATCCTCATTATAGATTTTTTTTCATCACTTAAGCATGAAGATTTTTCCAAAACACTAGATATTTTGCCTTACTCATGCTTATCTTGTGGTTTCGAGATTGGGAGGAGTTGTTCCTCCTCTGCCTCCACATGTGCCAAATAATTCGTTATTTTGTACATGTCCTCAACCCCAAAAAATCACACTTGATGAGGTTTGTTAAGAAAATTAATGTTATCCCTAAAGTTCCCATTCACACATCACAAACTTGAACCATGGTGCCAAGGTTGGAAAATAGAGCTCTGATTGGTTAGTTTACTAAGGTTTAGCCCTCCCCCTAAATAGCTAGATTGATAATAACCGATTCCCATTAATTAAAGGAAAGCTAGCATTATTCTTCTATGGTAGTGGTTTATATACTTTTCTCTTTGAGGAAAAGTTGGATCATGATCTGATCTTCAGGTATGGTTTTTAATTCATGGGAGCCTATGATTTCTATCTCAACCAATGGAATACAAATTTTAACCTACAGAATGATATCCCATCAACTACTCTAGCTTGGATTAAACTACCCCATCTACCTCTCCAATTTTGGAATGATGAACCATTAGGAGCATTCGTAATTCCCTTGGTAAGTATATTGATCGTACCAAACCACACGATGGGATGTTTGCATATGTTAGTATCTAGGTAGAGTAGATTTGGAAAATTTCCTTCCTAAGGCTATTAAACTTCTTTTGGATAATTAATCTTTCATCCAACAGATGGATTATGACAAGATCCCTTTCAAATGAAAAATGTGCCATGTATATGACCATTTTTCCTGGAACTATTCCAAAGTAGAATATCTACATAAATATCTAGAAGCTAGTGAGTAGTGGTAGTAGTTGTTATGAAGAATTCTAATCTACAGATAAACTAGTCTTCCCTGAGTGTGGTGTTCCTTCACTCAGAACAACAAAGGAAAGGTAAATTTTTTTCTCTCTATAATAAACAAATAAACAGAAGATGAAGAGACTTACTTGTGATCCTTCACTCTTGTTATTCTTATTTCTTCGCTTTTTTCGCTTTCGATCCAACTGAACTCGCTAGATCAATTGATCTAGGTGGATATTGGTGACCACCCACCTATTCCATTTGGACCCACACCATCAATTATTTCAATTTCAACACAGCTTACTATTTTTAGCAGTTTTTTGGGTCTTGAACTTCCGGAGCCATTTTGAGGCCCTAAACGACGTTTTTTTGGGAAAACCGGGAGCAACATGGATCCATGGACCGATGTTGCTCACATAAAAAATCGTAGTCCTTGGATAGATATTTCTAACGAGGTATGGTGTGCGTCAAAGGGAGATCGTATGCCAAAGTTACATCCCCGGGAAGTTTAAACACCAATTTACTCAAATGGGGCCCATAGTTTTGGCGCTTCATCTCCTAGGGTTAGGTTTTTGGAGGTTTAGGGTTTTCCATTGTTTCTCAATAATAAATAGGTCCTCGAGCCTCA
Source organism: Pinus albicaulis (assembly GCA_034641835.2). Taxonomy (NCBI): domain Eukaryota; kingdom Viridiplantae; phylum Streptophyta; class Pinopsida; order Pinales; family Pinaceae; genus Pinus; species Pinus albicaulis. The sequence continues at coordinate 457,153,949 of CM076574.1, read as the reverse complement.
TTGTAACATAGTTCAGAGACCTGTAGCCGCCACATCTCTTCTCAGAGATAAGCTACCTACGCCCTAGCTAGTTTATTTCCATTATGTCTGTAAGCATATTTATGTTATTTGATATTAATGAAATGAAGTATTATTTCCATTGCATCTCTGTGTTTATGTCTATTTCTGTATTTTATTGCGTTGCTGCATAAATCCGGATTCGTGGTATCAGAGCAGTGTGATATTTCTCTTTTTTTCTTTGCATTTCCCCAATGAGGTTAGGGTATAAGGAGTTAGTGTTCAGTCTAGTTGAACCCTTGCAATATTAGCCTCACAAACCCCGACGACCTCCCATGGCGGAAGAAAAGAAAGACGAGGGAGCAAGAGATCCTATCAAAATATTTCTTGAGAAGGCCCTCGAGAAACAAAGGAATGCGATGATGGATAAAGTTTCTCAGATCCTTCAACGATTTCCCACCTATGGCGCATCTGCATCCAACAACCACTCTGGAGGCGCCACTCCCTTCAAGGTACATGTAAACTTTTACATTCCTGTATTTGAAGGCCATATAGATGCAGACATCGTAGATAGATGGTTGAATTTGCTATAAGGGTATTTCTCAGTCCATGATTTCTCTGACCGAGAAAAGATTATTTTTGCACTCCTCAAAGCTGCCCCCCATGTCAAAGACTGGTGGGAAACCTACTGTGAGCAAAAGGACGGGAGGGAACCCTCTCTGTTCTCGGCTGCATCCACTTGGAATTCGTTCTGAGACAACATCAAGGAACAATATTACCTCGTGGGGAGCTATGAGGACAATTACATCCAATGGACCATGCTGCGGCAACAAAGGGATCAAGATGTTCATGAACTGACGAATTTGTTCCATACCCTGTGCACAAGTTGGATATTAAATATTCGGAGAGACATTTGGTGCTCAAATACCACAACTGACTGCAAAGACACATTCAAGAGGAAATATATTTCCTTGACATTACCTCGCTTGGCACGGCATATCGTTATGTCGCCAAGATCGAGAAAAAATTTAAGCAGAAGAAGCGAGACTTTGGATCTGGGAATCCGAAGCTAGGGAAGGCACCCCCGAACCATAGAACATGGGGCAGAGACAAAGCGGGGCGACTCATAACACCACCACAAACCCAAAGAAAGAAATGGGGAAGTGGTGTGAATTTCATAACAGCCCCACTCAAAGCACAAATCAGTGTCGGGCCAAACAATCACTGGTGGCTGAACTGAAGGCACCCGAATCAGATGCATATTTTGATCCTGAGCCAAAACTAGGCAAGGGAGATGAAAAGGGGAAGCAGATCATTGCTGCAGACCCATGTGCCATTTTTTCCACCACCAAGCTCCAAAGGGAGGATCCCAAGGATCCAGAGGAGGGGGAGTGCCTCTTCCATTTACAGATGTGGGTGAAGGGTTCTCCACTCATTTTCTTGTCGATAGAGAAAACTAAAGAACTCATTTCAACAGAGGTTGTGAAGTGGCTCGGCCTACCGACCATAGCACACCCGCAACTATATACCATTGGGTGGCTTCACGAAGGAAGAGATCTCCACGTCCACTAGTATTGTTGGCTTCCGTATAGCATCAAGCCATTCATGAACGAGGTACTATGTGATGTTTCTCCTCTTGATGCAACTGATGTATTATTTGGCCAACCATAATTGTGGAGGCAACATGTTGTGTATGATTCTAGGCCTCGTGCTATTATTATTAGTTTTGGAAACAACTTGTATAGTATATTGAAGGTAATACTGCCTCCTGCCATCTCTTTGACTACTACAAAACAATGTATTAAGATTGTTTCCCAAACCAGGAAATTTATTTGAATTACCATTCACCCACAAGGAATGAAGAATATTGTGGCTGGCATAGCCTCAAATCAGGGCTCCCCTGCATGGCAACAACAGATGGGAAAAGGCATGGAGGAATACGAGGAAATTCTCTCCTCACCCAGAGGGGTTCCTCTACACTGTCAGGACAAACACTCCATTGATCTGACCCCCGGAGCACCGCCTCCTAATGTTTCCATATCTCATGTGACGACAAAATCCACACATGTACTTTCTGAGGCAACCAAAACTATTTAACACATCCAACACGTTCGCCAACAGGTCCATGACATCCTGGACAAATCCAATACCAAGTTCAGTAGTATCTGCCTCTCATGGAGGAACTTAATGCAATGGGGACCATTGCTTCCTAAGGAGGGAGGAATGATCTAGGTGGATATTGGTGGCCACCCACCTATTCCATTTGGACCTGCACCATAAATCCTTCATTTTTTTAGTTTCAACACAACTTACTATTTTTAGCAGTTTTTTGGATCGTGAAATTCCGGAGCTGTTTTGAGGCCCTAAACGACGTTTTTTTGGGAAAATTGGGAGCAAAATGGGTATATCGACCAATTTTTCTCACACAAAAAGTTGTATTCCTTGGATAGATCTTTCTAATGAGGTATGGTGCACGTCAAACAGAGATCATATGCCAAAGTTACATCCTCGAGAAGTTTAAACACTAATTTATCCAAACGGGGCCCATAGTTTTGGTGCTTCATCTCCTAGCGTTAGGTTTTTGGAGGTTTAGGATTTTCCATTGTTTCTCAATAATAAATAGGCCCTCGAGCCTCATTGTAACATAGTTCAGAGGCCTCTAGCCGCCACATCTCTTCTCAAAGATAAGCTACCAGCACCTTAACTAGTTTATTTCCATTATGTGTGTAAGCATATTTATGTTATTTGATATTAATGAAATGAAGTATTATTTCCACTTCATCTCTGTGTTTATGTATATTTATGTATTTTATTGTGTTCCTCCATAAATATGAATCATCAATACCTGCAATTAAAACCTGAAGAAAGCACACGATGATACAAATATACAATATATATTTATCATAACCAGATTGAACTGACTAAATATGAGAATATATGCACATATTGAGAATTCATTCACAAGATACAAATGCATATATGGGAAAAAGAACAAATATATTTATTACAGTATTAGGAGGGATAGATTACAACCAGTCGATAAGTTCGTTGTCAACCTGCTCTAACTTCATTCCGTCCTCATCACACCAAGCATCAATCCAGCATCATCACGGTAATTCACCTCTCCAAGATTTGAGAATCCAACAACATAACACTACAGAAATTTATTCCTCCCTTGCACTTAGATGAGTGCTAAATTTATAGGGAAATTGTAGGTAGTTTCTCAATAAATGATATTGAATGGCTTTCTAATAATAGATGAGACATGTTTCCAGGTTCAATGGTGATGGATCAACACATGTGTTCGAGGCATGACACCTATGAGCTCTTCTAGAAGGCACTAGACATGTGGATATTCTCGGAACAATGATGATCTCACTCCCAGGAGACCAACACACCCTTAAATGTAGGGAAGTGCTTTGCAAAGCACCCTTGAATGGGGGTAAGTGATTTGCAATGCACTTAGGCCCATTCAGAGGAGCATTGATGAGTTAGTGGGTCATTTTAACTATACTTTAAACATTGAAACTCTCATGAATTAAAGCCATCAGTGGAATGACTTCTCTAGGGAATGTAGCAACTGAATTAGGGGATGATAGACCCTGTTCATACTGGTCTTAGGGATGATGCCCAAATTTACCTATAACAGCTGCGCCCTAAACCATGTAGTCAAAATAATATTAATATTTGGATGAGATGCTTGACGATGTGATGAGTAGGATCTGAAGCGGGCAGTGACCTGCATCAATTTGAAATAAATTACATCATGATATCTTGTACATCTTGGACATGAATTTCCTAGGGAGGCATTCCCATACTCAACACATAAACTATCATAACACACACATAAATCTGAAAGTCGTCTACAGATATAGACATGCCCGTTACACATCATTTTGACACCATGAAATTTGACTGTTAATATGGGTCTATTACCATCCATATCATGTTCCCTTATAGGTCAAAAACACTGATGATCCTAAATCAAGTCTTGGAAATTGGAGAAAATCTCTGTAAAACCCCTAAAATTTTGCTGGTGCGGTTTTACTAGACTTTCCCTACGCATGCGCTGATGATCCTTCCATTAGATGCGGTGACTGCCACACTATTTTCCATTAAAACCCGTGCACCCCCATGAAAGGAAAGTAAAAAGAAAAAGTAACTTCTAGAAGCCTAGTGTGTCTAATATTCTCCCAACTGGAAGCCTCTAGCGTCGCGCCAGTTTATCCCTCCACTCATGGAGATTATCCCTTGGTCCAAGGAACTCAAGATCACACCTTTGTGCACATGACTTAATGCTAGTTATTCTAGAGAGGAAGGCTTATCAGACTGAAGGAGAACGATTGTTCGGATCCTGGGAGGAATCTATATAACAACAAGCATCCGGTTCTAATATTACTCTTTCTAATTTATGATAATACATATGGATCTCTTTTTCTCATTGCCTTGTTTCTATATTCATGGGAATAATGTCAATACTTAGACTCCTTGATCACTAAGTTGGATTAGTACTTTATTATTATTATATATATTGCAGATGCTTCGATTATTTTTCTTGTCTTTGATTGCAGGGTTTACACATCATTGGAGAACTACTTTGGAGCAACAGGATAAAAGGCTACATCAAACATTTGGATTTCAAGGTAGGTGTTAACACTGGAAAATCGTACAACAGAAGATGACATTAATTAATGTCAAGCCTAAGGATTTACAGGGCAGGAACACATTATGGAATCAAAAAAGTATTTAAAATCTCTAAGGTTTTGAGAAAATCAGATTTGAACTAGTCTTAAATGCTAAAATGCGTGCTTAATCCTTCGAGAAGAGCGCCTTCTGCGCGCCTTTTTGCCCGATAAGCACACATTCCTAGAAATGGAAAATTTTTTCTTTCCGGGACCACACAAATCAAAGGACAGTTACTCCTTATATGAAGCCACCTAAGGACAACCACCAACGCCTCTTTAGACACTATGTGAGCACATAAAGGAATATTTGGAGCACACAATGGAATCATACCTCTTCCTTGGGTCACCATCCATCATGTACCAAGGGAGGGAAGGAGGATTTGAAACTCCCCTATATAAAGCTACCAAGAGATGAAGAAATGGTGATCACATTTTTATGCTGGCCAAATTTTCCCAAGCAACACCAGTAGTGTGTGACCCGGAGCTGGAGCTGAAGAGGACTCATTTATTGGCCACCCAACAATCCTAGTGCACCACGGCAGAGAGAGAGGGAGACTGCATCAAAGGCATAACTTGGAAGGCAACATCCTTGCATCGGGACCTAGAGCCATTGCCTAGGGGCCCTTTGGAAAGTGGGTAAAATTTATTCTCCATTTCAAACATTTAATAAAAAGAGGCCTTAGAGCTGTCATTTGCATTATTATCATTTGACTCTCTTTATAGCTTCTGTATATTTGTGTTTTAGTTTTAGTTTAACCTGAGCATACTTTTGCATACTTTTTCCAATAAATTGTGTGCTTTTGAGCTCCACCACTTTCTACCTGTTACCAATATTTTAAAGAGTAGACCACACTCTTTAAACTGGCGTGATTTCGTACACCCATGCGAAAAATCCACCACATCAGGATTGGCGACTCCACTGACGTGTTGCAAGTTTATCTGGTTGTGCCATCTTTTGCAGGAGACCCTTTGTCTATGCTGGAGTGGAGCTGACAGTCCTCTGATCCATATTACATTTCCTAGATTCACTGGAGTGACAGATTGAAGAAGGCAGCTCCTAATATTTTTTACTTGGAGGATTTTTGCACGCAGTTTTTCCTCACAGACGCGTAGGTCGCGTGTTCAGCTTTGACCTGCACGCAGGAAGGCACACCTGTCAAGGCTTTTTGCGCGCAAATGGCATAATGAGATTTTTCTCCCTACATTCTGCATTTTTTTGCTTATAGTGTGTTGGGAAGCCCCTAATGTATCTGCCAACACTTGTGTTGATACCCCATAGCTTCTGAGAATTAACTTTTTGCTGCTTTCTGTAGGCATAGAGTTAGTTTCTCTTTAAGTTGATTTTTTTGCAAAAATCTTGACATAGTTTAAGTAGGGGGAAAATTAACCATTGCATTCTGAACAATTTATATTTTGCAAAAATTTGGTATTCGCACTTAGATTAACTAGTCCAAGTAAGTGGCCCAAGACCACACATGCATAAGCTAGTGTAGAAATTGTTTAGCTTAATTCAATTTTTGCATTTAGGAAATTGCGGGACTAGGATTGAATCGCCGATTAGAGGAAGTAATCTTTGTTGCCTTTGCACCTTCCGGTGATCCTAGGCAAGCATATGAACACTCTATTTTTGTGATTCGTCGTCTCCCTTTAGTTAGTCACATATATTAACTAGGAATATTTGAAAGCGACCCATTATCCACACACGTTTTCCATTTTGAGCCAGGAACAATATAACATAGTTTAAGTAGGGGATTTTTGTAAAGGATCACCAATATCGAAATGTTCAAACTATGAGCTTATTCACCTTATTCTCATACACACTCACCCACTAAGCAAATAAATCCACCTAAAACTAACTTAAACAAACTCACTAGATTCTTCCCACAGTGGCCACAAGAGAATTTATAGATTAAGTTGGGATCAATGGGATAGGCATCCAATAATCCGCCTTGATCACACTTAATATTGAAACATAGAAGTTGTTTATTTAAGGAGCTTCAAAATCCACCTATCAGCCCACGGAAAAGAAAATCTGAGCACGACAGAGACCCGATTCAGAGGGGGTTAGGCTTAGGCACAGTGCTTGCAGTATAAGTTGGGGCTACCTGACCCAGCTAATAATCAGTACTGTTAGATGACTACCAAGAAGCCCAAGACTTGAATGCTCACATGGGACGATGGTTCTTAGTGGCCAAAAACTAGGGCATCCTTTACCCTATAGGTGATGGTGCAGGCAAGGGCCAGACCCTCTACTCTTACCTTTGGTGGATTCTCTTTGGCTGACTAGGGGCGTCGCCAACTCTTACGAGACATTTTTCCAGCACTCGCAAGAAATATTTTCAAGGCCCAGTTACTTTTGAGTGCGTGAGGACACATAGGTCTTCTAGGATTTTGAGTATCATGCGCAAAACAAACAAAAACCATATTTTTGCTTGATTGATCACATAGATTAAGTTAAAGGGAAAATAAATTTATTTTCGCTTTGTTTTATGTATGTGGCCATAATTTTTCTTTGACCTAGACTCTATCCGCTCAAATATTTCCAAAACCTAACCTGGTCGACACCCAAACGGTCCCGACAAAAGCTCGTCGATCCAGGTGTCTTTTGGATCTCCCCCCATTACAGGGAGGGGTTCCAGTACTTTCGCCATTTAGGCATCAAAGACGGAACGCTGCCACCGTCATTGGTTCATCCTTCATTTGGAGCAACCATAGTTGGGAACCCTAGTCGGTCTCCCAACACCACACCGCACACCACTCCCCCCTCGACCCCTAGGGGGCAGAGGAGTGCGTCCCATATGGGAAGACAGTTGAACACACATAAGGGTACGTCACAAACTAACCCTATTTCTAACCATAACTTCGTGTCTTCACACGTTTCCATGGCGTCAACCTCCCAATCACCCTTCTTAGCTGCGTTGAATCTACCTGATTTAACCAAGCTCACAAATGACCCCATCGCACACGATCCTTCATGGCCTCCCATGCCCACGAAGCTCCCTTTAGATATACCAAATTTTGAAGGCAAGCAAGCGGAAGACCAAGGTAATCATACAATGACCTTTCACCTGTGGTGCTCATCGAATAGTATCATCGACGACACTATTTGATTGAGGCTATTTCAACGCACTCTTACGGGAGTAGCCGCGAAATGGTACGTGGAGCAACCTCCTGCTTTACATGGAACCTTTAGCACCCTCGCTACTGCATTCCTCACTTATTTTCAGATACCCATTCCCCATGATTCGGGAATGGAGTTACTAACTCATTTTAGACAAACCCCCGCCGTCCATATCTTTTACCATCTTCGTGAGTGGAGGCAGCATCACAGTTTATGCAAAGCTAAACTCGACGATCGGGTCCTCTTAGATTTATTCTTGAAAACTCTGACGATGGAGATTTCAAAGGATGTGGTGCAGCAATACCTCACATCCGAAGAGGACGCAATCAGTAAAGCCCAGAAGCTTGAATTGATTTATACGTAGTCAGGATACATTTACAATATCCTGCCTAACGCCCCGCGCCTGCAAACTTATCAAGAATTGCAAGGCGCGTCGAACTATGCAGATGGAATAATTGGGTCAGTGACCCAAGGGTACCTAGGTAGCAGTAGTCACAATCCCTGCTACGCACATAATTCTACCCAGAACATGTCTCAACCCAGATTTCAAAGTCATCACATGCCTCAGCAAGATTTGAATAGTAGGGTGCAAGCGTATCACCAAGGAGGACCCTATCCTCCGGTTGAGGGGACCCAGTACGCAGGAAGAAACACTGATGGAAGAGATCCCCCCCAACGGCCAGGTAAAAACAAGGGACAACGTTATGCTCAGTCCCAAGTACACGACACACCTACTCAAACCAATGCACAGGTGAACTTTGTGTAGCCGTCCCAGAATCAACCACACCAGTATAACCAGGAGAACTACCCTCCTAACGTGGTTAAGAAAAAATAAAAAAACAAGCCCAAAGGGAATCCTGGACAGGGGGGCAGCAACCAAAAATGCCCACCATGATCCCAGGCTAGAGGCAACTCCAGTAGGAATTAGAACCAAGAGCCAAGAAATGCCCAACGGCAAGGCAAAAGGCCACCTCTGCGAACAAACCATTCTTGTTCAATATGTGGTGAGTACGGGCACTATATTCACCACTTTCCTGATCTCCCTGAGCTAAAAAAGCTTCAAAGTAACCAAGGACAAGTAGGATCTTCCCAGAAACCCGTTGTTATGCAAGAAACTTTCCCCCACCAAGGGACGGTCAACACTCAGCAACAAAACCCAGACGATTCCGGGAAAAGCAGCCATTAAATCTACATGACTGGGGAAGAGATGTTTTTCCAAAAACAGAATCGCAGTTACGACACCCCACCAGACACCACTACATCAGGGGATAGTACTAGTGTACCGACTATAATTTTGACCATTTCAAATATTCCTATATAACCATTACCAAAGATGGAAAAGGGACCTAATAGGCGAGAAGGTAACTACTCCAAAGTGGCCCATAATTATAGCATCGTGGACAATTTAGCTCAATCACCCACTACTATGTCCGCGTTGGAAGTACTATAGTCATGCCCAAAGCAACAGAAAGCCCTACTTTCCGTGTTAGGCGCTATCGACCCTGTTGATATGCGCATGATGGCTTTTGAATTAGACAAAGCCACCCCTAGGCTTCCTTCTATGGTCGCATTCCAAATACCAATGTCGGTCCAAAATATCACTATTCACCGATGTGTCATAGACGAGGGTGCATCAACATGCATCATGTCAAAAATTGTTTGGCAGAAGTTGGGTTCTCTTGAACTAAAACACTCGGTCATAACGCTTCGAGCCTATGACGGCCATCCCTCGACCCCCGTCGGCCTATACCAAAATGTCCCGATCTGTTTAGCCAGCAAGACGGTCCACATAGACATTGAAGTCTCGGATGCTCACTTGGATTACAATATACTCCTTGGGCGGAGTTATATGTATGACATGTTTGCCATAGCCTCCTCTGTCTTCCGCATTATGATGTTCCCCCATGAGGATCGCATCATTACTGTCGACCAACTGACGCACAACGAGAAGCGTCCCCTAACCAACACGGATGTAATTCTACCCTATGTAGATACAGCCGCAAATGGTCTTTCACGATACCAATAATATGGCCCTGGCCAATTCAAACCATCGTCCGTCCTAGGGTCATTTCTAGGAGATCCTACCATTATCCTTGAGGTATCACCCGACGCCACAGGGGCCTCGATGTGCATGATGTCCACATCAAGCACCGAGGTCAGTCAGGACACAGACTCAAGTAGTAAAGACACTGAGGCATCAGCCACGGTAGCCTCTCTAGCCTACGCTGCCTCCCAAACCCCTTTCCTCTACCCTCCAGCTGGCTTCGTCTCCCAGCAGATTTTGGCAACACTAGTGTTACCCAACATATCGTTGGCGTTCCCAGTTTGGTACCTCATTTCCCCTTCTGGAATAGGAGCCACCAACGTTACTGCAGTAGGGTTAAAGCCCCTCAGTCCCGAGGAGCCCCAACCAACTCAAGGAATAGTCGAGACCGCCCCCGCAAAGGATGTTCCCATTGTGAAACTAGTTATCATGGCTAAGAAAACCGAAAATAGAGGAAAGAAGATGGTGACCCCTGCCATTCAAAGGGAATCACTAGTCTGCGCCATATGCGATTTTATAGGCCACCCTACCCACATATGTCTGGAGCTAGATGAGTTAAAACCACTCCTTGGCTCCGAAGGGGACATCTCGATGCCGCGTTCCCATAAAAGGGAACCTACCTCAAAAGGTAAAGGCAAACCGTTGCGTACCAATCATGCATGCTCTCTCTATGGCACCTATGGGCACTATACCCATCATTGTCTAGAGATACCACGATATAGGGATGCCTTACATGCGGTCGAGCGATCCTATCAAGAGGACCCCTCCATATAGTCTGTCAACGATGAGCCTCGCACCATCCTATACTTACAACAGGAACATAGGATTGTAGAAAAGCCGCCAGTAATGCCCATTATACGTTGTACGCTATGTGATGAATGTGGGCACTACCTCGAAGAGTTCACAGCCTTGGAACTCATTCACAGATGGTATCCAATCGAAAGGGTTTACTATGTGGGGCTATGGTTAGTGCAATTCGCATGCCCGTTATGCGCTAACAACCACCTTTTGGAGGATTGTCACTACATACCTCACTTCCGGCTAGCCCTTGCCAGCCTCTGCTCAGCCATAGTTCGCCTTTCCTAAGAAGACGATATGGATGCCAAATCCACAGGCAGCTCCATGACCCAAGCAGATGAGATGAGCGGATCTATCATGTTCTTGACAGCTGAAGAACGACCAAGTAGGGAACCCATAGTTACCCCCAACGACACTTTGTAGAAAAGACCAGTGTGTACCTTATGCAAAAAGACAGACCATGTAGTCGTCCATTGCCCTGATCTAGCAACCTTCCAGCACTAGTTCCCCATAAGACCTTGAACTGAAGTCGACAGAAATTTTATATCAAGGATATTCTGCCTGATATGTTAGGGTAATCATTACGATCGAAATTGTACTCATGTCTCGCAGATTCGTCCCACCAATGACATGATTAATGCCATAGAGAAGAGACAAGACGATCTCTGAGAATGGCATAAAAAGTACATTGCTGGATTAATGTCCCCACCTCCGCAATGGTGTATCAAGATTGATAAGACAACACACTACCAAAGAGTAGCCTCGGCCAAGCCTAGGATAACATGCGGCCTATGTGATCTAAATGATCACCGAGTCAACCAATGCAGAGAACTTAAGCCCCTAGCAAACAGTCTCCTCATAGTATCTTCTCTCCCTAAAAAACGTCTCTCCAATCAAGAGAAGATCACACGCACTTATTTCTGAATTTGCTCACACTTTCATTATATGTTTAATTGTATACATCTCCCTAAGCTGAGAGTGGCACGAGCTGCGTTAAGTCTACACTCCACTAAAGAGGAAGATAGGTCTAAGCCAACGATACAGAAATGGAAACAGAAGACAACCTCATTTACGTCTGACCCTTTCCAAGCATCCACATCAGGAACAACGAGTAGCATCAAATCACACACTATATACTCCATTGGCTCAACAACACCATGCACCATCTGCACTGGCCTGAATCACGCACCAGAGACGTGCCCACTAAAGGAAACATTTAGGCACCTATGTGACAGGCACAATTTCCACCTGCTAGAAATCGACTATCCTAGTGGGGAACCTAACTTTGAGCCCATACAGAATCCCATTACGGAGATTCTTCCCCCACCAAACGCCGATGACACAATCCACCATATATGATTTGTATCTGCTCATATTAGTGATAGGATTACTGCCTCAACCTCATCTTAGGATTTCCATCACATTCCTGTCACAAAAAACCAAGGCACCTTGCGCTTTTGCATTGATTTCTACAAAATCCAAAATTTACATACTGCCATCGAACTCCTTGATGACACCCAGCCACTAGAAAAATGCCTAGTACAACTAGAGCTAGTTGACGACAGTCGACGAAAATCGCTACAATACAATGAGGCCCATAAGAAAAGGGTGAAAGCATCATTCAATTTCCACATCAACCCTCACTCATTTACCGAGGGAGAATTAGTCCTTCTCTACGATGTCGCAAATGAGGCCTTAGGGCTAGGAAAATTCGAAACCTTGTGAAAAGGACCCTACATCATCAAACACTACCTCTGATAGGGGTCATACATCTTGACAGAACCAGACGGGACATGTCTCAGCGACCCCGTCAATGGCATTTTCTACCCATAAGGGCCCCAACGACCCTTCCCCTAGAAGAAGAGTACACAAAAACCACCCAATCAAAATTTTTGACCCAAAGACTTATGTAAAAAATACGCTCAAAGTGCTACCATGGATCACCGAAATGAACCATATTTAGGATTTGCTGATGGAGCATCGCAATGGTATCAAAACTTAGCTGCAACTGCCTCGATCATCTACCACTATGTTCAAACGACGTGTGCATCGTATCAGCAACAAACAATCAGGTAGAATATGACGCCGTCATCAGACTTATGTGCGAGGCCCTCCATCAAGGCATCCACCATATGCATGTCTACCTCGATTCCCAGTTAGTAGTATCGCAGTTGAACCAAACATTTGAGACAAGAGACACACACCTATTTAGAAAATATTTGCGTGCCAAAAGATTAAGCAGACTATTTGATTACATTACATTTTCACATGTATCAAGGAATCAAAACCAAGCAACTGATCGCATAACTAACAATATCCTAGACTGGAATGTATCTCGAATAAACCATCATCCATAAAAAATAAAAACATAGATATCCATCAGCATAACACAAAATATATAAACCGAAATAAATAACACACCATGTAGAGCCACAAAAATATCTCTCATATATATATCAAAAAATATGTATCTGAGTACAAAAAATAGTATCGCTGGCCCACTAGCCAACCCGAAGATACAAAAGTCATCAAAAAATAAGGGAAGAATCCTCATAATGGATGCTTTCCCTATGTACAAAAATACTCTAGGGGGGTGCCCCCTCAAGAGGAGCACTTGGATCCACCACCGATCCTAGTGCCACCACCGGAGCTACTGTCGCCACTGCGATCGCTACCCGACGTAGAGTGGGCCGATAATCCCTCTCGCGGGCCATCACCATCTCTAACCAAAACTCCTCGAAGTCATCCATAAAACCTCAAGCAGGAATACCCTGGGTCAAGCAGTCCACTCGACCCCAGAAGTCCTCAAGAGTGGTCACCTAAGTTGTAAGTACTGCAATGTGTGCCTCAGCCGCAACCTCTACTACAGCCGAGCTGCTGCCCTCACCAGAAGGGCCAACACAATCTCCGCCAGGTCCACCGCCACCACCACCCAGTCCACCTACACTACCTCTTCCCTGACCACCTCGAGGTCGGAGCGGAGGGTCGTGACCCACCAGTCGGGCCACTGGGTGACCAACCTCGCTAACATCTGCATGAGTAACCAAAATAATGTCAGTGTCAAGAAAAAAACATACAAGTACATAAATACTTGAGAAAATGCAGAAAAATATAATGCATACCTACAGGTCCCCAAACATAACTGAAAGGGAGACCCATGTTTGGGTCACCCCGAAAGTCCATCCCCGCATACGGGTATGGCAAGAACATTTGTGGGTTGGCCTCTAACTAGGCCTCTGTCATTTCGTTCCAATAACGACCCACCATGCCACCATTGCCTCACGGCATCACCGGAGCCCACCTCCTCCTCCGCGCCCCCCCAATAGGCATCGTCACCATCGGCCTCAGCAGCACAACCCTCTCGTACATGATGCTGCATAGGATGCTAGCATACACAAATGATTTAGATCCACGTTGGACCTTGTTCAATTGCGACACCATCCCATAAAAAAAAGCGGGAAAAATCAAAAAAGTGTCTGCCCCTCAGTTGGCGTAAAACTCCAACCTGTGGGCCAGATGCCCGATGTGGAGCAACCGACCCCGCCAATCACACAATAATCGCCAGAGCACACCGCTCGGCCACATCTGTCACTGATGAAATGTTGATGCACCCCTTAGTAAGAGGTGCACCATCGCAATTCTGCCTCTGGATTTTGTCAAGGTTCACTCTCCCAATAGGGAGTGGGTACCTTAGAGCCTCACCTCGAGGCAGTAACCTGGTCACAAAGTAAATATCCGTCTCAGGACGGATCACCAGGTTCGTCCCTCGCAGTATGAACATATTGTGCCTCTGGCACCAATGATGTATAATGTAACGCAGTAGTCGGTCCTGAGACCGAAGGAACTCGTTCTCAGAAAACTTCAGAAGGCCCCATGCAGCCAACTAATGACACGCCCCGGCATCAACAACTAGAGCGGTCCGGATCTTGGGCCAATCCTGCTCTCTCCACACTATCCTGCCAAGAAACACAGGCACCCATCAGTACTGCTGGACACCTAATCCTCTATGGGTAGGTGTGGAAGGTGAACAGTCACAAATGGAGTCCAAGTGACCTTGGAAGATGAATCCAAGGGTCACACCATTGTATTATAAATGTACATCTATGGTGAATAATACATATCTCACGCTTATCTTTCTATGTGTGTGTTTTACCTTCTCACCCACCATGTGTGTGTTTAACATGGTATCAGAGCCATTCGTTTAGTGGCCTCTATGTAAATGTGAGTAATGTCATTTCTGCTCACTGTCCATTTTAGTTTATTAATTTACTGAGTGTCAGAAATTCAATCCCTCCTACAGAAGCATTATTTTTGCAGCTAGCTCTGTTTCTGGCTAAAATCTGTTGTAGTTGCAGTTACCTCCTTCATATTCTTCTCCTGTCAATTACAGTCTGCTCCCACTGTGGTGTGTGACACTCGTCCAAACGTTTGAATGTGGAATGGGTCGTTGTTGCTTCAAAATTGGTAAATTTCATTCAAATATCTCTATGTTAATTCATTTTTGAAGGCTTATATATATGCATAGTGAATTAAGAAGAACTGTCCACATTAAGTGTGAAGCACTGTGCATTCCTGCTGCTTTGTTGTGAACTTGAACCTACCAGCCCTCTCTCCCTTCTGCGCATTTCCTGTGGCATTTCCGTGGCGTTTTCCGCCCACTCACTGCCTCCCACCTGTGCGCCGGCCTCTCTACATGTCAGTTATGCCTTCCTTATTTCTTTCGGGCTGCAGACTTGGACCATATCACTTCTAATTCTACACCTGCACCACTCTGACAAGCTGCATCGATTATGAGATGCTCAGTGAACGTTTTAGTTTTCTAAGCGTTTCTTTGTAATTTTTGCAAAACAACTAACACCTCTGCCAATTAATATTCAGTCCTTATGGAATTCCCTACGCTGCTTGTCCACCCTCGCACACTGCACTGTAATACTCTCACAGATTCCCTTACTATTACCACCAGACCATTGGAATTCTGACGAGCTCAAAGCATCAATAATTTTGTTGGGTTTAGGCGGATGTTACGCATAAGAGTATGAATTAAATTGAGCAGTTGAAGACCTAGAACATTTCACACTGAATTTAGAAACTGAGATTGTGGGTACATGCTTTTCCCTCCTCTCATTGACAGAAATATACTTCGCCTACACTGTGATGCCTCTTCGTTTACTTGTGCTGAAAATTCGATGACGATTTGGTGAAATTTTTTATACAAGGAAAGTGTGTGAAAGAGCCGAACAATATATGTGACTGGAAGAAAGAGGGGGCTATCGATTCCAATCTATTGGTCAAGTGATGACTCTTTGAGGAACAAGATTTGAGCAATCTAGTAGCCATAGTTTCAGACTCCCTGGCAACTCCCATACAACACTCCTCCTCACCGCTCACTGCTCTCACCTACATAGTCGGCCTCTGCCATCGTGGCTCTGGTTCATATGCTTGGTGAATGAAGTATTGAGACATTTCATTGATTCTTCTGTCATTTTGTATTTAAGTGATACTAGTGATAATATGAAAAACGATATACAACATTTAGGGTTAAATCTTGAGACATTCCTTGAGCACAAATTGCAATAAAAGTTTGAAGAAATATTAGTTTTCTCTGTTGCTTCTCTTCCAATACTAATCAAAACTTTTCATTATGAATGTTGATGAGTTTATAAATCTCCTCTAATTTCCGTTGCATCTGGCCTGTTCGCCTCACCTTCACGGTGGCCTGTCCGCCTCACCTCCAACGCTGCTAAGTTCCCTCCTCTTTCCACACGCGACCCCTCCACCTGTCGGTCCCTCTCCTCATTTCTCCCCTTGAAAACATTGACTCCCATTTCTAAATAACCTCAGGTAGTAGGAGCTGCAGTGAAGAGTTATCATAGAGCCTACGTCTGAGAAGTGTCACAACATCTTCAATGGATATTCTATCAAAAGCCAATTTTCTTTTCGAGGTAAAACTGTGGAGAAACTAGCTGCGCACAAGGGGACCGAAAGGAGCTGGCTGTGGGAGCTTAGTGATGGGGATGAGAAGTTGATGTCATTGGATAAAGAATAGTTTCTTTTTCATCATACAGGCTTGTATAAAAATAGGCTTCAAATCCTGTACGAAATAGGCTTTGAATTTCTAGTTTGGTTCTTTGATCAGAGGGTGGCCCCATCAGATCTTTATATTCAAGTTAGACCAGTAGGGAGGAATTGTTTTAATTTGATTTTTGAATATACCTCATTCATTTGGGAATTTTCCATCCAAATCTAAGAGGTGGTTAAGTACGCAAGCCATTTTATTCCTCCACATGTCAAGAGCAGATAGGTCTCGTGGACTCTGAGTGTGTGTTAAACTTATAGTTCTCAAAATCTTTCCTGGGTAGAATTGAGAGGATTTATTATCAACTTTTGAATTCAATGTTGACTGCACTCAATCTTCATTGAATTATAGTTCTGATGCTATGATTTACTGCTTTCTAATGTGGTAGAAAATTTATATGTTGGAGTGTGAGAAGCATGTTAGAAATTTTATAGGTTGGAGAGTGTGAAGCATGTATGGTTATATGTAATGGCATATGAAGCTTATATGCGTTGAGGGATAAGTTTTATTTGTTGCAAAAAAAAAGACCAAAATTGATGATACATTAGAGTTTTTGAATAGCCTCAAACATTCCATTGTTCATGATATGGTTAAAATTTAAAAAAAAGCCTCTCTTTTTGACATTAAATTATGTTTGCAAAATTCACATGAAAAGATTGATTTTCTACAACTATAATCTCAGCTTCAACAAGAAGAATTACAGTAACGGAGTCATCATTATGAACCTGTTTCTGTTTAGAAAATTGAAAGGGACTCCCATCAACAGCAAGAATATAAAGTTGCAGTCGATTTACATTCAGTTCCTTGTACAAGAGCAAATTTGCATGGAGATACAGTAATTTAGCTTGCACTTCCCAAGCCCATCATCAAACCTTGGGAAGAGCTTGTCCACAACAAGAAAAAAATAGGTCTTGGATATGAAAAGGAGTTTTCTTTTCATATTTCAGACTACTCCAAGCCCATCAACTTTCAGAGTGTTGGATTTCTTCATGGCAGTTCACCTTCAGCTGTTCCAGATCCTGCTTCTCTTCCAAAGAAGCAACAAAAAATTGTAAAATGCCAACACTATGATCGCGTTGGCCATATGAAAGATCAATTTTTCGATCTTCACCCATGCAAGCACTGTGGTCGGCACACCCATTCTTCACACAGATGCTTCAAAAAAAAGTCTCCTACAAGAACAAAGATTCATCTTGGATGGATCGCTTCTTGGCAATGCACATCAACAACCATGAAGATGTTTAAGTCGCATGTCAGAACTTGTTCTCAAATATTGAGCAAACTTGTAGTTGAGTTTTCGCCATCATCTCACCTTGTACCTGACAAGGGGGGAAATGGTGGCCATCTACAAGCTTCGATGCCACGTCAAGCGAGCCTGAGCCACAATCTCTCATTCCAGATTCAGAGTTGTATCCAGAGACATAGCAGTTCAAGCGAGCCTGAGCCACAATTCGTCATTCCAGATTCAGGGTTGTAGCCAGAGACACAGATGCATGAGCATGCCTTTGGTTGGTGGATAACCTTAAACCGTCTATGTGAGGTTGAAATTATTCCTCTTTCAAAACACTTCCTCTAGCAGAAGAGTTAAGCTTCTTGCCAGTTTTGGTTGAGTTCCAGGAAATGCATTAAGCATTCCAGTGTTGGTGGTCATCCTTAAACCATCACAGGTTGTAGACTTCCCTTATTTTAGGTTGAAGGTCTCCCTCTTAAAATATGAGGGACACTTCCTCTATCAGAAGCCCTCAGCTTCTTTCTAGATTTGGAAGAGTTCCAGGAACTGCAATAAGCATTGCGTTCCAGTGTTGGTGGTCATCCTTAAACCACTTCTTTATGCCAACATTTTTGACAGTTGATTCAGCCTAAGTGTTGCCATGCATAATTTGCATATTTGTATTACAACTCTCTTCTTGGACTCACACATACCCCTTTGGATTAAGGGGGGGAATGTTGGACACTTAATCCTCTATGGGTAGGTGTGGAAGGCGAACAGTCATAAATGGAGTCCAAGTGACCTTGGAAGATGAATCCAAGGGTCACACCATTATATTATAAATGTACATCCATGGTGAATAATATATATCTCACACTTATCTTTCTATGTGTGTTTTTGACCTTCTCACCCACCATGTGTGTGTTTAACAAGTACAGAGAAAAACCAAAAACAAACAAGAAACCAAAATTTTCTATCATCATGGCCCTTGCACACCTGTCCCTCAGACAGGCATGCCCTTGTGCACCTGTCTTCTTCACAGGCATGCCTTTGTGCACAAAAAGTAGGGAACAACGCGCCCTTGCATGCCTATCCCTCAGAATTGCGCACAAGCAAGGCTCTCTTTTGCCTAGATCGCCCACACAATCTAGGGAAAAAGTTGCTCAAAGGTCGTAAAAACCTAATTTGTATGGCCCTAGGCACCATAAAACTGAAGAAATTACAATGCAGGACGTCATGATAGTTACCTCGACATAATATCTCTAATCCCTGGTACACAGGCTAACCACAACGGCAAGAAAGGCTCTGCAAGAACCTTTGATCTCCCAAAACTCAGCAAGTACAAATGAATAGGGTTAGGGCCATAATCCCATATTTATCACCCTTTTCCAGAACTTCGGAGGTCTGTAACAAGAGATCATAAGGTCCATTCCGCAAACCGTAAGTTGCACCATCATCAGTATTCCATGAAGAACGAAAGCGATGCCACACATTTGCTTTCCAAGAAAAATAAATTTTCAGTGCCGGCAGGTATGCCCTCTCCCATCTTCTTTTAAAAAAAATCTCTTGTCTTTCAATAATATTTGATGAAAAGAATATGCTTTCACTTGAGGTAGTTGTTTTTGCAGGAATAACCCACAACCACTTACAACACCATCCATTGAAGGTTCCAGAGTGGGTATCATTCTACCCCCAACATGATAGAGTCCTAGAAAACTTTGCATATCCTGACATCATTTCTCGATCAGAAATAAACCATAGGGTCCTCATACCCAACCGAGTTTATCATCACCTCACCCTGCACATGATAAACATCCGCGTTGGTTGGTAGAGCCTCCCCTCCATGGTGTTCGTCACCCAAAGTAGACCATATATCACAGCACAAGTGATGCCATGGCCATACTATTTTAGTTCGAGAAGCACCTCGTGCCCATCCATTCATCATGCACAAGGTCAAGTTTACCATTCAAACTCAAACCCCCTTTCTGGATGACCAAGTTGTACAAGAAGATTGAAAGTGCACCTCTGCGCATCGCATTTGGCCCACCATACCTCCATCAGCATAATCCCATCTGTGACACTTCTTCATCCGCTTCATCAACCCTGCACATCAGACCAACCAATGGGACACCCACCCACAAAAAAAACTGTCCTTGCACCTTCAGTTGGTGACCCCTTTTCATGTTTTGGGGTACTCGTCTCTATGTTTTGTACAAACCAAACCTCATTATTTTATTCTTTTGGTAAGTGTACAACGACCGCAAACAACGCACTTCGCCGCTTCACCCTCATATTTCATCTTTTCCCCCATGGTAGCAGTCCCTCATTCCCCTTGGTCGGAGTATTTCACCCCCACGCACACACCATCACGACATTCATAGCCGGTTCACACCCGCCCTAGAAGTCCTACCGACTCCAGGGAATTTCCCTTCAGAAATACCTATGACTGCCGCCAAGATGCTAAAGTATACTCCGACCTCGAGCCACTGAATCCCCATCATCCGCTTTCAGTCACCTCTCACCAACATGCCTATGTTAAACCCATCACATTTAAGGTCCCCGATCCCTCAAGTTGGCGACCCATGGTTCGGTTAAGGCTTCCCTTTTGTCGACCTCGACACCTCTTTTCCAAAAAGGAAGCGGTAACTTGGATCACCCCTTCTTATGCAAAGGGGTATCCTTGGGTGGAACTGTGGGAGACATCATTTTCCATAGATGTCATTGATATTCTTGACATTCGACTATAGCAAAATATTTCATGTCACGATGGTATCGTACCTTACAACCATTGCACTTTGATTAGATCCATCGAAGACCCGTACCTCCATAAGCGTCTCTGTCAACAATGCTTACACGGGAAGGTCCCAACCTTTACATATGCTTAAATTGCATAGATTACGCAAATAGGTACCACATTCCACCTATCATCCAAGAAAAATGCCCCTAAGGGCATCAATATTCGTCATCAACAACCGCCAGCATCACTACCACAGTAGTGATGCAGATAGCACATGTATCTGTCAATTTTGTTTAACTAGCCATAACATCACGAGCATGAGACATGCCCGCCTCGTTGAAATTTTTTATATATGTTATATATTTTATTTGCTTGCAAGGGTCCCTTAGGCCATGGTAATCTAGGAAATGATGCAAGGTGTTGTCAATTCCAAGATTCACGCAGGCGTCTCTCTCTCTCTGTGCATGATACAAAAAAGAAACTATAATGTATTTCGGCTATACAGTTCTTCCTAGACCTCACACATTAGGGGGAAAATGTTAACACTGGAAGATCATACAGAAGAAGATGAAATTAATTAATGTCAAGCCTAAGGATTTACAGGGCAGGAACACATTATGGAATCAATAAAGTATTTAAAATCTCTAAGGTTTTGAGAAAATCAGATTTGAACTAGTCTTAAATGCTAAAATGCGTGCTTAATCCTTCAAAAAGAGTGCCTTCTATGCGCCTTTTTCCCTGATAAGCGCGCATTCCTGGAAATGGAAAAGTGTCGCTTTCCAAGACCACACAAAGCAAAGGATAGTTAGTCCTTATATGAAGCCGCTTAAGGACAACCACCAGTGCCTCCTTAGACACTATGTGAGCACACAAAGGAATATTTGGAGCACATAATGGAATCATACCTCTCCCTTGGGTCACCATCCATCATTTACCAAGGGAGGGTAGGAGGATTTGAAAATCCCCTATATAAATCCACCAAGAGATGAAGAAATGGTGATCACATTGTTATGCTGGCGAAAGTTGCCCAAGCAACACCAGTAGTGTGTGACCCAGAGTTGGAGCTGAAGAGGACTCGATTGTTGGCCACCCAAAAATCCTAGTCCACCACGACAGAGAGAGAGGAAGATTGCATCAGAGGCAGAACTTGGAAGGCAACATCCTTGCATCGATATCTAGAGCCATTGCCTAGGGGCCCTTTGGCAAGTGGGTAAAATTTCTTCTCCATTTCAAAAGTTTAATAAGAAGAGGCCTTAGAGCTGTCATTTGCATTATTATCGTTTGAATCTCTTTATAGCTTCTGTATATTTGTGTTTTAGTTTTAGTTTAACCTGAGCATAATTTTGCATACTTTTTCCACTAAAATGTGTGCTTTTGAGCTCCACCACTTTCTTTTTGTTACCAATAGTTTAAAGAGTAGACCACACTCTTTAAATTGGTGCGATTTCGTACACCCGTGCGACAAATCCACCACAACAGTAGGAGCATGTGCTCTCTACTTTACTATTATAATGATATTAAAATACAGTTAATATAGAGAAAGAGGCATTTAAATGGATCTTTTTTTCTAGTTACTCTTTGGGGTACTAGTGATCCAGGTGGATATTGGTGGTCACCCACCTATTCCACTTGGGGCTCCACCATTGTCTATTTCAGTTTTTCAGTTTCGGCATAGTTTACTATTTTTAGCAGTTTTTCAGGTCCTAAACTTCCGGAGCCGTTTTGAGGCCCTAAACAATGTTTTTTGGGAAAACGGAGAGCAACATGGGTCCATGAACCGATGTTGCCCGTTCCAAATTTGTAGTCCTCGGATAGATCTTTCTAACGAGGTATGGTACACGTCAAACGAAGATCGTATGCCAAAGTTACGCCCCTGGGAAGTTGAAACACCAATTTACCCAAACGGGGCCCATAGTTTTGGCGCTTCATCTCCTAGGGTTAGGGTTTTTGCTGTTTAGGATTTCCCATTGTTTCTAAATGATAAATAGGCCCTCGAGCCTCATTATAACTCAGTTCAGAGGCCTGTAGCCACCACATCTCTTCTCAGAGATAGCTACCAGCGCCCTAGCTAGTTTTATTTCCATTCTGTCTGTAAGCAAATTTCAGTTCTTTGATATTAATGAATGAAGTGTTATTTCCGCTGCATCTCTGTATTTATGGTTATGTGTTTATTCTGTTGCGTTCCTGCATAAATCTGGATCAGTGGTATCAGAGCGGTCTGCTTTTTCTCCATCCTTCTTTGCATGTCCCCAACGAGGTCGGGGTATAAGGAGCTAGGGCTCGATCTGGTGGAACCTTTGCAAGATCAGCCTTGCAAACCTCGACGGACGCCCATGGGGGACGAAAAGAAAGATGAGGGAGCAGGAGATCCTATCAAAATATTGCTCGAGGAGGCCCTCGAAAAACAAAGGAACGCGATGATGGATAACTTTGCTCAGATCCTTTAACGGCTACCCACCGGCGGCGCATCTGCATCCAGCAGCCACTCTGGAGGCGCGACTCCTTTTAAGGTACAAGTAAATTTTGACATTCCCATATTTGAGGGTCAAATAGACACAGATGCCATAGATAGATGGTTGAATCTGTTAGAAGGATATTTCTCGATTCATGACTTTTCAGACCGGGAGAAGATTATTTTTGCACTCCTCAAAGCTACCCCCCATGTTAAGGACTGGTGGGAAACCTACTGTGAGAACAAGGACCAGACAGAACCCTCTCTCTTCTCGGCCGTACCAACTTGGAATTCTTTCCGAGACGCCGTCAAGGAACAGTACTATCCCGTGGGGAGCTATGAGGACAAGTACATACAATGGACCACGCTGCGACAACAAATGGATCAAGATGTGCATGAGCTGACGAATCTGTTCCATACCCTGCGCACAAAGTTGGGTATCAAAGATTCAGATAAACATTTGGTGCTAAAGTATCGCAGTTTTCTGCACAGATACATTCAGGAGGAAATGGAGTTCCTCGACATCTCCTCGCTTGGTACGGCATACCGGTATGCTGCCAAGATTGAGCAGAAATTCAAACAGAAGAAGCGAGACTTTGGATCTATGAATCAAAAGCAAGGAAAAGGTGCTTCCAAACCGCAGAACAAAGGACAGAGCATGGCGGCTAAAGACAACCCGTCAAAGCCACAAGACAAGAACAACACCGTAAAGCCAAAGAAGGACACGGGAAAGTGGTGTGAGTTCCATAAGAGCTCCACCCACAACACAAGTGAGTGTCGGGCCAAGCAGTCGCTAGTGGCCGAGATGAGGGCTTCTGAGTCAGATGCATGCTCTGACTCCGAATCAGAACCTGAAAAGGCGAATGAAAAAGGGAAACAGATTATTGATGCGGAGCCCAACGCCACTGTTGCCACTACAAAGATCCAAAAGGAGGAACTGGAAGATCCAGAGGAGGAGGAACGTCTCTTCCACTCCCAGATGTGGGTAAAGGGCTCCCCTGTACAGTTCATTGTCGACAATGGGAGCCAAAAGAACCTCATTTCAGCAGACGTCGTGAAGCGGTTGGGCTTGCCGACCATATCTCACCCACATCCATACACCATCAGGTGGCTTCACCAAGGATTTGTGGATCTCCGGGCATGCTCGGGCAATGTCGTCTTATAAAGATCAAGACCTTCACGATGAGGTAAGGCCGATATTTTTGTTCTATTGATGTTTCCGATGTATTATTAGGACAACCATACTTGTGGAAGCATCAATGTCGTGTATGAGTCTCGACCTCGTGTTGTTATTGTTACTTGGGAAATAAGTTGTTACAGGATACCGTAGGTACCACCTCCTTACCGTTTATTCCTTTGGTTATCGTAAAAAATGCAAATAAGCTCATTTCCAAACCGTAACCATTTTCCCCAAGGATCCGCTCCCTGTGGCAAGAAGAAGACTCGTGGCCACGACCTCCTGCATGTGGCCTCGCACAAAAACAACAAATGGATAAGGTTGTGGAGGAGTACGAGGACATATTCACCTCACCCACAGGGGTTCCTCTGCACTGTCAGGTCAAGCACCCGATTGATCTGACCCCCGGTGCGCCGCTACCTAATGGACCAATCTATCGGCGCTCTGTTCTGGAGAATGATGAAATCAAGAGGCAGATTCAGGAGCTGTTGCAGAAAGGTCACATCAGACCAAGTTCATCGCCCTGTGGGAGCCCGATCGTGTTGGTACAGAAGAAGGATGGGACGTGGAGACTATGTATTGACTATCGGGCGCTGAACAAGATCACTATCCGGAATAGGTACCCAATCCCACGAATTGATGACCTTCTGGACCAACTCAAAGGTGCAAAATATTTCAGCAAGATCGACCTGAAGTCTGGGTATCACCAGGTACCAATTGAACCCTCCGATGTGTGAAAGACTGCCTTCAAAGCCAAGGAAGGCCTTTTCGAATGGCTGGTCATGCCTTTCGGGTTGACGAATGCTCCCGCCACCTTCATGAGGATGATGGATGACATCTTGCGGCCATTCACCAACTCATTTGTAGTGGTGTACTTGGATGATATTCTGATCTTCAGCCAGACTTGGGAAGAGCACATTCACCACATCCGACAAGTCCTCCAAACACTGCGGCAACACAAGTTGTGTGCCAATTTGGAGAAGTGCACTTTTGGCATGACCCAGGTTCAATATCTGGGACACATTATTGATGAAAGGGGGGTGCATGTGGATCTAGCCAAGATCCAAGTCATTCGGGATTGGCCAGCCCCAACCACTATAACAGTAGCCTGCACCTTCTCGGTCTCGGCTGCACTTTCACCGGAGGTTCGTGTTGGGACTTTCTCATATCACTTGGCCCCCGAGTCAAGTCACCAAGGGAGGAGCGTAGAAAAAAATTTTTCGGGCCTTAACCCCTCAACAAGGCGTCTGCTGCAATTGAAAAATCACCCTCCCCGGTTCCGCTTCCTGTGCTGCTTACTTTACCGCACTTTGCAACAACCATTTGAGATCAAGACAGATGCCTCTGACTATGCTATTGGGGCGATTCTTACTCAACAGGGACATCCAGTGGCATATCACAGTGAGACATTGTCTGACACAGTTCGCAAGTATCCCACTTATGACAAAGAAATGTATTCCATTGTGCAAGCTTGTCTACAATGGAAGCATTACAGTTTGGGGAAGGAAACAATCATCCACATACCATAGGCTCCCCGGCACCATACACACACACAAGGGAAGTCAGAATGATCGCCATCGGGTGGGTCTAAGCATATCCGCAACAATTTCATTTGAACATCAAGTACAAGAAGGGGCAACACCAACTGAGGCAGACTGCCTCAGCCGACCACCGATCGTGGCGCTCACCACTGTGCTCAACTCTTGTGGGCACGAGACTTCTGATTGGCCGCTTCTCTATGAGAGTGACCCAGAATTCGGCCAAACTTACAAGGCACTCTCGGGGGGTACGCAAGTTCCAAATTTTCACCTCCAAGATGCACTTTTATGTCACATGGGACACCTTTGTGTTCCTTCAAGCGAGCGTGCCAAGATGATATGGGAGGCACACTACAGTCGAGTCGCTGGGCATTTCGGGGTCAAGAAAACAGTAGCAATCCTGCAGAAGTATTTCTATTGGCCGAACCTTCGAAAGGATGTCGAGAAGCACATCAGATCCTGCACTGCTTGTGCCATTGCCGAACCGACCATCAAGAAGCAAGGCCTATATACTCCTCTACCTACCCCTAGTCGACCTTTGGAATCCATCTCCATGGATTACATGTCGGGCCTGCCTTCTACTAAGTAGGGAAATGACTTTGTTTTCGTGGTCGTCGACAGATTCTCGAAGATGGTCATTATGGCAGCCTACAAGAAGAACATCGTTACCGTAAGCCACCGTTAAACTCTTCGAACGTGTGGGTGCACCAGATCCCATACCATCACATCACACCTGGACAGTGGTGCCCCTAACACATTTTGGTCCAGCCTCTGGTCAATGTTGGATACCAAGCTCACCAAGTCCACAGCTTTCCATCCCCAAACAGATGGCCAGAAAGAGGTCGTCAAAATAATGATTGTACACATTCTGCACATGTACAATTCAAAGCATCCACGCACATGGGACGAGAGCCTCCCATATGTACAACATAGTTATAATCAGGCTCTCCACAGTTCAATTGGCCATAGCCCCTTTCAGGTGGGCTTGGGATTCCAGCCACCATGTCCCATTGACGTAGCCATGCCATTTGCAGCTGCTCAGGCCAATTCAGCTCATGTCCAGTCTGAAGTTGACAAAGCCAGTAGCTTCATCGAGCGCATTCAACACATCCGCCAACAGGTTCATGATATATTGGACAGAGCCTATGCCAAGTACAAGCAACGCCATGATCAACACCGGGTGCCACACAACTTCCAGGTGGGTGACAAAGTATGGCTACATTTGCAGAAGGAGCGCCTCACTGGACCCCACCGCAAGCTTCGCCCGCTCCGATACGGGCCATACACCATCACCAAGACTGTAGGGAACAATGCCTTCGAGCTCAGTATTCCACCATTCCTTGGTCTACACCCAGTCTTCAATGTGGATCGCCTTCGTCCTTACTTCCCACCTCTACTGGACACCTCGGACATTGCAGAACAACTCACACCAACAGAGTTAAACCCAGACTGCATGGAACAGGCCACCACAGATTGTATCATGGACATGCAACTCAAGAACACTCGCCAACAGAAGATCCAACTGTATCAGGTTGTCAAAGCTGGCCAACTCCTGCACCAAGGAAAGTGGTTCACCAGGGACCAAGTTCAGCAGAAATTTCCTCATCTCATGGAGGAACTTAACGCAATGGGGACCATTGCTTCCTAAGGGGGAGGAATGATCCAGGTGGATATTGGTGGTCACCCGCCTATTCCACTTGGGGCTCCACCATTGTCTATTTCAGTTTTTTAGTTTCGGCACAGTTTACTATTTTTAGCAGTTTTTCGGGTCCTAAACTTCCGGAGCCGTTTTGAGGCCCTAAACGACGTTTTTTGGGAAAACGGAGGGCAACATGGGTCCATGGACCATGGGTCCATGGACCATGTTGCTTGTGAGAAATTTCCAGTCCCTTGATAGAGATCTTTCACTGAACCTTTGCACGCGCTAAACGCAGATCGATGCCAAAGTTACTCGGGAAGTCAAAGCCACCAATTTACCCAAATGGGGCCCATAGTTTTGGCGCTTTCATCTCCTAGGGTTAGGGTTTTGGTCGTTTAGGATTTCCCATTGTTTCTAAATAATAAAGAAAATTTCTGAGCCTCATTGTAACCTTGGGCCCAGAGAAGTTTGTAGCCGCCACATCTCTTCTCGTGAGATACTTATCAGCCGCCCTAGCTAGTTTTATTTCCATTCTATTCCTCTTGTAAGCAAATTTCAGTTCTTTGATATTAATGAAATGAAGTGTTATTTCTGCTGCATCTCTGTATTTATGGTTATATGTTTATTCTGTTGCGTTCCTGCATAAATCTGGATCAACTAGGGAGATTGCTCTTGTCTGCAAGAGGGATTAATCGTTGTAACAAATTGGCGACTCCACTGGGGAAAATTTTGAGTTTAGTTTTCTTTGTTTATATTCGGTTTGAAATCTTAGTTGTCTGATTCTGAATTCTTTGAGTGTGGTTGGGTAGATAAATTTTTAGAATCTCTAAGAAAGAAAACTCATTTTTATTTTTTTCAACTTTTTCCTTCCCTGCATGGTTTTCTTTGGAAGACAGAGTGGAAACCTGTGCGACTTGTTAGTTCAATCCAATGCGCATACGCACTGTTGTCAACTGATAAGTTGCGCACCCTGTGGAAAATTTTGAAAAAAAAAAAATTCTCTCTTTCAGAGGCTGATAACCAAATTCTTGAAGTTTTCCCTGATCTATTCTAGTTGTGAGATCTTGTGTGAGAACTCTCTTTCAGTAATTTTGAGTCTTGTGTGGATTATCATCTTGTTTTCATTTTACAAGTTGGGGTTTTCCCTGGTTTACTGCCGCTCTATATGGAAGATACCTTCGTTTGCCTTAACTTACTAGTTTTATGATTTTTTCTTCTTGAGCCATCAGGATTATTGCCAATGTTACTTTTATGAATATTTGTTCTTTATTCATTTTGCAAACTAGAAAAACTTCTAGATCACTGAAGCTTGATTCAACACCAAGTACTCTTTCATGATTTCATTTTTGCTGAGATAAGTAGAAATTTCTTAGGTTGATAAGAACTGAGTGAAATCATGAAAAAAATATTCATAGGTATCCTAATTAGGATTCAGAATTAGAATTTTGATTTGATTTTGAAATTTATACTTTTTAGAGTTTTTTAGGAAATGTTTTCTTTTTGGAATTGAATGATTATTGAAATTGTAGTTTATGACTTGGTTGTCAATGGAATTTTATGCGAAAAGAGAAATTGATCATATTTAGAAATTTAGTTCTTAATGAAATTTCCTTCTTTTCAAAAAGGATTTTTTTTAGGAATGAGGAATTTCGTGTTTTAAATTCAATAAATCTGTCAACTTTCTCCTAGATAAAATTCATTGAAAAGAGAGAGTTGCATTTGTCATATACATGCATTTAGATTATTCTGCGTCGGGTCACAACATCATCAAAGTTTCAAATCCATACCCTTTGTGTTAAATAACAACCAAATCAATACAACGCCTAATGAAATCAATCTGGACAATTTTACATTTTCTAGGGCCCATTCCACCAATATAGCTTAGGCTAGTGTTTTGCAATAGGTTGTAATAAACATTCCAAAGAAGTTAAAACAAACAAGTAGAATCTTGCTGTAGGGAAATCCAATTGTTGCATTTGTACTATGGGAAGCTCTTCTTAAAAGAGTCAAGCACGAGATCATGTCAGACCCAGTGAGTTAATCATACCTATCTCATTGGAAGAGATAAAAGATGTGCACGTAATACAAATGGTAAACCTCAGATTAACCATTGTCGAGGAGCCTGGGGTCACTTGTTGGAAAACCTCAAATTTACCATGTCGAGGAGCCTTCAAGGGGATTGAGCTTGATATTCTGCCCTTGCGTTTATATCGGATCGTAGACTATTCCCCCAGGTTCATTTTTCTTCGTTGGTGACCTTAGTGGCCATAATATTTAGGATTTTTCCCAAGGTGACGGTGGAGGGAAGGTCCCACTGTACTTGGAGGAGATGTCGGCTAGACTCACTTGGAATTTTTGAAGGGTACTCTTCACTTCTAGATGGCATAAGTGGAGGGACTTGCACCAGACTGTTTCATTAAGCAAGTTGTCGGGGTAACTGTTCCAACTGCCAAGTTTTCAACATTAGCTTCTATGACGTTGGATTTCATCACCAACTAGTGTTTTTAGTGTGGAAACATACTGTTTGTGTGTGGTTTGTCTCTTAGATCACGTAGGCGTGTGTTCAAATTTCTTTTTTTCTTAGCGAATTTAGGTGTATTTTGTTGAAATATTTTTTTGATTTCGTGTGTTAAGCATTAACCGTGGCTGAATTACCAAGACACTCTTGTATAATGCAGGGGAAACCCCCTGAGTATACATTGAGTCAATTGGAAAAGCTTAAATATGAAATAGGTCAACAATCAGGAATCGGGTCTACCTGAAATCCTGGTCATCCTCGTTCACCTCGAGTGAAGCTTCACATTAATGAGAATCTTCCTCCTAGCCTGATCAGTATCGAAGATATTACTGAAACGAAAGAATAAATCACAATTCCTTTGCGTCAAGAATCTTTAGATCAAAGGTATAGTGAACCAAATTACCCTTATAGTCCTTTTAAACTGGACCCTTGGTATCAACAATTTACTGACTTTCTACATAGCACTGGTCTTAGTTATTCATCACACCAAATTCCTTTTTACTTTATACCCAGAGGTAGCTACATGTCTTCATTAAGCATGCCAGGTGAGTCATCCATGTTTTCTTCATTGCCAATTTTTTTTTGTATGGTGGCCCATCATTTCTTGTTGGATACTGGTCGCTCTCTGGTACATTCTAAGGAGCATCTCCTTCTTCTGAAAATCTTATGCAATAAACCGGTCTTAATGAATCTAATACTAAAAATATGATAATGGAACAAGTCAATATGATGTCTGGAAACATTCCTTTCACTGATTCTCAAGGTGGAAATTTACCACCTAGAGGGCAGTATACTCAAGGACAGACTATTCAAGGGCAGTACCCTATTCCAGGGCCACAACCTATTCAAGGAAAACAACTTCCTCAAGGGAAGCAGTTTTATCAAGAGAAACCATCCTTTCAAGGAGGTAAACATTTTACTAGAACTTATTCGGAAAATTATCAAACTTACGTTCCAATACCTCAAACTGGTTATGGTCAACCTTATGCATCGCAACCTTTTATGGGAGCTCCTTACCCAGGCATTAATACTGTATGGAACATGTTGTTGAATCAACAAAATTTTCAACTTACTTTACAAGTAGCTTATAATCAGCCTGGTCAGCCAGCCGGACAATTTGGTTATACCCAAGTCCAGTAGCCTGTTCAACCCGCACTTCAAATTACCCCTCAGGTATCTATACCTAGTAGTCAGTAAACTGGTCTGAGTACTCCAAGAAATCCTGTCTAATATGCTGTGCAAAATTACATTCAACAAACAAGTACACCTATCCTTGGAGTTTCTCAAGTCCATGTTGCTACAACCCTTCAAACAACTGCATCAACTGTTACATAGGCAATCCCTCAAGTCACTGCTCATCAAAATGGACCTGTCGTTCAGTCTACTATTCAAACTTCTATAGGACAACCTGGTGTAGATACTATTCAAACAAGCCAACCAAGGTCAGTTTTTGAATCAACCGTTTCAAGAGAAATTTCAATATGGACCAACAGGACAAAATCCGGTCTACTAAGGTCAACCATACCCTGGTTATACTTATCAAATACTAGCTCAATTTCAGTTTGGTATGGCTACCCCTGGATACCCCAAAGGTATTCAAATCCCATATGCTCAGGATATTTTAGGTTATCTTGGATATCCTCCTCTAGGTACTGGTATTGTTCCTCAAGGTTATTAGCTTGCTCAACAAGACCCTAACTGTCAATTACCATTCATTGCAACTTTAGACTTACCAGATTTGTCACGCCTCATGGATGATCCAATTTATTATCTTCCATTCTGGTTGGCAATGCCAAATAATTTTCCCAGTGATATACCTAAGTATGAAGGAAAATCAGGTGAAGACCCCTGAAATCACATGATGAATTATCATCTTTGGTGCACATCAAACTCCTTAATCGATGATTCCATTCGATTGAGACTTTTTTCAGAGAATATTGATAGGTTTAGCTGCAAAGTGGTATATCGAATTACCGCATGGATCTTTCAATAATTTCAACACTTTAGCAACAAATTTCCTAACTCACTTACAGTTTCCAGTCTGTTATGAAAATGGCACGGAAATTTAACTTCAATAAAACAGAGTACATCTACATACATTTCAGATCACATACATGAATGGCGACGTAGATGACGTTTAGTGAAGGTTTTCATTTTAGATCAAATTTTGGCAGAATGGTTCATAAAATCATTACTTCCAAATACCACTGAAGACGTAGCTAAGGAAGGTTTTGTTACAGAAGAACAGGTCATAGCTCAAGCATAGTACTTAGACCTTGTATACACACAGTCTGGTACTCTATATGAATAAATTCTTGACTTACCACACCCAGGTCAAATTTCTGCAACTCCTTCTGGTTCTCATGCTGTAGATGGTGTAATTGGTATAGTTAATGCTACAAAGAGTAAGAAGAAGTCATCGGAACCTACTTCTCCCATAATAAATTTACCATATTCACCTAAAGGATATTCTTCCCTTGAAACTTTTGCCGAAATGCATGTTGTAGATTCATCTACGACTAAACCTAAATCTGGTAACAAGAATAAAGGAAAGAAAAAAAACAAACAAAACACATCTCCTAAAGAGAAAATATAAAAAACCGAACCATCAGATAAAAAACAGAAACCTCGTTATCCATGTATTATCTGTGATGAAATTCACTATACCAAATAATGTCCACATCAGGCCGAGGTATCCAAATTTGTCAATGGTTCACCCACACCTACTGTCTTGAAGGAACCTTTTCCATCTCAAGATAGTAAAATGATTGGATATTCTTCCAATTCATCGACATATATTTTAATGATGTCTCAGGTCATGGTTGCGACACAATCTCAAGACTATGGATCTAAGAGTCTTGTAACTAGTAAAGAGACTGAATCTTCTAATCAAACACCAGAAACAACTCCTTCAGTTTTTGAACCACTTCAAATTGAGAAACCTAACCTTGATTAGTGATTAAACCACCTGCTAAAAGTGTACTTTGAAAATCTTCTTCAAATTCACATGCGAGAGCTACTCAGTATTACAACATTGTTGAAGATTTGGCCATATCCCCTTCAACAATGTCGGCCTTAGAAGTGCTTCAATCTTGTCCAACACAAAGGATATTACTATTATCAGCCATTAGAGCTATTAATCCTTGGGACTCAAACCTAATGGTCTTTAATATCGAAAATTTTGTACCTAGACTCCCACATCAAATGGCTTTTTAGATTCCAGTATTAGTCAAATCAAGACGAGTTTTTTGTAATGTAATTGATGAGGGGGAATCTATGAGTACAATGTCATTAAACTGTTTGAAAACCCTTAGTTCCCTAGCACTCAACCAATCACCGACTATCCTTAAAGCCTTTGAGAGAAGAGCATTTCATCCATATGGAATGCTCCAGGATCTGCCTATAGAAGTAGAAGGAAAAATCGTAAACCTAGAGGTGGAATTTATTGATGCCCCTCTTGATTTCAACCTTCTTTTGGGTTGCAGTTGGTCTTACACAATGACTATTGTTGTTTCATTATTCTTTCGGGTAATAATGTTTCCTCATAAATGAAATATTGTTAAAATTGATTAGTTGTCATACTTTTATCATACCCTAATTCTACATATAACATCCAGCATGTCGAAAAATTGGTTATCCCATATAGATATGTTGGTGTAGAACTTATGAAGGATTCCGCTCTCATGGGAAATTTTGCTATGCCCTCAGCCAACATACCATGAACAATTTCCAATATCAATATGATCACATAAAGCACAATGCCATTTGATGACACATGGACTATGCCTTTAGAATCAGAATTGGATTCTTATAACGACGAGATGCCTTTAAGTCCTTTTGAATCGGCATATGTAGTAGTACAATCGTGTTCTGACACCCCATCAATTTCTACTAATCAAGTGAATGTGACTAGAGAAGAATCATCTTCTATATCAAGCTCAACTTTGACATCATTTCTAGATCCCTTTCAACATGTATTTTCAATTGATGAAAGCATTCGAGAAATTTTTTCATCAGATGAATTACCATTCTAAGACAATTTTGGGAAATATTTCTACAACTATTCCTATTGACATATCGATTAAACCTGGAATTATTGAAAACATTCATATAGGTGTTTCTTATTCAATTGACGAGATTAAAACTTACAAAGCCCTATTTCAATAATTCCAAGAAATTTTTGCCTGGTCTTACAAAGAGATGCCAGGTATCGATCCTAAGATTGTTATTCATGAAATCAATACATACCCAGATGCTAAACCTATTAGACAGAGATTACATCCAATACATCCGTGAAAATCTACAACAGTTACAGTTGAAGTTGAGAAACTATTACGAGAAAGATTTATTTATCCTATTCCTTTGATAGATTGGGTATCTAACATAGTTCCTATAACGAAAAAACAAGGGACTATCAGAGTATGCATCAATTATTGGGATATTAACAAGGCTTTTCCAAAAGAAAACTATCCCACACCCTATATCGATCAAATTTTTGATGATTTTGATGGAAACAAAATATTCTCGTTTATGGATGGTTTTTCTAGCTACAATCAAATCAACATACTCCCTGCCGATCAACCTAAAACAACTTTTATATGTCCATGGGGCACGTTTGCATATTGTAAGTTACCTTTTGAACTGAAAAATATTGGTGCAACTTTTCAAAGAGCTATGTCTTATGTGTTTCACGATATCAAACGTATTGTACAACCTTACCTAGATGACTTACCTACTCATTGTTTACGCAGAGAAGATCATCCTACGCACTTACGTGCTATCTTAATGAGATGTAGGCATTAAAAAATTTGTTTGAATCCACACAATTTTTTTTGTGTGTACAATCAGGACATTTGCTTGGATTCGTCATTTCTAAAGAGGGAATTTGTGTCGATCCATCGAAGGTTGAGGCTATCATCAACTTACCTCCTCCTTCCACTCTTTGCCAACTGCAGAGTTTGGAGGGGAAAGCAAAATTTTTACGTAGGTTTATCCCAAACTATGCAGAGTTAATGAAAGGGTTTACCCAGTTGTTGAAACAAGGTGTCCCATTTATTTGGGATGAGATTGCTGATAAATATTTTGATGCACTTAAAAACATGTTGACCCATGCATCGTTATTGCATCTACCCAATTTCCAACGGGATTACTTTTTATACTTAGCCGCCTATGATTCCACAATTGGAATGGTCTTGGTTCAGCAATATGAATCTAACAATGTACATGTGATCTATTACCTAAGTCAGAATCTCAACCCAACGAAAATCAAGTATTCACATGTGGATAAATTGGCCTTGGCGGTAGTTTAAGCTGTCAAATGATTTCGTCATTACATACTGTTACGCAAAACCATAGTAATATTTAACTGCATAGAATCCTATCACGGACGAATCTCTATTTCTAATCAGTACTTTAGATCCCTGGTATGGAGATATCATTATAAATCTTTAGACCCAAACCTTTCAACCAAATATTTCATGATCAGATCGAAGGAGAATCTGATACCAATCCCATCAATACTATATTGCTGGAGACACTCTTCATCGTTGTGGTGCCAATTCTATGTTTCGATGACGTTTAACTCACGAAGAGGCTGAAAAGGTTTTGAATGATTTCCACTTTGGAGCGTGTGGTGGTCATATGTATGGGTTTTTCACAACCAAAAATATATTACGCATTGGTTATTTTTGTCCGTCTTTATTCAAATATTGTATTATCGCGTTCTAAAAATGGCACAATTGCTAGTTTTTTTATCAAAATATGTTTTCACCTCCAGCTCCTCTTCACACAATCATTTCTATTAGTACTTTCTCCAAATGGGGCGTCGATTTCATTACATGTAACCCTCACTTGGCTGGGAGGCATGGGTATATTATTCTCGCCATATATTACTTTACCAAATGGGCTAAGGTGATGCCTACATTCGCAGTTGATGGAAAAACTGCAACTACTTTCATATTCAATCATGTGATTGTTCAATTCGGTGTCCCTCAAGATTTTTAATTATAACTCTTTTGGGACATCACATAAGAATTTTAGGGACCATGGTCCCTAAAATTATTATGTGATGTCCCGGAAGAGTTATAATTAAAATGTTATGGATCACAGAAGCTTGGACTCTCAAGTCCCTCAAGCGATCATTACAGACCATGGGAGCCATTTTCGAAATATTATGATGACCAAACTTTCTAATCAACTTGGCCTATGCCATGAAAATTATACAACATATTATCCACAGGCTAATGGTCAATTTGAGGCCATTAACAAGGTTTTAACCACCATTATTAAATTAATTGTCGGGACTCATAAATCTAATTGGCATACCATGATTTTTCCGGCATTATGGGCATACCGTACCTCTACAAAAACTGCTATAGGGTTCATTCCTTTTCAACTTGTTTACGGTTTAGAAGTTGTGTTACCCATTGAATGTGAAATACCATCACTAAAATTAGCCATTGAGTTGTTAGAAGCTACCTATGAAGAGGAGAAACACTTTCTATACTTAGCACAATTAGATGAGATTTGTCACACCGCTGCATTAGCTACCAAAGCTCAGAAAAAACGTGTTAAAGCTCAGTATGATCAAAGTGTTAACCCTCCCATTCATTCATAAGGTGACCTATTTTTATTATATGATCAATATAATGATAAGCTAGGCACTGGTAAATTCGAACTGATGTGGCATGATCCCTATATTGTCAAGCGTGTGCTTGCAAAAGGAGCCTATGAATTAATTTATTATGACGAGGTCTCTTTAGATAAATCCAGAAATGGTATTTATCTCAAGAGATATTATGCATGACTTTTCATGTGAAGATACCACTTGTACATTAGTTACATTTTAGAAAAATGTGCCTTAGACTAGACAAGTGTGCCTAAGTAAGTTATTTTTTCTCTTACTACTTTCCCTGCTTATCTTGATTTCACTTGATATTGTAGATGTCGACATCCCTTCAAAATTACATTGGTTTTTCTAATGGCACCTATCATAGTACACTGAACATCTCTTCTGTGTCTTGGGTTATCTATTCACCCACCGATGAGTTTGTCTCTATTCATGGGATATGCCTTGGTCAAATAACAAACAATATTGCATAATATAGCACAGTCATTGAGTTATTATCTGATGCCATTACATTTGGTATTCGATGTTTGATCGTTACGTTAGATTTGCAACTCATTGTATTACATTTAAACAAAGTTTATGCTATTAGAAATCCAATATTTTTTATATTATTTTTGAAGGTTCGTCTCTTGGAAAGACAATTTGATTATATCGAATATCAACACATTTCAAGAAATTTAAACACATTGGTTGATGCATTAGCTAATCGAGTTTTAAACAGACATTTGCAACATTAACAAAGTAAATCAAAATAAAATTCAATCCACGTTGAACAAGATACTCGAAGAATGGAGGTAGTAATATCATTAGGATAGATAAGTTTGTGTCAAAAAATATTACATCGTCTGTGATCATAGGTTCAAACACCTTATGATCTAAAAAGATACTGATAAAAAAAAAATGTCGATATACATTGACCATCAACTATCCATGATGATGGTCATGATAACAAAGAATGGGACACGCCACCTGAGTGGACCTGGGACACCAGTCACATGTCTCTGGAGCCTGAGAGATATATCATCGGTTCCTGTCTCAGGAATATAAATAGTCAACCTCTCAAGGTTGTGCTCCAAATCTACCAGGATCTCTGTTGCATCATCATGTGGGGGTGCTATGGGTTGTGCCTCTCACCTGTCAAAGTGACGAAGCACTGCTGGTCGTGTCGGACCGACATCTGAATTTAATTTTTTTTTCAATATTGGATGATAAAAAATAAAATAAAAATAGATTAAAAACTTCAAAATGATTCACTAACCTGTCTCATCCCACTGTGTCCCTGGTGGTAGAGATGTTTCAGGATCACCTCTATAGTCCATTCCTGCATAAGGAAAATCTTCAATCGTGAAGATGTGATTCCTGAGCCACAAGAAATAATTCAGAGTGAACTGAACTACTATACCACCTTTGCCACCATGGCGAGCCATCCGTGCTACCCATCGCACCATTCGAGGTTCCTTAGGACTTCCAAGATCCATTGGAGTTTGTTGAGGTGCAAGGAGTGGGATAATTTCTAGAGAAAATGAGATAAGAATGGCACCATATCCGAAGTTTTTCAACTTCCCATTTTTATCTCTAGTTAGTTGACCCTTCATATTGGCCAACACTCCTTCACTCTAGTTGAATACTGTCCCTCCGAAACACTCAAATGTAGTTTGAATCTATTCTTTGGTAGAGACATGAGGAGTTGCACTCCCACATAACCTGGTAATTGTGAATACTATGATTTTGAGTTCCAGTCGCAAAATGGTTTTGATGTCTATGCAACTGTCCTTTAGCTCTGAATTATTGCTACAATACTAAGCCTTGCAACTAGCAGTGGGAAGACCTCCTGGTCTAGTCCCAAATAAGGAAATGCTTCTCCCTCTATGAGGTAGCCCGGTGAGGAAGTATATGTCTTTCGGCTTGATCACAAGCTGGTGGTCCCCGATTATGAAACATTGTTCTTGCACGTTCCATGCCTTCACAAGCCAAGTCAACAGCTCAACGTGTGCCTTCATGCCCTGAATTGCCAAGAACTTGTATAAACCAAAAAAAAATAATTCACGCATGGTTTCCAGATCATCCATAGCTTAGTTTTCCATGAGCTCATGTTCTCGTTACTACCATTCCAACATGATTAAAGACATTCAAATCAACAAATTAAACATTATAAATCATTTGGAGGAAACTTGAACCATTTTTTAAGGAGAAATTTAGGTTTTTAAAAAATGCACGGTGCTTGTGCAGGTTCTGTGTTTACACAGTGAGTTTTTCTGCACATGTCCTACATATAACCCGTGATGGTCCGATGATTTTTCTTTTAAAAAATATTTGGGGTGCGCAGTTTTCGCATAGAGAATCTGCACCCCCTTGAGGGCGGATTTTAAAACATAATCTAATCGTAAAAAAATCCATGATAACTTGAAATAAGAAATAAAATGGATGAGAAAAAAATAAATTAATGATGTGGATTACCTAGTTTTGACTGTTCTCAAAATGATCGCTCAGTTCTTCTGATATCAGCTCCGGAATTTTTTGGCCAAAAGCTCTCTCTCCTTTGTTCTGAAAAGAAAAAGGTGAAAATGACTTGTTTTAATTCCTTTTTGTAGTTTTAAATGAATAAAATATTATTATTTTATTTATTTTTACTTTTAAAAGGTAAAATTTAAATATTTTTACTTTTTAAGAACATATATTTGTAATCGTTTGAGTTTTTGTGTAGGATACAAGATTTTGGTGAAAAGAATTATTTTGACATCGAGTATACTTTTATCACTTTTTCGGGATCTGTAAAAAATACGAAAAAGAGAAACCCTAGAGCCCTATTTTAAGCCTTTTCAGAATATTGAAACATGAAAAGATTGTTGAGTACTTGACTATTCGAACTCGTTAAAGTAAATGAACAGTCATCCATTCAGTATAAGTTTACCCCTTTTCCAGACTGAATTGGACTAATTACAAAAAAGGTATATGTTGACTAGTTATGGTCAATAGAATTCTCTCCTGCATTATTTTATTCATTTTCGGGCTTGAGAGACTAAATTTATGAAAAAGAACAATTGTGGAGTTTACTTATGTTTTTCTTATGACTCCTTAAAACTGAAAAACACCGAGTTATTCCTATACTGGACTCATTAAAATTAAATAGTATAGGACCTATCAATCACAACAAGACTGAAACACTCCTTCTTAGGGTTCGATTTTAATACTAAGATGGACTCATCCGAAGGATGAGCTTACACAAACAAGAAAATGTTATCCTCTTCAATCTTGACAAAAATAAAGAGGTACTTGCCAGTAATGGTGGGGGAAAAGAGAGAAAAAGAATCCCGTTTTTGTACTTATTTTAGAAAGCAACATGTCACTCTTGAACATGACACTTTGTCACACTTGTACCTAGGTTGGGAAATCGTTTG
Source organism: Pinus albicaulis (assembly GCA_034641835.2). Taxonomy (NCBI): domain Eukaryota; kingdom Viridiplantae; phylum Streptophyta; class Pinopsida; order Pinales; family Pinaceae; genus Pinus; species Pinus albicaulis. The sequence goes on along the minus strand of CM076574.1, from coordinate 457,113,931 downwards.
TCTAACAGTTAATCAAACCACATTGAAAGTCTTCAACCGGTTTCTGGGTATTAGCTTTAGGTCAAATGCTGCCAAGCCATCTACAATGTCGTTATGTGTTCAAGAGAAAGTTCAATAAACCATTCATTGCAAACATTTTTATCCATTCACATTGACCATCCCTAAGTTATTCCTTTCAAAAAAATTCTTCAAAACTTGATCTAATGGTTTCGTATCGTAGGCTTTCCCACAATGGATCACTTTCTATATACATCAGCTCATTATCTAGAAAGTTGATCTAGAATCCTATGAGTACCTTGGGATCTGCATGCCCTAGTGGCAGGTTTCTCATCTTCGACAATAGGTTTTCATCACTGAACTTAGATCGAACGATTCTATAAGTGTTCGATAGCAAATAATTCACTCACACTTCATAGATTGCATTGAAGTAGTTTGAGAGCCATTGTCATTATTGATGATTTATCTCACACGTGTTAGCGATTCCCATCATCGACTAGTAGTCAAGTGGTTTCTACCATGTCCAACTTCGACATAATCAATCACATGGATAGATTCGTACTAGTTCAAGAAGCAGAAATCAAGACCCTGGATCTAGTTTCCACCATCTAGGTTGCGAGGAGTTTTATTATTCATGATATAGGAGACTACTTATGACAGATGGTTGCGCCCATACTGTGTCTACTTTTGATGTAATATTAAAGCCATATCTGTACCAGAAAATTTAGTTAGTTTTGATATGAGTATGGGAATTCCTACCTCAACGATAATATATATTTGCATTGAATGTTTTTACAGGTTTTCGACCAGCGTCTCCAATCCAATCCTCAGAATGATAAAGCACTTCACTCTTCAAAAAAACTCTCAGGCTTCACACTTTAGGGGGAAATCTATTAGATGTAATTGTGTCACCATGACATTTTTCTATTCATAAGTGTATATTACCATCCATATCATGTTCCCTTAGAGGTCAAAAACACTGATGTTCCTAAATCAAGTCTTGGAAATTGGAGAAAAGCTCTGTAAAAAACCTAAAAGTCTACCTGCGTGGTTTTATTAGCCTTTCCGTGCACATGCACTAATGATCCTTCCATTAACCGTGTCGACTGCCACACTGTTTTCCACTAAAAAATACCCATACCCGTGAAAATCAAGTAAAAATAAAAAGTAACTTCTAGAAGCCTAGTTGGACAAATATTCTCCCAACTGGAAGCCTCTAGAGTTGCGCTAGTTCGAGCTTTATCCCTCCACTCATGGAGCTTATCCCTTGGTCCAAGGAACTCAAATTCCTTCATGAGAGGAATCCATCCCTCTCTTTATTTAATTGAAACTACCTTAATATCCTTATAAATTGAGCTCAAGTTTCAAGTTCAGGGATTAGGAGAAGGTATATTATGAATAATAGAAATTGATCTATATAGTTTCTAAGCTGAAGAGAGTTCATAGAGTGCATAATTTCTATACTAGTGAGTTGTTGTTGACACACTGAAGATCACACCTTTGTGCCCATGACTTCATGCCAGTTATTCTAGAGAGGAAGGCTTATCAGACTGAAGGAGAACGATTTCTCAGACCCTGGGAGGAATATGTACAACATCAAGGCATCTAGTTGTAAGATTTCTCTTTCTAATTTATGATAATACATATGGATCTCTTTTTATCATTGTCTTGTTTCTGTATTCATGGGAATAATGCCAATACTTAGACTCCTTGATCATTAAGTTGGATTAATACTTTTTTATTATTATATATATTGAAGATGCTTTGATTATTTGTCTTGTCTTTGATTGCAGGTTCTACTCATCATTAGAGAACTACTTTTGAGCGACATGAAAAAGGGATAAATCAGACATTTGGATTTCAAGGTAGGATTATTTCCTCTCTACTTTAGTATTATAATGATATTAAAATACAAATAATCTAGAGAAAGAGGTATTCAAATGGATCTTTGTTTCTAGTTACTCGTTGGGGTACTAGGGAGATCGCTCTTGTCCGCAAGAGGGATTAATCCTACTAACAATGGCTATAGATATAGGCCCATGATAGGATGACCATCTGTATGTAATCCATCGTATGGATGACGTGGTACAATTCCTGAAATCCCAGCCCGGATGGATGAAACTAGATCTGGGGTTTTCTATCTCCTTTACTCAATCGTTCAAGTACTAGTCTAACCATGCGAATACATGATCTGAATTCGAACATGGGAAGACATCGCCTGATTACCAACCAATTATTTAAGCCATTAATAGACGTGAGAGAAACCATTGTTGATGTTAATGGTTCTCAAGGTACTGGAGTACAATTTGCAAGGCATGAATAGATGATTTGATGTCGAATGCCAAACAAAATCTTTCGGTCGAAGGTTCATGATATCAATATATCAATGGAAGCGAGAAACCTGTCATTGATGTAAGAAAGTTCCAAGGAACTGGAAAGATGTTTCTAAGTCAGCTTCATGGATGATAAGATGATGTCGACAGGAAGCAACTCGTAGAAGATACAACATGAAATGGGAGTAATGATTTTGGAGACAAAATTTGACTTGATGAAGCAATGTTTAGGGATGGAAGTCATGAAAATGAAGGTTTATGAGTATTACAAGAGATGAGGAATTACTAGATGAATTCTCTTGAACATATCAGAGTCACTGAATGGATTGGTAGCATTTACCCAAAATCGAAGTGATGGATGGTATGATAAACCATAGGCATGATAAACCGTCAAGAAGATTACCCAAACCAAAGCCATAAAGATGAAGTGAAAGTGTCATGTTCAAGAGCGACCTGGTACCATAAAGTGTTTTTTTATTTTTCCCAAATTTTCCCTAGTCATTGATGACTAGTACCTCTTTATTTTTTAACAAGATTGAGGAGGGTAACATATGCTTGATCTATAATTTGACCCTTCGGGTGAATCCATCGCTATTTGATGATTTTACGAGTCTAGTGATAGTGAAACTCGATGTTTTCATGATCAGACAAGTCCGTCACTATTTGATGTTTTAACGAGTCTAACGATAGTGAAAAATCAGTCCTTTTTCATGTTTAGAGAGTTTGAAAAAGGGACGGAAAGGAAACTCCATGTGTTATTTTTCGTAAATTTTTTGCTGAGGTCCGAAAAAGTGTAAAATTATACCTAAGAAAACCTCTTATCCATGTTCAAATAAGGTGTTCCTTTTTTTTAAATAATCTATCTCGGTCTGAAAAAGGGTTAAACTTATCCTGAGTATGTAATATTCCCAAATTAGCATCCAGCTAATTGGAATATTAAATTTTGATTTTGCTCTTAGATAAAGAAACAAGAGGGTATGGAGACCCATAAATCTCCATAGTAGGAATAAAATACACTCCTAGTGTGAATGGAGGTCATCTTAAAGCTGGATTGAAGACCCTTAGGTTTGAAAAGGGGCTAAAGCATGAAGCTTGGGTCAACTTTGACCAAAACAAGCAATGCTATTATGGAGTGAGTGGCATTCATGGTGGGACATCACAGTTTTACAGGGAGATTGATTACATGGAGGTAGTGACCTAATTGAGTGGGGCCAAGGGTGAGGAAGCTCATAAATTATATAAGGAAAATGATGGCAGCCATATGGGGTTATGTTTTGATTATTATTTTGATATGTCTATTTAGACTTGCTGCTCTCTTCAGTTGTTTAGCTAAGATTGCAGTGTTGTTTAGCACAGGGTGTTCTCGAGCGGGAATCCCACCTCTTTCCTTGAGAGGCCTCTAGGAGGAGTATTGCACTACATTTCCACACTCAGGCTTAAGGCCAAGCTACAAATTTCTTCATCAGTGTAGTTACTAATTACAGTTGTGTTGTGTTGCAGGGTGCAACAATGGAGAATTATATTGGGTGACTTCAGAGCTAGTTTTGCAGTGCAGGAAGGTTTCCATCCATTGGAAGTCCTGTAAAGAATCCCCTTGGGATTTATTGAAATATTTGGCATCATGCCAAGGAGTATTTATCCCCTACAACATATTTCAGTCCAGATCTGCGTTATTTTAGGGAGAAGTTACAGGGGTGGTTGCAGTGGTTGTTTTGAGAGGTGATTTCTTCAGTGGAGGAGCCATTCTTTCATCGGGAGGATATATTGGAGAATAATTGTAGGTTTCTACATTAGCTTCAGCCATATCTTCTCATTTATGTTGTTGCATCATACCTTTAGCCCTAGGGATACAGCTTACATTGGCACATTGTGTGCATTTTCCAGAAACCCTCTTGAGTTGTCTTGGAAAGCAAATCTAGTGCTCAAATATGTATGTCTAGAATATATTGGGGCCTATATCAGTATTTTTATATCATTTTATGATCTCCAGCTGTATTTATGCTTAATATGACTACGCTGTAGCATCTCTCCAACATTTTGTATTGTAGCAGCAGCTCATATCTGGGAGTGATTGTTTATGGGAGGCTTGTTTCCTCATTTCATATGATTTATGCCTCACTATATTGTATTGATTTTATGTTCTTATACATAATTTTATGGCTCCATATTGGTATCCATTGTTGATGTGTTGATTTACACTTCTATTTCTAGTTTTATGCACTATATTCTTTCTTTCCCGAATCCCCATTTGGAAATACCACAGTGGTGTTAGAGCATAATCTTGGCTCAGCCTGTGGATCTCAGCCATTATACTATCAAGAGAATAAGAAGAAGGAAAAAGAGATCATAATGATGGAAAGAATGAGTTTTATCTCATATCTTTGAATGATCTAAGAGGGACATCACCAAGGAGGTCAATAAAAGAAGAATGGAGAGAAACAATGAGACGACTAGAGGTTTTGAAGATGAGGAAGGTCCATGTACTTCCTATTAGCAAAAAGAATAACCGGTATTGCATAGAGCTCCAAAGAAACATGCTATTCCATTTCCTTTTGAAGAAGAAGACAAAAGGAATGAATATGGAAGACACTTAGATCATGAGATTCTAAGTGATTATATTGCAGAATACAAGTCTCAACCTAGAGCTTTCAAGGAGAATATAACTTTCCCACAGTTCATTCAGCTCAAAGAAGAAAGGAGACCTTGCATCAATATATTTCTATTGCCTACATTTGATGGGTCATCCACATCCACAAAAAGAGCTTGGGGAATGAAGTTGGATGCATTTTTCCTGCTACATCCAGTAGTAGAGAGAGAAGTTGTTGAGATTGCACCGATGCACCTTGAGGGTGAATCAAACATTTGGTGGTTCAACCATTTGAGTCATGAAAAAATGACTGCATATGCAGATTTTACTCAAATGTTGATCAAGAAGTTTGACAAGAAGAAATCAGAGGAGAAGAAACTTCCACCACCACTTGCTGTAGGAGCACTTGCATCAGGAGAAATAACACTTTCACCTTTTCAGAGTGGTCTTGATCTCTTGAAATTTAGAGTCACATGCACTATTCTGGAGATGCATGAGGAGGAGACTTGTACCAGCGCTGATGTAGCCCTAGAAGAGCAGCCATCATCATTAGTAGTTGGGGAAGCCATCACACCAGAAGAAGGAACCCTTGTAGCAGTACAAGATGTTCCTAATATTTACCAAGGTGTGGACATATTTCCATTTCTTGTTATTTCAGCACATCATATGGAGGATTATGGAAACATGTTGTCACGACAAATGCATGACCTAGGGTCAAAGCACATTACTGATTTGGAGCAGAAATTAACACTGTGATGAAGACCCTTTATTTTTTCAAGGAGGAGATATATAGTAATCCTATTATATCATTGTTGAGCTACACACAACTGTTGGGGTTGGAGTGTAGAATTCTGGAGGATGAGATGAACATTGTGCTGAGCAAAGCAATGTAGAACTATATGTTCAACATTGAGCATGAGCATGAGATAGCCAGTGCACCATTATGGAGATCAGCAACGTTGTCATAGAGCAACAGTGACGAGTTGGGGGCCCAAATGATATTGAGACATTTTGATGACCAACACACTTGTGTAGCAGTGGATAGGCAGATGATTGATGAGAGACATCTTATATTTCATTGTTGTGATGGATATTTATTGATGAGAACTTCACTGCTCAATGAGAAGATTTTTCCTCAGTATATTTGGATCCTTATGGGATCAACTTGGTCATTGATGAGTGGTCTTAATTTGGATATCTCCACGAGATTGCATTTCAACATCCCATGAAATGAAAAGATATAAATCTGATTTGGGAGGATGGTATTCTTCACTGGAGGGATGCCAATTTTGAGCATGATGATAGACACTCACCATTGTTTGGATGGGTGATGTTGATGAGCAAGAGGCTGGAAAGCCACTTGCAGATCTATGACACAGGGCAGCAGGAGGCAAGGCTGCATTGGTTACTCTTGAAAGAGTTTGGTTATCATGTGACACATTCTATTTCAAGGAGTATGTTGGTGGATGGGACTTGGCACAACACTTGCATCATATGGCAGCAAGTAGTTTGGGTGCATTGTGTTGATATGACATTCTTCATGTCAATCATCATGTTTTCACCTCATGATTTGTATGATGGAGGCGTGAGGAGGTAGCAAGAGCTCTAGTTTCTTTGGCTACTCTTGGGAGAGTATGGTCTGTATTTCTCCCATACTTTGCAAGATGTTTTAGGAGAAAGGGATGACACCATCAAAGTACAAGGAGTCTACCCTTCAGCATTGAAGGATCAAGAGGCCCTTCCACATAGGAAGGAGTCTCCCACACATAGTAGCATGATGGTGGCTGACTTTGGCATATGGCATGTCAAATAATGGAGTCATGAAGTGGAAAGAGCCTTATCACCAAGGCCAACAACGCTGTCACTTGGGAGTATGTATCTATTGATGGGGTGTTCCAAGGGGAGTATGCATCCATTCATTTTTCAGACCTTTATGAGGAGATTCTCATGGGAGGGCTAATTTATGGACCTCACTTTCAGACTACTCACAAGTATTTGCATCTTCTCACCATCTATGTATAGTGCATTGTTCCACAAGAGGGCAAGATTGTTTTTGGGTTTCATGGTCATTCTAGGACTAACATTCATGATGGAGATACCCATTCTTTGCATGACCTTGGGAAAATGTGGTGTTATTTTTACTATGCTCAACTGATATATAATGCCATTTACTATCTCATAGTAGATGAACAAACATGCACAACTAGCAACTTATTGGAAGAAAACTTTCCACATGATTTTCTACAATAGCATTTGGTAAAAATGCACTATATCCACTGGAGAAACCATTGGTACCATCCAAAATTGCACATAATCTTCAGCATTTTTCTGATTTAAATACCACATGGTGATGATGTACCATTCACTTTGTATGGAATGGATTGGGCTCATGAAACTAGAGGAGGGGTCTTTGGAGATCTAGTTGTCCTTTTGTATCTTGAGGGAAAAATTATTGCAGCCAAACATCAGAAGCATCTCTACACTTTCCATAAGTGGAGAGAGAGATAGCCTGGGGTAGGCCATTTGGTCTACCATGTTTAGTTATGCAACCCACCTACATTGCAGGAGCCAAAGGTGGAGGAGATTTTTCATGAGTTACCATGTTGGAGGGTGACTCACTGTTTGTGGATGATAGCTTGGGGATGGAGGCTTCACATGGGAATGATAGTTCCCAATATATTTCATATTCCATGCCTCAAGAAGGCCTCTAGACCACATATAGTTGCTTCCATGGATATCCCATTTTTTCATGATGAGAGCCATTTCGAATTTTCACCAAAGGCATACTTATACACTTGGGAGGAGAAACTTGAGGACATATTGATGAGAGAGCATCTTGTTCCTTAGGGAATTTTATCATATGAGGAATAGGAGAGGAGGCTATTTATTTCTATCCTTGCATTTTCTTGAGAACAAGCAACATTTTGGAGGGGAGGACTGTAATATTCTTAATTTAGCATGCAACTAATTGGGATATTAAATTTTGATTTTACTCTTAGATAGAGGAGTAAGAGGGTATGGAGACCCATAAATATCCTTAGTAGGAATAAAAGACACTCCTAGTGTGAATGGAGGTCATATTAAAGCTATATTGAAGACTCTTAGGTGTGAAAAGGGGCTGGAGCATGAAGACTGGGTCAACTTTGACCAAATCAAACAATGTTGTTATGGAGGAGTGGCATTCATGGTGGGATAACGCAGTTTTGGAGGGATATTGATTACATGGAGGTAGTGACCTAATTGAGTGGGACTGAGGGTGAGGAAGCTCATAAATTATATAAGGAAGAGGATGGCATCCATATGGGGCTATGTTTTGATTATTATTTTGATATGTCTGTTTAGACTTGTTGCTCTCTTCAATTGTTTAGCTAAGATTGCAGTGTTGTTTAGCAAAGGATGTTCCCGAGTGGGAATCCTACCTCTTTCCTTGAGAAACCTCTAGGAGGAGTATTGCAATACATTTCCACACTCAGGCTTAAGTCCCAGTTACAACTTTCTTCATCAGCACAGTTTCTTCTTAGAGTTGTGTTGTGTTGTAGGGTGCAGCAGTGGAGAATTATATTGGGTGACTTCAGAGCTAGTTTTGCAGTGGAGGAAGGTTTACATCCATTGGAAGGCCTATAAATAAGCCCCTTGGGATTTATTTACATATTTGGCATTAGGCCAAGGAGTATTTATCCCCTAAAACATAGTTTCAGTCTAGATCTACGTTATTTTAGGGAGGAGTTGCAAGGGTTGTTACAATGGTTGTTTTGAGAGGTGATTTCTTCAGTGGAGGAGCCATTATTTCATCCAGAGGATCTATTGGAGAAGATCTATAGGTTTCTACATTAGTTTCAACCATATCTTCTCATGTTTGTTGTTGCAGCATACCTTCAGCCCTAGGGCTACAACTTACATTGGCACATTGTGTGCATTTTCTGGAAACCCTCTTGATTTGTCTTGGAAAGCTGATCTAGTGCCCAAATCTCTATGTCTAGAATCTATTGGGGCCTATATCATTATTTTTATATCATTGTATGATCTCCAGCTGTATTTATGCTTAATATTATTGTGCTGTAGCAGCTCTCCGACGTTTTGTATTGTAGCAACACCTCATATCTGGGAGTGATTGTTTATGGGAGGCTTGTTTCCTCATTTCATATGATTTATGCCTCACTATATTGTATTGATTTGTTGCCCTTATACATAATTTTATGGCTCCATATTGGTCTCCATTGTTGATGTGTTGATTTACACTGCTATTTTCAGTTTTATGCATTATATTCCCACTTTCCCCATTTGGGAATATTACAGAGTAGATGTCGTTTAATTTCCTTTTATGAGCTCGAAAAAGAGATTAAAGTATGCTTTGTGGTCAAATAATTTTTGGATGATTTTTCACTTCAAACTCACTATATCAGCTGTAAACCTATTCAGAGAACCATCAAACGGATTAAAAATACCCATTTCATAGTAAAAATGAACAAAAACTATAGTCACATCATTAAATAATCAAATGAATTATAAAAGAAGTTTTTACCATTTCATTTTACCATTCCATAGTTACCATTTGATGTAGTCGCAACATGTGACATTGAGCATTACTGGTCCTAGAGATCCTCAGATGTAGAGATGGGTCGAATTGATGGATAGGCATGTTGGTCAATCGACTATCATATTTTCTACTACATTATTTGCTTGGCCCCGATGACAGAATATCACCATAGAGGAGTATCCATACATAGGCGTAGATTTCAATGGAGATCTAGATTTTATTTTACCAGATGGCGCTCAATGGGGTGCAATGGGTAAAAATGTTTTGACCATGTTTCTTATTTTAAGGTTTCTATTTGTTTTTTTATTTTTTATGTCTTCCAGGACTAAACTAAAGTTTTTATGTACACAGATGTGGGTCGCATTCGACCAGTGGGTCGACCACAACATCCAACAGATGAACCAACAGAGAGGACTATTGGGAGAGAATTCCTTAGGGATTTATATTTGACAAAGAATATTGTTGAGTTGCAACATCATGTTGAGTGATTGACTCTTGTGTTACCAGATGTCCAGATCAAGGAGTTACCGATGAGGCTGCAACGCCATATTATTGGTGTTCCTATCCATTGGATGAGGTTATTGTGCAAGATAGCTATAGAAGTTGCTTGTTATCATGAGCATCACTAGTTTTACTTCGAAATTTTTGTATACATTTTGAGGTCAAATGACCAATGTGTCTTGAGCACAAATTTTGTTAAAACCTGAACTATCTATCTATTTTATTTTAAATTTTTCCTATGTTTAATGCATAATCCTATTCAATTTTATAATGTGAATTGAAAATGTATCTTTACATGTGCTTCAAATGTTTGTTTAAAACATAATTCACCAAATAATTAGTTAATGTGTTCACATTTTTGGAAATCTGTTGATATTGAATGTAATCGAAATGTCTTTCCAAAAGTCGAACTCTAAGGAACATGTGATGAATTCTTGGATTTCAGATGGTATAGACGCTAGTAAGTTGTAGTATGACAAGGTGCGAGTCTAAGCTAATGATGGTACGATTAATGGCAAGTGAAATAGCATCAGAGAGAAGTTCGATCAACATGTTATACTCAGCGATATTTTTCATGTATCAACCAATAAAAATCCCTTGAAAACTCACTAACTTGCCACCTGGAGCGAAAATGGACCATGCTACAGAGTATAGGTTCTGCATACTATGACTAGCACCATAGGTGTACCCAAAAAATGGTTCCAAAGATTGAGACATCTGTGATGAAATGTAATGGTTCCAAAGATTCAGACATCTCTGATGAAATGTAAAGTGGATTACTAACTTCAAGAAAAATGTGAAAAAAAAACTAATACAATGAATTCAAATCAAAGTATATATACAATATGATACAAAATTTTACTATGCTCAATTAAGCATAGTAGTGTTTAAGATACAACCCATTTTGTGGCTGCGCCAAAGGAATTCCATCATAATCAACTAACTCGTAGGTGCCCTTAGCCAGAATTTTCCTGTTCCTATCGAACTAGCTTCCTGATCATAAAGAAAGACCATGTCTCCCTATGAGAAGATGTGAGGCTTGACATTGCGGTCATATTATGCCTTGAATCATCTCTTATGTGCTTTTTTGGCTGATGTGGCTTCATGACGTGTTTCATCTAGATGGATGAGGTTTAAAAGGCACACTTCTTCATCAGAGGTGTTAGGTAGCAAGTCAATAGCGAGTTTTAATGACGAAATTTCACATTGGATTGGTAAGATAGATTCTAGACCATACACCAACTGGAAGGGAGTAAATCTGGTCGCATTTATCATTGAGGTTCGTTATGCCCATAAAGCCGAGTACAGGATTAAATTCCAATTTTGTTTGTGAACCCCTATCATTTGTTGAAGAATTTGATTAAATATCTTGTTAATGGCTTCAAGTTGTCCATTATATTGAAGATACTAAGGGGTAGAACTATCATGCGACAGTCCTAATTTGGCAGTCAACTCATTCATCATGTTATTGCGAAAATAATTACCATGATCTGTAACTATAGCTTGTGGTACACCAAACCGATAAACGACATGATTGAAAAAGAAAAATGTAGTTATTCCGTCCATGTTATTGAATGTAGGCATCGCTTCGTCCCACTTGGTAAAGTAGTTGACTGTGACAATAATATAACCATGCCCCCAGACCGAACGAGGGTTTCAGGTCATGAAGTCAATGCCCCATTTTGCAAATGGTCCCATAGTGATTAAAAGATGCATTGGTGCTGGAGACATGCAGATTTTACAATCAAATATGTGGCAACCAAGATAAATTCTGACCGCGAGAATGCAATTTCAAAATATGGTTGGCTAGAAGTAACCAACATAGAGAATCTTCTGTGCGGTAACGTACCCAGAAAAATGTCCACCACAAGCACCAAAATGGAAATCATTAAGAATTTTTTCGACCTCCTCATGATTGAGGCACCTCCTTAAAATTGTATCGACACCACGATGATAAAGTGTATCATTGATGATCAAATAATATTTGGCTTGGTATCGAATACGTTGTTGTTGTGAGAGAGAGGTATTGGGTCAGAAAGTTTGGGTTTTGAGATAAATGATAAAATCCCCATAGAAAGGGTTAGATGAAGTTAGATGACCCAATTAGAAACACTAACTCATCTGGAATTGATGGTTCCGATGTAGACTTAGTACTATCAGAGTGAAGGTCACAAAGAGGATCAACAAAAACTAAAGACTCCTTTAAATTGGATTTGATAAATTCCAAATCAAATTCTTGCAAAATGATGATCCATTTTGAATATTCCCCCCCCCGCAATTAACGTGACAGAATGTATGTCATAGGGTTGCAATCTGAAATTTCAATGGTCTTCTAGAGCATGATATAATGGTGAAATATTTGGACAACTTGGACGGCTGCCAAGGCGAGCTTTTTTACGTATGATTACTTAACTTCCATATCATTGAGATTATGAATCAAATAATATATCAGATCTTCTATCCCATCATCTTCTTGGAATAAAAACATAGCAATGGTTATATCTACAACGATGATATATAGAAGATAATCACTCTGAGAATTAGGGGGATACATTAATGTTGCTCAGATCAAGGTATCTTTAAGAGCATCAAAAGAAGCTTGTGAAACCTTATCCAAATCGAAGGCAATCCACTTTTTCAAGAGACGAGTAAATCCTTTAGCCATTTCAGTGTAGTTGGGTATGAACCTCCTTATAAATTCAACCATTCCTTGAAGTCTCTGTAACTGAAGTAAGTTTGATGGTGCAGAAAAATTGAGAATGGCCTGGACCTTCAGTGGGTCAATTCAAAGTACATCTCTGGAGACGAAGAATCCAAGAAAACAACCGGAACCAACACAAAACACACATTTGTGTGGATTGAGGCGTATCTTGTAGTGTCAGCAACATAGAAATATAGCTCTTAGATGCGCCAGGCGATCAGCCTGTTTTTGTGAATGTGGGGGTAAATCGTATAGATAAGGTTCAACAATGTGCTTAATGTCATGGAAAGCATAATCCATTTCTCTCTAAAATGTTTCCCCAATGTTATTTAAACCAAATGGGAGTTTACGATAAGCAAAATATCCCAGGGATAGATGAATGATGTCTTATATTGTTCCTCTAGGTGAATATTAATTTGATTGTAACCAGAGAATCCATCCATGAACAAAAATATTTCACAACGGGCACATTCGTCAATAATTTGGTCGATAAAGGGAGTAGGATAATTGTCTTTTGGATAACAAAGGTTGACATCCTGATAATAAACGCACACTCTGATTGTCCCTTTTTTCTTCATGACAGTAACAATGTTGGAAACCCAATCAGTAAGAAAAACAGTGTAAATGAAATCAACACGCAAAAAAATTTCAACTTCTTCTTTAATGGCAGTAGCCTTCTTCGGATGAACAGGATGAAGGCATTGATGTACCAGTTTGACATCAGGGTACATTTTAATTGTGTGTTAAAAAATACTAGAATGTATGCCTACATTTACTCATAAGAACAAAAAAATACATTTCGAAATTCACGAAAAAGAGAGTGATAAGTGTCGAGTTCAGATGCAGAACAAGACACGCCGACATGAATGTTTTCTACAACTCCAGGTTTGGTCAAAATATCGATAGAAATTGTTTCTTCAATATTTGACAGATTTCGCTCGGATTCGATGACATTAATTGGAACATAATTCTAAAATAAATCAGAGATCGTAAGGCGATATAGTTCAATGAGGTTATCTTCATTGTAATTTGGAAGAGGAGAACGATGATGATAATCATCCCATGGTTCTCCTTCTGGCATCATGGCTTCCATAATGCTCTCATCAGTCAAGAATGTGGATGAAAAAGGATTAGAAGGAGTACCAAAATATAATAAATGATCGACCCAAACAATCAACGACGATGGATCAAGATGCGCTGCCCAAGCCAAGAAAATTGATTGTTAAGCGAGCTCAATTGGGCTTGGTAGCAGAAATTCACCCAGCATATCTACTTCATAATTATTGGTAATCTAATTTAATTCAGATGAAGTGGAAGATATCATGCAACAGGTCTCTATATTCACAATTTCTGTTGACTTCATGGGCGGCGGTAATGAAAAGGTGCCCATTAGGGAAGAATACTTAAAGAGACCAATGCCAATGTTTTGAAGTGTTAGTTGAGGTGTGTGAACTAACGAAATGATTCTAGATACCTCAAAACTAGAGGCAAAGAAGGAGAGTTTATTTATGACTATGATAGCGCCTTATGAGGGAAGGAAATCATTAGAAAGTAAGTATAAAGGATCACAGTCATAGCATAAACCCATGGCCTTCCATGTAATATGTTGTAATCAAGGGGTCCATCAACAACCTCAACTTCAACAGTTACATTTTCCCCCCTAGTTCGACGTGCAGGTTATTGATAATACCATAAGGCTTATATGTATGACTGTAAAAATATTTCAGCATCGTAGGTGATTGAGATAAGCGAGGTGAGCCAAGTGACTTCCAGAAATTGATAGACATAATACAAGTAGATTCTCCCTCATCAATAATAGTGCGATGAACAATATGTTTTATAACATTTACTTGGATTGAAAATGCTAATTCGGCTGGTAATTGTGGCACATAACCCATGTGATTAAAGACTACAAGATTAGAATCTATCGAGTCGATTCCACCAATTTCCGACAAAAAATCTTGCTTCTGGGAGGGACAATTTTGAAGTACCTCAAGCGTTGACATAGCTGAAGGTGACTGAGCCAGATCTTCAACTATATTGTAATTTTGTGCTGTGCAATATCGAGGATTGAACGTTGATTTGTGGACAACTCCCTTTGGTGGATTTATTGTTAACTTTGGAATATCAGGTGGCATAATTGATTCACTGGACAGATTCATGGTCAAGGTAGTAGATTGATCAGTAGCCTAACTACTGTAATATTTATTTCACTTAGACACCAAAACATCAGTTTTTGGCTTTGTCACAGATAGCATAAGCACTTGGGAACTAGAAGCATGCGAAGTCTTAAGAATCTTTGGGACTTTGGAGTGGTGAGGATAGTCTTGCATAAATTTATCCTCATTACATATCAAGCAAGGGTAATGAGGTTTCTGAGAATTTTCAGATTGTTGGTTAGATGATCATTCCTGCTAGGGTGAATTTTGTTTTTTCCTTGATTTCCCATTTTTCTTTCTTCCGGGTTGCTTGTCAATTTTTCCTTTGTCAGATGACACGATATGTATTTTGGAAGAAGGTGTAGGATCAAATGTAGTAGAGGTGTGAGTGTTTGCAGAACCAATCATACAATCGCAGGCATGAGAATCCTTACTAGATGGAGGAGGAATAGTAAAATTTGATTGCGACGTGTTTGGAATTTTCTCATAGAGCATGCTAGTTTGAGTATAAATCAAATCTAAGTACTGGGCATGAGAAATTACTTGCTCTTCAATGACGATGTCAACTTTAGCTACATCCTCAGTGATAAATGGTAGCAAGGACTTAATAAACCACTCAGCCAAGAGTCGATCAAGAACAAATTTTTTATCCATTCGACGATGATGAAGCCACTCATGAATATGATCAGAAATGTGAGTAGCAATTATCTGTTTAAAGTTGGTCAGTACTTCTGTTCCAATATCATATCGTATGGGTAACTGGAAGTGGGTTAAAATGGTAATGGCTAAGGTAGTGAAGTTATCAAATGAAGCTCATGGTAATTTAATATACCACTTCGTAGCTGGAACAATAAGCGTATGCTGAAAAATATGTAGTCTAACAGAGTCATCATTTAAAGATTTTGATGAGCACCAAAAATGATAAGTCATAACATGCGTTGACACCGGACGGGTCTTCTCCAAGGTTTCCATTGAATTTAGGAATGTCAAAGGGTAATTTGTGTGAAGTCACCTACCACCAAGGAGAATAGTTGATGGGATCATTGGTAAGCCGGTTTAAATCAGGTAATTCTAATGTTGCAACAAAGGGAAAATTTTGATTCAAGTCAAGTTGAGCGTAACCAGGATAGGATGGAATTTCTTAGGAAAAAGACCTTTGTGCACCAGCATAAGGCATTTGCTGCTAGTAACCCAAATAGGGGTTATTTTGATGACCAAACGCTTAAGGGATCTGTTGACCAAGACCTGGATAAATTGTTGTTGTTGGAATTGTTGTTGTGGAATTTGAGGCTGTGGATGCCAAGGTGATTTCCCACCAATATTATAGCCCAAACCATAATATATTGGACCTAGTTGTGAATAGGTAAGACCGGTAGGAGCCCGTGACATCCCATAAAAGGGAAATCTAGCTTGTGGTTGTAAGATTCTAGATATAGATGGTTGTTGTAAACCAGCTGAAGGAGGTGGAGTCAAGAGGCCCAAGACTTGAGGGTAATGGGTTGAAGGACCTGCCTGAGATGGTTGAGGTACAACCAACTAAGCCTGTAAATGGGGTAATGAAGTAATCATAGGTGGGGTAGATGTAGGCAGAACAGGTTGAACTGGTTAATATGAATGCAAAACCGTTTGTGGTTGAATGGGGAGGATAGGCTGCCACTGACAAACAATAATTCCAACATTTGGGTGACCATAAAACGATAGAGTACTGTCAAAATGGGTGACCATAGGCTTTCCCCCATCATGAGGAGTATAATAAGATGGATTATATTGATCTCCAAATGGTGGTAGTGCAGTCGAGATTGAACTGGATGGAAGGTACCTAGATGGACTAGCTTGATGCTGAACTAAATATGTATATAAAGGATCAAGACGTTCAATACTAATTATAGATGTACCAGATAAGATACCTGATGATGACATGGGTGAAGTCCATGGATTTTAGGAGCCACCAGAGTAGGTGCCAGACAATGATTGGTAACCCGGTGGGACGGACAGACCACCTTAAAGATGTGATTCAGGTGACGTCGTAAACATCGACAGAGTAGCTTCAAAAGATGTTGTCGCAACTGTAACAGATGGTACAACCAGAGATGTTGACTCAACCATGGTCAAATTACCCAATGAATACCCTATAAGATGTACAGGAACTTGGATTGAAGCAAGATCAACTAAAGCAGTGTAAGTTAATTGAGAAAAATACTCGTAAAGATAAAGCCATGACCTAAAATGAGTTGGATTTAAGGGTATTTATTCTTGAGGTTCTGTTGACCGAGCGAAAATCTCTACGGAAACAAAGAGAGAAAAGACCAACAAAGGTTCCCAATTAGTCCCTCTATTGTTTGGAGTAACTTCTCTTAACTCATTTTTAGTTTCGTTACTATGCGGGTAAATGCCTCTCCTTAAAGAGGAATTTGATGGTGATGGATCAAAACTACTCCTTTTTTGTTTATTTTTATATTTGTGAGCAACAAAAAATGAAACTATTTAAACTAACAAACATACTACCTATCCTTATAAAGGGGCATTTGGATATTAAGTTGAAGAGAAGCAAAATTTATTCATGTTCAACACGTTGTGATACAGACACCATTAATCAAACTGAAGAAGTTTTGCGATAATTATAGCACATATCAACAACAATAAAAGATGCTTTCAGAAAAAGTTCTAA
Organism: Pinus albicaulis; assembly: GCA_034641835.2. Lineage (NCBI taxonomy): Eukaryota > Viridiplantae > Streptophyta > Pinopsida > Pinales > Pinaceae > Pinus > Pinus albicaulis. The sequence continues at coordinate 457,096,448 of CM076574.1, read as the reverse complement.
TCGCACAGATTACTCTCGTTGAAGCAATAAAAAAATATTGATAGAATAGATTGAAAATTTGGTTTCGTATTTTAACATGCCAATAGAAGTAAACAAAACTAAGAGCATGGAAATATTAAAACCCGTGTTAACGCAATAATGCATGATCCATGAAAAGTCATAGACCAGCAAGCCATTCTTACACTTGTCTTTCCAAAATGAAGAGACGATCATTCTATTATAAATCCTGGACTAAAAAATGTTTGTTCCCCAAGATTTCATACATCTCTCACAGTGATTATTTCCAAGTCATTCCCTCCCCGCTGGGTTGTCATATTATGACTTCTTTATGCAAAAAGAAAAAGGGTTACAATTTCGCCAACCAAGAAATAGTTGGGTGAATACCTTTTAAAAACTGAAAAATAACTCCTAAAAAGAACTACTGACTGCAAACGATATTCCTGGGGCTGAGGTGGATGCTTCGGTAGGAAGACCAATGGTCTTTGCCCAAAAATCATGACGAGTCACGAATGACTCTAATCACGATGGGTCCACCTGATCGAGATGGTATCAGCACAAAGATAAGTAATATGAGATGGAAAAAATGGCTCTTCTCCATGCTGGATGAAATTTTTGATCATGGACAATCTCTTGGCTGGCTTGGTAATTAGATCAGACACAACATCTTGCGTGATTGGTGTTGAGCCCAAAAACTCACTGGTGATCTCCATTTCTTCTAGAGTTGGGCATACCAGTATGAAGTGCTTAGGTACAACCTCAACGATGGTAACCAAGGGGGGAATACCACACACAAATGAGAGATTTTCACCCATGCTCCACACCTTTGTGCACCTTTGAATGGCGCCTTTACTAGCACTACAAGCTATAGAGACTGTTGCTAGCAAGTCATCAGACACAACCCTATGAATCATCCTTTCATGATGCAAAAACCTTGGGATATCCAAATTTTCAGTGATGAATCGGGCTTCGAATGTTTCGATCGCCTTCAGCATGGTTTGAATTCCCTTGATTTGACTCCCTTTACCAACTAGCTCACTTCCACAGCGCAAGGCATATTGATAGCCTGAATGAACCTTAAGCAGGCATTGATAAAAGGCCACATGAGTTTCATTCACATCCCTACTTACATCCCTTATTTCTATAAAGATCCCATCTAAACCGCTCGGCTGATTTCTTAAAACTTCCATTTGATGCAACAAATCAAACTTTTATACTTGGGCCCACGCAATCACCTGCTCACTTTCCACCTTTTCAGACTCAATGAGAGTCTGGAAATTGTCTTGAACCTGCGATATGGATTTATGGTGCCCGTCTGTGACTTCTTTCAATTGATGCTTATGCTTCACTTGCACACTAACCAACCCTTGAGCTAGTTCCTGGATTGTTCCTTGCAATTCTTCCTTCTCTAATTCAAAACCAGAGATTTGCATTTGAAGCTTAGAAATAAGCTGGCATGCTTCGACAAGAGTTAACTCATTAGCTGTTGCGAGAGATCACAACAAGGTTGCAGAATCCAAATTTCGCTGCACTGCTGGCCCATCTCCCAACTTCCACATGACCACAAGAGGATCGCTGGGAACTTCCATGCTGGGATCGCTTCCTTCCTTGGTCCTTCCTCTTTTCCTGGGGTGAGAGAATACCCCTCTCTCTTTTCAGAAATAATTTGACATGGGAACCACTGAATCATGCACAATGTCAAGATGTTCTAGTCCTGCAATACCCACTTCGGAAACTCCCGGAATAAAGGCTAGAGGCATAGTATGATGCACCTCTTAATTATTAATTGTCAACTTTGTTGCTTCTGCTCACTTCTTTTCCTCCTCTTCCAGTTCCTGAGCTTTCCTTGCTACTTTATCCTTCTCGACCTTCATACATTCTCATTCTTGAGCAGCGTCTTCTTCTTCAGCCTGCTCCTTTTCTTTCTGCTTCAGCCTTTCCGCAACTTCAACTTCATCTTGAATTACTTTATCACAGGATTCTGCTTCAGCTTACTTTGTCTTAGCCTCTGCTTCAACCTTCTACAATTTTTTTATGATAGGATCAACTTCGAGATAAATATGAATAGAGGAACCAAAATTCCCTTCACTCAAGGTGGCAAAGTTTAACTTAGGGTTTTCAAATTCCCAAGTCTTTGCTAACTCCCACTGTTCTGTGTCAAAATTTTCTCTCGCGGCAGCAACGGTATCAAACCTCTTGATTTGATAGGCTTCTCACCTCTTCTTTACTTCCTGATCCTTTAAGGCTTGGATTCTTTTCGAAACCTCTTCAAAACTATCTGCTCAGCAGTGCATACTATCATCAGGTGTCTCCTGGTGATCATAGTGATTGCCCATCTTCAAACACAAAAAATGCTTCTTAACTATTAAGAATAGGTCATGCATCTTGTAAGGGGCATGAGCCAACGAGATTTTTCTTATACGATTTTCTTCCTCAACACCGTGGCCATAAGCTCAAATATTATATTGACCCAGAATAATCGGGTAATTTGGCCACTGCCTCTATCCACTATCCTTCAGACGTTTTTCCAATACCTCCATAAGTCACCTAATATGATATTTCTCTCTAGAACAATCTGTTCGGAACATACTTTGGAAGGTAATTTGGGGCTTCGATCAACCGATACACTCTGATGTAGGAGTATAAATTTTCCACATACCAATCCCCTATTGGTCCCAACACCTTTTTTCCCTCCACGAAGAATCGTGGAGGAGGATACGTGTATATGATAATGTGCATTTCTGGAACAAAGTGCTCGAATATCTGATAGAAGAAAAATTCATACCTTGATGACCACAGCTGGCTGTAGTATATATGTATCGGATCCCTAGTGGGATTCCACTTCCAATCCATTCCTGAGAACACATTGCAAGCACACACACATTCGAGGACATACGTAGACATGAAGAACACTGCAAGCTTAGAGGATGATGACCCTTTAGCTTCAGAAATGGCCTTCGCCAGACTAGAGGATAGGATATCAACCCAATTGAAAATTTAACCCTCATTGACCACCCTAGACATCAAAGGGCCCCAGTCTATTTGAAAAATGGAGCAATCCACCATCCCATACAATCTGCTGATCATGGATGCAACTTCTCGATAAGGTGACTTTAGAGAATTAACTGAGTAGATCCCACTTTCTTTGTAGGTGGGGTCCTTATCCAGAGCCCACCATTCCTTGATATTATCTAGATAGTTCTCATTCTTTATTTTGAACATATCGATATAATCTGTATTGTACCAAGCAGTGGGTGGTGGAAGCTTGTTGAATTTACTAAGATACTCTGATCGAAAAGACCCAATTACTAGACCCAAAGCGCTGAGAAACTGCCTGCGGGGAATATCAACGAACTGCAACATCCACCAAATAACATCATAGTAAGGAAACATAGCAGGGTGGGTACCAACAAGAATGATCTGCGACCTGCGGACTCTAATACATGCCTCGGTGTCTGCGTCTTCAGCTTCTTCTTCTATATTTTATGGTGGTTCATCATGCGGCGCCGGATATTACTGGTATTGAAAATATCAATACAGTTGACTCCACTCCAGTGAGTATTTGCCACCAACCTTGTGCATAGTATCTAAAAACAAACAATCAACAGACAAGTCCTCTGGAATGACATTCAAGACCTCCTCCCCGGGAGCCTTAGGAATTTGTATATTTCGGGGAACGCTTCTCTTTTGATGTGGCATGAGGACAATCAGAAACCTGCCAAACAACGATGCTAACCTCAATTTTTATTCATAGATGACATATTAGTTCATAAAAATTTAAAATACCTGAGATGAAAATTCGTGAGCGGAAATCTACAGCTTAGCAAAACACACATTCTTGGTAGTTAGTGAAGAAAAGGGAAGAATGATGCATAGTGCAAAGACTAGCCTGCTGCAGGAATATATAGAGAAAATAAAATACTACCCCGAGGTCTGAAAAATAAATGCAAATCATTCCAAATCACATGGGATATATCCACAGGTGGATTTTACTCATAATTTCAAATGCTTTCGACTTTAATTGACAGGATATAAGAATGTAAATTCGCAATCTTGATGTTGCCAGCAAATAAAAACATGTATTATTTCCATGAATAGCCAATTAATGGTAGCGTGGGTTAATGAATACTCTTGGGATGCACAACACGCAGGCCATTAATGAATAAATGAACCGAACAAATCGCCAATGCGCCAACATGGTAATCGTTGAATTCCTTATTCCAAAAAGCACGATTCGGCGAAGAGCAAATAACAATAACACGTAGTTTGGCAAATCAATCAGGGAAAAGAAACAACGAATTGGCAAAATGATCACACATGTAATTAATGAATTCGTTGAACCGAAAAATAATTCACCAAAACGAAAAAATGGCAATTCGCTGAAACAACTTTGAACAACTCGCTGAAAAGAAATCTAAGGCATCTGACTGATTCGTCGAAGGGTTATTCGGGATTTTAATGGATTTTTTTTTTTAATGATTTTTATGCATTATTTTAATCCTTTTGTGTTTTAATATCTTTTCTATAGAATAAACCTAATCAAGAAAAACAAAAAAAATCCAAAACAAGGGTTGTTGCTACAACAAATGGCGACTTACTGGGAGAAGTAGTTATCTCTAAATACAAAAAATGGCGACTTACTGGGAGAAGTAGTTATCTCTGAATATGAAGATATTTTCATTATGAAAACGAATTTTGAGACACTTAGAACCTAGGAGTATGTGAAATAAACACGTGTCCCACCTCGGAAATGAATATTCTTGGTTGGGAAAGATCTTCCTTAAACCTTGAGGAAATTTCAACAGCTATTATCAGTAAGCCAAAAATATGAGGTTAATTTTAACTTCTTCTGTTTTTCGATATGTTTTTATAGTTTCCTGAGACCATGAATTTTCCATTGCGAGTCGATTTTAGGTGTGTATCACGTCTCTTTTTTCTTTAATTACTTTTCGGGGCACAGTCATGGTTTTACCATATTTTTAAACCGCTTAAGTAGGTTTGGAGCTTGTTGTTTCAACCTGACTCCTGAGCCCAGAAATAGTCCTTACCCCAGCAAGTTTGTTGTCTCAACCTGACTCCTGAACTCGAAAAAAGTCCTTACTTTCAAGCTTCCCAGAAGTAAAACAATCCTTCTAGATTTTCCCAAGGACTTTAAGAGATAGTATTATATTTTCCTACGGCACCCAATGAAGTCACCTCAACACCTAGGGATCCTCTTACTTCACATCCCAAACAAACATAATATTATTTTAAAGTGTCTTGATGAATGAAGCTTGTAGATAATAGCTGAAAATATCACTCACAGGCAAGAAATTTTAAGTTTTAATCACAGGGCCTGTGACAAGATTTTCCTCCATGCAACAAACACATACTTCTAAATTCAAGCATCATATTATATGCCCTCTCTAAAGTATTTCACGTGAAATTAGCTGAGAGCACTGGTCTTCAACCCCGAAGTGCGCCAGATATTTAATAATTTTCACCCTGAGGAAAAAAAAGAAAGATGAAAAAAATTGTACAGGTTCAAAAAAAAAAAAAAACTATGTATAGAGTCCTAACCAGGACTTCCCCTAAGAAAATAAGTCCTTCAAAACTTTCCCATTGACGGGAAAAGGGTCCAATCTTCCTTCCAAATATTTCAATCTGAAAGTGCTCGGTCCTAACTTTTCTTTGACCTAGTATGGTCCTAACCAAAAATTTTGGAACTTAGTGTATTTCCCTTTTATTTCATTTGGCTTATCCCACTTTAGAACTAGGTCGCTGACTTGAAACTCTTTCCTACCCACAAACTTCCAATCGAACCAGCATTTGACAATTTTTTGGTGGTTCAAGAACCTATTCTGGGTGGCACGACGCTCTTCTTCAAATTTCAATAGAACATTTATAAGTTGCTGCATAGATGGACATTCAATGTCCTAGACTGACTGGGAAAGTTGAAGAGACGGTAGAAAGATATATGTGGGAAGAATTGGGTCTTGTTCGTAGACCAGGAAGAAGGGATAATTCTTTATAGCAGCTTTGGGAGTCACCCTATCTGCCAAGAGAGCTAGCTACAACTTGAGATGAAAACTGCATTGGTGCTGGGCTACAGTTTTATTAATGATATTGATCAAATTTTTATTTGTTGACTCAACCAATCCATTTCCCCGAGGATAATAATTAGCCGAGTATTTGAATTTTATTCCAAAATTTAATGCAAACTCCATTATTTTTGCTGATGAAAAATATTCAGTGTTATCAAAAACTATGGAGTTAGGGACACTGAACCTGGTAGTGACATGAGTTGTAAGGAATGAAATTACGTAATCATCATTGATGACATGCAAAGGGATGGCTTTTGACCATCGTGTGAAATAATTAGTAGCAGTGATGATATACTTGTGCTGCGTGGATGAATGCAAGTTAATTTTACCAACCATGTCTAAACCCCACTATTGAAAAGGGGCTTCGATAATCATTGGCTAGAGGGGCAAGGTTGCTCTCCGATATCGTCCTACAAATTTCTGGCATTCATTACATTTTTGCACAAACGCGTATGCATCCTTAAAAATTGTAGGCCAATAATATCCAACTCTCAAGATTTTATGAACCATAGTTTCTAGTCCAAAATGACCACCCGCTAGACCCTCATGCAACTCAGTCATCACCTTTTGAGATTCCTCCTTCTCTAAGCACCTCAGCAAAACTCCATCAAAGTTTTTTCCTAATAAAACACCTACTACCTACTGGAAACGAGCCAACTTAAATCTTAAGGCTCTTCTTTTAATCCCATCCAGACCTTCAGGGGTGCTTCCTGTTGTTAGATAAAACTTCATGTCAACATACCAAGAGTCTGGAGGGATGATTGCATCCACAGGGTTGGCTTCGCACATGCAGGCTTCATTTTATCATCCTTCTTCCTCAACAACTTCATTTCCTAATGATTCCGCCACCAGCTTGCATAATCCCTGACCCCAAACAATTTTATCAGACTTAATCTCCAAATCATACTCTTGGAGAGTTTTCATCCAATGTGCTCGGGTTTCCCCAAGCTCTTTCCAAACAAAAAATTTCCTCACCGTAGGGTAAGGCACAATTACCTGAGTATGAGATTTTAAAATATATGGGCGGAAATGCCTAATTGCCTTGAATACTGCAAACACCTGCTTATCTACCTCAGGATACTTGAGCTAGGCCTTTTCCATCCCTGTGCTCATGAAAGAAATTGGAACTTCATCTCCTTCAACATTATTTTGGGTCAAAACAGTTGCATAAGAATCGCTAGACGCAAAAGCCTATACAGGAAAAAATATTTTGAGAAATCAAGACTCATTAGAGATGCCACATTCATAATCGCTCCTTTTATGTTAGTGAATGCTTCTTTCTATTTAATCTCCCATTTATAATCTACCTTCTTCTTAACCATATCTTGCAGAGGTTTAACTGTTTAGGCAAAGCTTGGGACAAATCTCCTTACAAAGTTGATTTTTTCCATGAAATATTGCATAAAATTTTTGCTATGAGGAGGAGGAATTTTAGAAATTACTACTGACCTCTCAGGATCAATCATCATTCCTTCCTTAGACACCACAAATCCCAAAAAATTCCCTTCAGTTACGCAGAAAATGAATTTTTTAGGATTGAGGGAAATCCTATATTTTCGACAGCGCTTTAGAATTTTCCTCAGATCATCAATATCGTTCGCCCTAAATTTTGAGTACACTATTACATCATCTAAGTATACCACCATGGCCTTGCCAATGAGTCCTAAAAAAGCGACATCCATACCACGCTGAAAAGTTTCTCCCACGTTGATTAATCTGAATGAAATTTTCTGGTAAGCATAGGTGCCCCATTTGGTTTAGAAGGTAGTATTCAATCTATCATCCGAGGCTACCAAGACTTGGTTATAACCTGAGAAGCCATCCAATAAAGAAAACATCTTCGAACCAGAGACCTACTATAGAATTTGTTCCATCGGCGGGATTGGATAACCATCTTTGTCTGATGCCCGATTTAGATTGCGAAAATCAACACATAGTAGTATGTCACCATTCCTCTTTAGAACTAGTACAATTTGGCCACCCACTGTGTGTGTCTCACAGGGAAAATGATCTTTGCATCTAGAAGTTTGTTTAACTCTACCTTGACTGTAGGTTCAAGACCAGGATGCATCTTTCATGACTTCTGCTGCACCAGCTTGGAATTCTCTTTAATGTGGATGACATGTTGCATTATCTTTGAATCGAATGTCTTCAAGTCATCGTACATCCATGCAAATACATCCTTGAATTCTCTAAATAGCTTGATAAAGGCAGCTCTTTCACCTGGTGAACATTTAACACCCAGGTTGATGTTTTGAGGATTCGCCTCCATACCAAGAATAATAAATTCATATTGCATAGATGAAATATGAGTCTTGCAGTTTGTCACCCTTTTGAATTTATCTTGAATATCGTAGAGCTTTTCTAATTTTAATACTGATCGTGGGATGTCATTCTCACGAATAAGAGTTTCTTGGTCAAGCTCTTTCTTCATATCACGATCATGCTGTTCTTCATTAATTTCCGCATCTTTGAAGGTATCTTCAGAACTTAGGAAATTGATAATATTCTCATCATCATTGAATACCCTCCAATTTGTGATATTATCTGGGACTAAAGGCCTAAAAATTAGTTCAACAGAAAAATCATTAGGTTTGAAATTTTCAGATGGAATAAGACGAGAAGCAACATTAGCTAGCAAATATGCATCTATATTTTGATACGTTGGAATCGACAAAATGTTAAATGCTCCAAAACAAGGCAAAAGATCCCATACCTCTTGTTGATAGCGAACCAATCAGTTTGACATGCAGTGGATGGAATTTCTTACCTGCTTAACTATGATCTCAAAATCGTCAAAAACCTTGAGATTTTTAATGCCCAGATCGATTGCCTTCTTAAGAACCTGCAGGAGTGCTTCATATTCTGCGACATTTTTCATACATTCAAATTTCTAATCGGCAAGCAATCAAGGTCTTGTATTTTTTAGGATCTTGGAGTAAACACCCTATACCTGCACCATCTTTGGTTTTAGAACTATCAAAGTGCAAGGTCCAGAACTCTGTCTCCATGGATTTATCTTCCCTCTTATCATCATCTCGAGGAGCTGGCTGATGAGTACAAAAGAGTAGCTCCAAGACGACAGACTCTGAAACTATTAATGAATCAGCCTGGAAATCACCAAACCATGTGTCTACACAGTAGTTACCTAATAAGGAATTAATAAACATCACAGGCTCATTGAGAGCTTCTAAATCAGTGACAAAATGTTTCATGTAATGCTCCCTATTTACCCTTATTTGTTTTTTTTTTCCTTTATAGGGCAACCAAAGGTGAGACCAATCAGTGGCGAAGTAACCATTTAACTAGCTGGACCAATCTCTGCATAGAAAGAGACCATATGCTTCAGGAATATCTGCTACTACAATGTCAATTATTTGGTGAACCCTCGAGTCTCAGGACAATCTTATGAGGACACTCTTCAATTCTCCCAAGACTTTTACTTTTGATCGATCCAATTGCACTATTTGCATTCCACTCTTACTAGTTTCAAGGTCTAATTTCTTGCAAACTGAGTGTGGCATAACATAAGATTAAGCTCCTGAATTTACCATACATTTTTGGACATTATGATTATAAATCTCAAAGGTTAACAAGAAAGAAGGGGTTTGCGATTTTGATTTCTACTCGATCATAGAACCTTCGATTTGAGGCTCCAAGATATCTAAATTAGAAACGAGATGCTCGGGAAGATTAGGGGATTTTCTAGGAAGCTCATTTACAATTTCATCTCTGAATTGTGCAATTTTGGTAAGTTCAAAGAGAGAAATAATAGACCTTGTCTTTTTTAACTCATCAACTATGCTAAAATCTAAATTCCTAGGGTTAGTCTTTTCTAGAGTTTTAGTGGTTTTATTTACAACTTGTTCTACAATTGCTGGCTTACTTGGGACACTTTTATTGGGACGATCTGGTTTACCAACAGCTGGGATTGATGAGGAAAGATCACCTGGTGGGGCTAGTGGTCCTTTTCTTTGAATTTGGTAAGAATGTTGAGTGGTATTCACATCTCCTAATTCCTCTTCATCTTCTTCCTCAAAAATATTGAACAAGTCCCATAAGTGACTAATCGCAGATTCTTCAGGAGGGGACTCTTGGGCTTCCATGGCATGAACATCAGTTGTCCCAGAGGAGGATTCTTGCGTGGTTATAAATAATTCAAACATATTGATAAATGTCGGACAATGTTTCTCAGAGTGGTTAGCTTTATGAGCTCTGCAGAAATTTTCCATCGCGAATTCTTGGACATTAATTCCTTCTTGGGGAGACAGATGTCTTGGAGGAAAATTCTATCTATTTTGGAATTTAAAATAACCTCTCCCAGATGTTACTTCTCCTGAATGTTTTTTTAATTCTATGATTTCGTTGGATAACTTCTTTACTACCCTCTGCAAACCTTCCACATCGAACGCATCATAATCCCTCTTGTCTCCTGAAAGCTTTGAGGGGTTTCTACTGTTGCTTCCCTTTTCTGTCCCCTGCTTCCCTGGGTTTCCCTTCAAGCTAGCCTTGTATTTTTCTACTTTAATTGTTTCAGTGAAGTTTTCTTTCAAGGTGTTTTGTTATTTTTGTTTTACGAACATAACCATGGTCTGGGGCAAGGCAGAAGTGTAGAACTCTATAAAAATCCTTCAGTGGTCCTGAAGTCTTGAGGGATCCTGTTTCATAGTGACAAGAATATTTGGTTGAAGTATTTGACATTTTCTTTAGTGTCCATCCTCATACGTGATAGCTCTAAGACTAAGACTGCGGGTGTTTTATCTTCCCCAAAATTTTCGAGGAAGGTTGTTTGAAATTCATTCCAACTTGTTATCGATCCCTGTGGGAGAGAGAAATACCAAGTCGAGGCCTTACCTTCAAAATTATAAGGGAAGATATGACACACCACATTTTCAGTGTGGACACTCATTAATCAGTTAGCTAGCATGCATTTATGAATATGGTCTTCTGCGGGTTCCTTAGAATTTGGGTTAAATTTGGGAAGTAGTTTATCAGGATGTTTAGGAAGCCGAGTTTGTCTTCCCGGTATTGCAACTGCATCCCTAAGAAGCCAAGGCCTGTCAATGTTTGCATTAGCATCTCCATTTTGGTCGTTATCTAGTATTTCCATATCACCTTCTTCTGAGGAATCTGTTTCAGAATGTTCGGAATGCGAACTGTTTTCAGATGGGTGGGGTGACTGAGGCTGGTCAATATCTAAGTCTTGATCATCATCCCGTATTAAAGAGTTAGGGTGAGATGGGGTGATAAGGGATATTGATCTTGGTATTTCATGTAGGGAAAGGTAAACTAGGTCTTCGAAATTTTGAAATACGAGCTGATCTTCCGCTTGATTAACAGGCAAAGTTTGTAGCCTTCTCCTGGGTAATAATGGAGTGATAGGTAACATACCAACTTGGAGATCATAATTTTGGGTTATTCGACTAAAAAGATTAACTTCAGGGAGTGGGACTGCGAAAGCATTTTCTTCACCATATTCCGGATGTTGAGAAACTCCTGCGTCAGAATCTCCCATGCAGAGTTAGTTATTTTTCCGACGATTATCAGCGGCATCATCATCTCTTGCCAGAGCATCCCAGGCTTGCTCCAACTCATGACGGGAGTGAGCAGTTTAGAGAACCAGAGTATAAAGTTGTGAGATTACCGAAAATTGGTTACCAAACTCTCGAGGTACGTTAGGTTGTTGTGGGTCGGTTTTAGTCATGAATGTCTCAGTGATAAATTGGTTTAGGTCGGCCCTCCTTCTAGTGCCAATTTTTTTGACCGGGCGAAAATCGCTATGAAAACAAGTGCTGAATTATCAACAAGAAAAAGTGAAATTGGCATCTGGAAACAACATCCTTGATCTTAGTGAAATTAAGCACCTACACTAGGTGGGGCCCACACAGGCTATTTTTAGGTGGATTTTTATTTATAAATGCATGTATATTTATATATGTATGTGCAAGTTCTATTTATAGATTGCATGTCTATTTATAGATGCATGTCTATCTTTATTATCCCTTAATATTAGATGGACAATAAACTGTAATCTATTCTCAATGTGGACTTGGAAATAGTTAACTGAAGTGGAAAATCAGTTAGCTAAGTGAATTTTGTAGAGATTTGAATAACTGTTAAATTATTCACCGAGATTATCCTGATCACACACTATTTGAGCTTCATGCATAATACATAACCTCTTCTACTATTGATCATCAATTTGCAGAATTATAAACAATCGCATGCGCACATTAAAACCATAAACAATCACACATATAAACACAGTATTTATGGGAAAGATTAAAGCTGAAAACCCCCAACTATCTGTATATTATAATGATAGATATCATGTAACAATAATTGTACAAACTCCTCACAAGCTCTCAGTACAATCTCCAATTGTTACACACTACACAAGCTCAGATCATACAAAACACATGCTCCAATCTGCTCCACCTGTTAGCCAGCCTCTACTGCGCAATCCAATATGGATAATTACCATATCAAGGTTCAAATCCCACTGGTATGTACTGCGCAATCCTCATTGGCTTCTCCATCAATGTGTGTGCAATTCTCATGCACCAGTATAGTCACAATTGATAGTCACACTTGCTCTTTCACCTACCTCTTCACTGGTCTCCACTGAAACTGTCCATGCACTGAAGTTAACTGATGTATTCTTTAGTTGATTTATGAGTTAATAATTAGTGAATTAATTAATAATTAATTCACACCACTCTCACTAATTGTATCAATCGGTTAGACTAGATACAACTAGCTCAACTAAGTTAAACTGAACACAACTCCATTAACTGTCTCATCAACTCCACCAAACTCTGTCACATGAGTTCTAACTGAAGTAAACCATGCAATAGCTCCACTAAACCCTAGGAATAGCGTAATTCCTTCTGTCAGCTGCATGTGCCACATCCAGGCATCAAACTGAAGTGCTCCAAGAGGATAAGATAATGTTTATAGTTCAAATATTATTAAGAGCTAATAATATTCGACATATCTATTTTTAGACTGGCAATCTAAAAATAGATTCCGCCCAGTATGTCTAAAAATAGAAGTCCATATATTTTTCCCGACTTGACCAACCATCCACAAATAGCATCCTGCAACTCATAGAACATGATCCATATGTCTAAAAATAGACATAGTCTAAAAATAGACTTTGCGCCAAAAATACCCTGCGGGCCCACTTAGTGAAGGCGACTCCTTTCCACTAAGTTCATCATCTTGTTGCAATCTCAACACTCTCTCTCAACAAGATATGGATTACCTGCAACCCCTATCCTGCCTCTGTGGTATTCGAATTTGCTCCTGGTGAGCGCCTTCGTCAAGATATCTGCATCCTGATCCTCCGTAGGAATGTATGAAAGTAACATGATTCTTCGCTGCACACAATATCTGATATGATGATACCGGATGTCAATGTGTTTAGATCTATCATGAAATACTGGATTAACCGAGATTTTGATGCAACTCTGATTATCACAATAAATCACAGTAGGCTCTAAGTGTGAACCGAACAACCCGACCGGGATCTTCCTCATCCATATAGCCTCGCATGCAGCCAAACGCGCTACCATATACTCGGCCTCTGCTGAACTGAGTGCCACGGATCTCTGCTTCCTTCTGTACCAAGAAATTGTTGTCGACCCGATACTGAAAATCCCTCCAGATGTGCTCTTTCTATCCGTTGGGCTCCCTGCCCAATCTGCATCCGTGAAGCCACATAGCTTCACCTCATCCGACTGTCTGTACCAAAATCCATATCCCGATGTGCCTATGAGATATATCAATACATGCTTCCCCGCCTTCCAAAAGAGCTTGGTAGGATTAACCATAGCTTGTGAAAGCTGGTTAACAGCATAGCATATGTCGGGTCATGCATTGACCAGATACATAAGCGACCCCACCAACTATCGATAAACAGTGGCATCCACTACCTCCGCTGAAGTAGCATCCTCCTTCCTCCAACCACCAGGAACAGGAGTATCAATAGGCTTGCAGCCATGCATGTTGAACTTATCCAGTATCTCCCTAGCATACTTACCCTAAGAAACAAACAGTCCACCACTGCGTTGCCAAATTTCCAATCCCAGGAAATAATGAAGGAGGCCCAAGTCCTTCATCTCAAACTCTTTTGTAAGATCCTCCTTGCATGCGAGTATCAACAGCTCATCACCTGTCAAAATAAAATCATCTACATAAAGTACAATGAGTAGCAACTTACCCTCCACCACAATCTGGTATAGGTTAGGATCCGCCTCACTCTTGGAGAATCCAAGTCCGGTGAAATAACTGTCTATCCATGTGTACCAAGCACGAGGTGCTTGTTTCAAACCATACAGCGCTCTCTTGAGCCTGCACACATGCGAATCGCTGCTGAAGATCTCGAAACCTTCGGGCTGCTCTATGTACACCTCCTCCTCAATGACTCTGTTGAGGAATGCAGTCTTCACATCCATCTGATGAATGTGCCACCCCATCTACGCTAAGAGAGCAAGAATCGTTCGTATGGAAGAATACCTTGCGACAGGTGCAAAGGTCTCCTCATAATCGATCCCCTCAATTTGTGAAAAGCCTCGGGAAACAAATCTTGCCTTGTACTTCTCCACACTCCCGTCAGCTGCCTGCTTCACTTTGTAGATCCATCTCGAACCCACCACTGATTTCCCTTCCGGCCTCGGGACAATTTGGCGACCGTTTCGACAATTGAATCATACTCTTCCACCATGGCATCTACCCATGCGGGATCCTCCACAGCTTCCTCGAAAGAGGATGGCTCTGTCACGATACACTTGCTCATAAGAGCCATGTATCCAGTATACCGGTCAGGTGACTGTCTCTGTTTGCGCTATGATGTAGGTGCTCCTACAACATTCTCTGCATCTTGAGCCAGTCGCTCAACTTCTGTAGTGCGCTTCTGCCCTCTGATGGTTGGTGTTGCATGAGTGGTTTCTTCCACTCTATGAACCTCATCTTGTGGCTGATCCACATCCTGAGACTCATCCTTAGGAACTAATAGCTCCTCATCTGCATGCAAGTGTAGCTCCCTCTCAAGCGAACACTTCATGGCTTTCTCCTCCTGAAATTCGATATCCCGCCGCACAACGGGGCCCGCGACCGTTCGGGAAAAATACACACACAGTTGCGGGGGGCATAATGTTGTACCCCACAAATATCCCAACCTCTCGCGGCCGCTCCAAACTTCTTCCTAGCATCCTTCGTCACATGCATGTAGACAGGTGAACCAAAAATCCTCAAATGGGAAATATCAGGCCTCTTACCAGAAAACGCCTCTTCCGGTGTACTCATGCCAAGTATCTTGTGAGGACAACAGTTCTACACATATACTGCAGTATTTCATGCCTCCGCCCACAAATTGAAACGGGTAGGCCCCCGATCATGCAACATCGCCCGGGTGCGCACCCACGATCGTTCGTTCTTCCGCGCCGCAACCCTGTTATGTTGTGGTTGCGGAGGTGCTATGAGCTCTCTCGACCCTTCGCGCCGCAAAAGTCCTTGAATTCCTCTGCAGAGCGAATTCACCACCATTATCGCTCCTAAGAGCCTTCACCCCCCCCCCCTTCTCCACTAATTCCTTGAACTCACGTATCTTGAGTATGTCTCGCTCTTCTTCGCATGAAGAAGATCCAAGATTTACGAGGAAAAATCATCAACAAATATCACATAATACCTATGTTTTCATTGCCTAAGCCACCGAGAAGGTCCACACACGTCCGTGTGAATTTCCCAAGGATCGACGTGGCACGACTATCCTTCGGTGAGGGTGGTTGGCTAAAATTTTCCAAGGTACACCCTCAGTACTTATCCAAGATCACAAGAGTACCCTTAGGAAGCCCAATAGAAATCTGCTGCAGTATCTTCAAAGCTCCATGGTGAAGGTGGCCCAATCTTCGGTGCCACAACTTGCCATCATCCCGACTCACCACTCCTTCTGCCTTGCCTGCCATTGCTGCGCAGCCATCTACCTGCAATTGATAAAGGTTCTTAACTCGAACCCCTATCCTCCGGGTCTCACTAGTTGCCTTACTGCGCAGGAAAGTCTTTCCCTCGCTAAAGACAACATCATATCCCTTGTCTTCTAACATCGCCACAGAGATAAGATTCTTCTTCAATCCTGGAACATGCATCACTTCCTTCAATACGAAGGGTTTACCAGACTCCCTCTCAAAGGAAATGGTACCGATATCGGTCGCACTGTATCTACCATCATCGCCCATCTCGATGTGCACTCCAAGATCTTTCTCATCCAGATCAGTAAAAAAATCTCGATCTCCTGTCATGTGAAAAGACGCATCACTTTCTAGAAACCACACTAATCCCGCCACACTTGAGACCAAGCATGCGATCAGCAAAAAATCCAGTTCGAATTGCGAGGCTAAGGCCTCTCCAGCTGCAGATCCAGCAGCCTGATTATTTTTCTTCTTCTGCGGACAATTTGTGGCATAATGTCCGTGTTGGTGACAGTGAAAGCACTTCACCTTGGACATGTCCTGCTTCTTGCCTTTCGCACCGGAATGAGAAGCTTTATTGCTCTTCCCCTTCTTTTCTTTGGCAGCCAAAGCGCAATTCTCTTCATCAGATGCCTTTTATGAATATACGTCCATGGTACTTCGCCTTATCTCCTCTTGCAAAAGATCCGACCAAAGTCGCTCCCATCCTGGCAATTTCTCCCGACCATTGACAGAGTCTTGATAGGAATGCCAACTCTTCGGAAGCCCAAGGAGAGCCAAGCTCACCAAGTCCTCATCATCACCGCCACCCCCACACTTCCCAACTCATCCCCTCGCATTGGATGAACTTCGTGGAGTGTACTTGGGCATACTGTTGCCTTTCTCCATTTTTATGTTTCTGAGTTTATCCTTGAGCGCCAACTTCCTGTGGTCGCTCTTGCTTTGGAATAAATCTGTCAAGGCTTTCCACATCAAGAATGGAGAAGCCTTACCATGCAGGCTGGACACTATGTGATCCTTCACACCCTCCAACAGAATCCTTTGACACTTTGTTGTCTTCTTTTTCCAAGCCTCAATTACGGCAGCATCACTAGAAGTAGGCTTTGGAACTTCAGCATCTATGAACTCCAACCCATTGTCATCTAGCACCGCCTCCATCCTGTCCTTCCATGCAATATAATTCAAGCTTCCCTCAAGGGCATACTCCAATCGCAATCCGTTGAAAGACATCTCAACTTCGACACCAAGAAAACACTGCTGCAAATTCAAATTCCACCAGCACAAAACTCAACCGCTTCAATGTTTTGCAATTTCTCCAATGATCAATACTGCTCTGATACCATGTAGAAATTTGAATAAATGTTAAATTATTCACCGAGATTATCCTGATCACACACTATTTGAGCTTCATTCATAATACATAACCTCTTCTACTATTGATCATCAATTTGCGGAAATTAAACAATCGCATGCGCACATTAAAACCATAAACAATCACACATATAAACACAGTATTTATGGGAAAGCTTAAAGCTGAAAACCCCCAACTATCTGTATATTATAATGATAGAGATCATGTAACAATTATTGTACAAACTCCTCACAAGCTCTCAGTACAATCTCCAATTGTTACACACTACACAAGCTCAGATCATACAAAACACATGCTCCAATCTGCTCCACCTGTTAGCCAGCCTCTACTGTGCAATCCAATATGGATAATCATGAGATCCAGGTTCAAATCCCACCAGTATTTACTGCGCAATCCTCATTGGCTTCTCCATCAATGTGTGTGAAAATCTCATGCACTAGTATAGTCACAACTGATAGTCACACTTGCTCTTTCACCTACCTCTTCACTGGTCTCCACTGAAACTGTCCATGCACTGCAGTTAACTGATGTATTCTTTAGTTGATTTATGAGTTAATAATTAGTGAATTAATTAATAGTTAATTCACACCACTCTCACTAATTAAATCAATCAGTTAGACTAGATACAACTAGCTCAACTAAGTTAAACTGAACACAACTCCATTAACTGTCTCATCAACTCCACCAAACTCTGTCACATGAGTTCTAACTGAAGTCAACCATGCATTAGCTCCACTAAACCCTAGGAATAGCGACCTTTCCGTCAACATGTGCCACATCCTATCAAACTTGAAGTGCTCCAAGAGGATAAGATAATGTTTAGAGTCCAAATATTATTAAGAGCTAATAATATTCGACATATCTATTTTTAGACTGGCAATCTAAAAATAGATTCCGCCCAGTATTTCTAAAAATAGAAGTCCATCTATTTTTCCCGACTTGACCAACCATCCACAAATAGCATCCTACAATTCATAGAACATGATCCATATGTCTAAAAATAGACTTTGCGCCAAAAATACCCTGCGGGCCCACTTAGTGAAGGCGACTCCTTTCCACTAAGCTCATCATCTTGTTGCAATCTCAAAAAATTTCGAGTTAAGAGGTTGGTTGGTGGGACATGCAGGTTGACTTGAGTTGTAACAGAGTTGGAAGTGCAGTGGTGCATTAGGTAATGCAAGTTGTAAATCAATTCAACTCATTTAAGTGAGTTAAAGTCAGTTGTGCTAGTTGTAACTGCAGATACCCTAATGAGAGATCAAGTGAATTAATTATTAATTAATTCACAATCAATGGTATCACATGCAATTGATTTTTTTCTATTATTAACTGCATGCATGTCAGATCTAGTGGAGACCTAATTGAGATCTAGGTGAAAGGGAAGTGTAACTATCAGTTGTGATATTAGCAGGCTACCCAAGTGTAGTTATAACACCACAGGATGCCCATGATACTCAGCGCAGTTGAGGAAGGCTGAAATTCTTTGCGATTAAGGATTGCATTCATCAGGAACTGCGTGAGCAAGGCAGGTTGTCTAGAGACAGTAAATTGGCTAAGGAACTTGCCAATTTTTATATGATAGTGTGAGACAATTAGCTGATTTACTGAGAGATATTGTGAGAAGAGTTTTTTATGTAATTGTTTCATGATTCCTTGTGGAATATACAATATATGATAGAGGGGTTTTGAGCAGCAAGCTTTCCCCGGGAATATCTGGTGTTGTGGTTTTGATCTATTCTTCTTTGCGTCATGGGATTTGTAATTTTTAATTCCGCAAAATATTTGTAGAAGCGATTCAACATTTAACTTTATCATATTGTTAGATCGGGTGAATCCAAGATATACATGCATATTGTATAATTTCTACATGGTATCAAAGCTGTGTTATATATTTTCTACATGGTATGAGAGAAAGAATAATTTGGGTGCGCGAGTTTTTAGAGAATATATGAAAAATTTGATGCAAAATTTTCAGAAACAAATAGCATATTTGGATTCCTTGTGAAAAAATACCCAACTGAAAAAAAAAAATTGGTCGAATTGAGCACGGACGAGGGAGATATCGTCAATTTAAAATCAACTCTTTTGTTAGAAAATTTTGCGATGGCGGGACAATTACAATGTGCGCAAGCCAATAACCTACATGCACTGAGGTACAAGATGCATGCAAAGCTTTGAGAAGCAAAGCAGAGGTTAGTGACTTGGTGGTTGAGAGGGATCCTCTCAACATGCAGCCTGAGAAGCAGTCTCAGAAGGTTGTGGAGCAGCCAAAATTGGAGATGTAGATGAATCTCTATAGATTTTATGTAGATGTGATTTCTACAGAGCTTCCTACCATTGGGAAGTGTGAGTAAGCCATGCAATTGACCCTTGAGAGGGAGCTAGATTTGCATGTAGGTAAGAGTGAAACTTAGGATGTGGAGCAACCACAAGATGAGGATCATGGACTCGGAGCAAATACTCATGCAGAGACATTTCGTGCCATATGGGCAGAGGGAGTGCATGCAGTTATACCACCAGGTGAGAGGTCGGGCGACATGCATGGATAATCCCAAGCAGAAATTTCTGGGCATGATTCATTGAGATGGTGTGGATCATATGAATTGAACCTGGCTACGAGGAGCCCACAGTACAATAGTAGCAGGATCAGTTGGATTGATGCAGTCAAATGTCATGAGGACATGAAATCAAAGTGACAGTGTTGGATACTACAGCGCGGATTAGAGTTGATAGCAAGTGTAGAGTGCAACGATGTAGGTGTCAACAACGCAGTAGTTCCTGAAGACATGTGCAGTAGCTAAGCAGTAGTCAAAAGACTTTGATGACAAATGCATTATACTGATTCAATTGTTTGGAGGCTATTCAGTTTCGAAAGTGTTGCATGCAAAGGTTGCATGTGCGATAAACACTAGAGAAGTGTTGCATGCAAAAGGTTGCATGTGTGAGAAACACTAGAGAAGTGTTGCATTGAAATTTTGTAGGGCGAATGCATGTTTTTGAGAGGGAGTGTTGAATTTTGCAACAAGAAATAGTGAAATTGGCATCCGGAAACAACATCCTTGATCCTAGTGAAATTAAGCACCTACACTAGGTGGGGCCCACACAGGCTATTTTTTGGTGGATGTCTATTTATATATTCATGAGAAAATTCTATTTATAGATGCATGTCTATTTATAGATGTATGTGCAATTTCTATTTATAGATTGCATGTCTATTTATAGATGCATGTCTATCTTTATTATCCTTTAATATTAGATGGACAATAAACTGTAATCTATTCTCAATGTGGACTTGGAAATAGTTAACTAAAGTGGAAAATCAGTTAGCTAAGTGAATTTAGAGTTAAGAGGTTGGTTGGTGGGATAGGCAAGTTGACTTGAGTTGTAACAGAGTGATTCTATTTGTAATAGAGTTGGAAGTGCAATGGTGCATTAGTTAATGCGGGTTGTAAATCAATTTAACTCAGTTAAGTGAGTTAAAGTTAGTTGTGCTAGTTGTAACTGCAAATACACTAGTGAGAGATCAAGTGAATTAATTATTAATTAATTCACAATCAGTGGTATCACATGCAACTGGTTGTTTTACTATTATTAACTACATGCATGTCAGATCCAGTGGAGACCCAATTAGATCTAGGTGAAAGGGAAGTGTAACTATCAGTTGCGATATTAGCAGGTTACCCAGGTGTAGTTATAACACCAAAGGATACCCATGATACTCAACGCAGTTGAGGAAGGTTGAAATTATTTTTGATTAAGGATTGAATTAATTAAGAACTACGTGAGCAAGGCAAGCTGTCTGGAGACAGTAAATTGGCTAAGGAACTTGCCAGTTTTTGTATGACAGTGTGAGACAATTAGCTGATGTGCTGAGAGCTCTTGTGAGAAGAGTTTTGTGTGTAATTGTTTCATGATTTCTTGTGGAATATACAATATATGATAGAGGGGTTTTGAGTAGAAAGCTTTCCCTAGGAATATCTGGTGTTGTGGTTTTGATCTATTCTTATTTGCTTCATGTGATTGGTAATTGTGTTGTTTTTAATTCTGCAAAATATTTGCAGAAGAAATTCAGTATTTAACTTTAGCATATTGTTAGATCAGGTGAATCCAATATATACATGCATATTGTATAAATTTTCTACAACAAGGAGAGAAAAGCCCAACAAAGGTTCCCAATTAGCCCCTCTAGTGTTTGGAGTAACTTCTCTAGACGAATTTATAGTTATGTTACTATGTGGGTAAATGCCTCTCCTTAAAGAGGACTTTGATGGTGATGGATCAAAACTACTTCCTTTTTTTATTATTTTTAGATTTGCGAGCAGCAAAAAATGAAACTATTTAAACGAACAAAAATACTACCTATCCTTATAAAGGAGCGTTTTGATATTAAGTTGAAGAGAAGAAAAATTTATTCATGTTCAACGCGCTGTGATACAGACACCATTAATCAAATCGAAGAAGTTTCACGTTAATTGTAGCAGATATCAACAACAGTAAAAGATGCTTTCATAAAAAGTTCTAATCGCATAGATTACTCTCGTTGAAGCAATAAAAAAATATTGATAGAATAGATTGCAAAACTATTTTCGTATTTTAACATGCCAATAGAAGTAAACAGAACTAAGAGCATGGAAACATTAAAACCTATGTTAACGCAATAATTCACGATCCATGAAAAGTCACAGACTAGCAAGCCATTCTTACACTTGTCTTTCCAAAATGAAGAGATGATTGTTCTATTATAATTCTCGGACTCAAAAAAGTTTGTTCCCCAAGATTTCATACATCTCTCTCACTGATTATTTCCAAGTCATTCCCTCCCTCCTGGGCTGTCATATTATGAATTCTTTATACAGAAATAAAAATGGTTACAATTTCGCCAACCAAGAAATGGTTGGGTGACTACCTTTTAAAAACTGAAAAATAACTCGTAAAAAGAACTACTGATTGCAAACGATTCTCCTGGGGCTGAGGTGGATGCTTCAGTAGGAAGACCAACGGTCTTTGCCCATAAATCGTGACAAGTCACGATTGACTCTAACCGAGGTGGGTCCACTTGATCGAGATGGTATCGACACAAAGATAAGAAATATGAGATGGACAAATGGCTCTTCTCCATGCACTGGATGAAATTTCTGATCATGGACAATCTCTTGACTAGCTTGGTGATTAGATCACCCACGACATCTTGTGCGATTGGTGCTGAGCCCAGAAATTGATTGGAGATCTCTGTGTCTTCTAGAGCTAGGCATACTGATATGAAGTGCTCAGGTACAACCTCAACGATGGTAACCAAGGGGGGCATAGCACACGCAAACGAGAGCTTTGCACCCACGCTCCACACCTATGTGCATCTTTGAATGGCATCTTTACTAGCACTAGAAGCTACAGAGACTACTGCTAGCAAGTCATCGAAGACAACCCTATGAATCATCCTTTTATGACGTGACAACCTCAGGATATCCAAATGTTCAGTGATGAATCGAGATTCAAATGATTTGATCGCCTTTATCATGGTTTGAATTCCATTGATTTGACTCCCTTTAATAGTTAGCTCACTTCCACAGCTCAAAGCATCTTGATAGCCTGAATCAACCTTAAGCAGGCATTGATAAAAGGCCACATGAGTTTCACTCACATCCCTGCTTACATCCCTTATTTCTACAAAGATTCCATCTAAACCGCTCGGTTGATTTCTTAAAAATTACATTTGATGCAACAAATTAACATTTTCTGCTTGGGCCCGAGCAATCACCTACTCCCTTTCCGCCTTTTCAGACTCAATGAGAGATTGGAAATTGTCTTGGACCTGCGATATGGATTTATGGTGCCCGTCTGTGACTTCTTTCAATTAATGCTTATGCTCTGCTTGCACACTAACCAACCTTTGAGATAATTCTTGGATTCTTCCTTGCAATTATTCCTTCTTTGATTCAAAACTAGAGATCTACATTTGAATATTAGAAATAAGTAGGTGTGCTTCGAAAAGAGTTAACCCATTAGATTTTGCGAGATATCACAACAAGGAATGCATAGTCCAAATTTTGTTGCGTTGCTGGCCCATCTCCCAACTTCCACACGACCACAGGAGGATCAATTAGAACTTCCGCGCTGGGATCACTTCCTTCGTTGGTCCTTCCTCTTTTCCTGGGGTGAGAAACTACCCCTCTCACTTTTCGGCTGAAGAAATAATTTGACATGGGCACCACTGAATCATGCAAAATGTCAAGATGTTCTAGTCTTGCAATACCCACATCGGAAACTCCCGGAATAGAGGATAGAGGCATAGTATGATGCACCCCTTGATTATGAATTTTCAAATTTGATGCTTCTGCTCACTTCTTTTCCTCCTCTTCCAACTCCTGAGCTTTCCTTGTTGCTTCAGCCTTCTCGGCCTTCAAACGTTCTCATTCTTGAGAAGAGGCTTCCTCTTTCACCTACTCCTTTTCTTTCTACTTCAGCCTTTCCGTGACTTCAGCTTCCTCTTAAATTACTTTATCATGGGATTTTGCTTCATATTGATTTGTCTTAGCCTCTGCTTCAACCTACTGAAATTTTTTTATGACAGGATCAACTTTGAGATCAATATGAACAGAGGAACCAGAGGTACTTGCACTTGAGGTGGCAAAGTTTAACTCAGGGTTTTCCAATTATCGAGTCTTTGCTAACTCTTGCTATTCTGTGTCAAAATTTTCTCTCGTGGTAGAAACGGTCTCCAACCTCTTCATTTGATAGGCTTCCCGCCTCTTATTTACTTCCTTATCCCTTAAGGCTTGGATTCTTTCCAAAACCTCTTCAAAACTATCTTCTCATTAGTGCATACTATCATCAGGCGTCTCCTGGTGATCATAACGATTTCCCATCTTCAAAATCAACAAATGCTTCTTAACTATTAAGAACGAGTCATGCATTCTGTAAGGGGCACGAGCCAACAGGATGTTTCTTATACAATTTTCTTCCTCCATGCCGTGGCCATAATCTCCAAGCTTATATTGACCTAGAACAATCGGGTAATTTGGCCACTGTCTCTATCCACTATCCTTCAAACCAAGTGGAATAATTTCACCGTCATGCTCGATATATATTTTAGGTGGTTGACTATGCTATAGAAGGGAATATTCAATGGCTACGGATGAATAAGGAGTGGCTGATACAGGAACAACTGCTTGTCGTTCGACTTCAGGATCTAAATGTTCTGGTAAAAGAATGATGGGATCCGGATCAACTTACAATTGAATAACGTCAAGTTCTGGATGTATACTCGTACTCATGGGAATTTTAGTGTCCACAGGTAGCGATGAGGACTCCGTTTCGACGACAGTAGATAAACCAGGATGTGTAGAAACAACTTGAGGCGACTCTAGTAGATGTGATGAAGATGATGCACCAGAGGTACAGATGGTACTGGATTCAGTAGAACGGGGTCACCTTCGCTGACCAGAAATGGCTTCTAGTGGTAAAGGTGGTTTAAGTGCTATTCTATGTGAATGACGGAGAAAGGGTTGTTCTTCTTCCACGATGAATGATTTATTTTATTACAAAAAAAAATAAAAAAATAAAAGGGTGATACTAGGAAAAAGGATTACCAAGTAATTGTGAACTGCAGAATACCTCTTAGTGAACCAAGAAGTACATGAAGGAAATCTCCCTGAATGCTATGTTCGGTGTATCAAAAGTTACAAGGCGACCGACTCGAGTACCTATGGATGGTAAGAAACCTAAATTTTTCCTCCCAAATATACCTGAAGGTACTTGGAGGCCCAAGTCCATAATAGCGCCGTCTAATGAGAAACCGCACACTGAGAGCACCCCCTTATAATTTTTGTACTAGAAAACCGCCCTATATACCCAAATGTACGTGGACGAGCTCCGATATAATTATGTACGTGGAGTGGTATTTCACACTTGGAATGTATCATAGACAAGTTAGCGACAACTGCTATGCTTAACGACGCTAGAAAACATCTCTATCCTAGACCTTCTAAGCGTTATCGTTAATGTTACAATGATTTCTTAGGTTGCTTGAGGTGAATTTTATGTTGATCTTGCTTAACATTTTATCTTTTAGGTTCATCGTGAGATGTAATGGGAAATTCCTAAAATGCAAAATAAATGAGAAGCATTTTTTTCAATTCAGTTTTTCAATGAAAACGTTAGCTACTAAAGTGATATAGAAATCATATTTTTGAGCATAGATCAAAGAGAACAAACTAAATGCATATTTCCCTAATCTATTCCTATGAAACACTCACAATCTCTTAATTCATCTGCATGTTTTTCTTTTGAGCTTCCTGTAATGTGAATGATTACAAATAAACTAAATGCACAAATCAATCAAACAATGTTTTATTTTTTGATAAATGAGGAATGAAACCAAAATTTTCTCTTAGGAAATGAAGACTGAAACGAGAATATTCCTTTTGAAAACAGAGAATTGATCTAATGAAAAATTTACAACTTTGGATTTAATTTGATAATGATAAAGAAAACAACTAATGAAACATTGAACAAACAACTATCCAAAGGAGGAAGAACTCGAGAAATAACAAATAACAAATATCTTTATTACAATATTATGGGGGATAGTTTACAACCAGTCGATCAGTTCGTTGTCAACCTCCTCCAATTTCATTCTATCCTCATCACACCAAGCATCAATCTAGCATCATCACAGTACTTTAGCTCTCCAAGAATTGAGAATCCAACAAAATAACACTACATAAATCTATTCCTCTCTTGCACTTAGATGAGTGATCAATTTATAGGGAAATTGTAGGTAGTTTCTCAATAAATGATATTCAATGGCTTTCTAATAATAGATGAGACATGTTTCCAGGTTCAATGGTGATGGATGAACACATGTATTTGAAGTATGATACCTTTGAGCTCTTCTATAAGGCACTAGACATGTGGAGATTCCTGAAACAATGATGATTTCTCTCCTGGGAGACCAACACACCCTTAAGTGCCGGTTAGTGATTTTCAAAGCACCCTTGCATGGGGGTAAATTATTTGCAACGCACTTAGGCCCATTCAGAGGAGCGTTGATGAGTCAACGGGTCATTTTAACTATATTTCAAACATTGAAACTCTCATGAATTAAAGCCATCAGTGGAATGAATTCTCTAGGGCATGTAGAAAATTAATTAGGGGATGATAGACCCTGTTTGTATTGAATTAGAAGATGATATACCCTGTTCATATTAGTCTTAGGGATGATTCCCAAATTGACCTATAATAGTAGCTAAAACTTTCTCGAGTGCCTACTAAGAAAAAAATTCTTCCTATGGCCTTTGCACTTACTCCCACTATTTTTCAACACACACTGCCCTCTAAATTCCCTCTTGAAGCTTAAGCTATGAACAATAGAAAATCCATGTAGTCATTATCTCTCAAGTAGAAAATAGGAAGTTATCACTCATCTTGAGAAAATCAAGGACACAAGGATAATTATGAATAGTTTGGAAACTCCCACAATCCCAAATGAGAATATGATATCAAGGAAAATATAAATATATGTATCCCATAAAATATGTCCCATTTACTTTACAAACCACAAAGGCTCTTAAATCAGAAGAATAAGAGGTTTAAAATTCTCCCACTACTACTACAAATGTGGTGGAGCCTTTCTTATTTAGTTTAGCCGAGGAGAGGTTGAAAGGAGAATCTCAGAAAGAATTAGGTCTCAAGGAAATAGATAAAAAAGTGTCTAGAAGGTCCAATAGTGATATATGAAATGAGTAATATAGATAAGGAACTTCGAACTCAACTTACCAATTATTGAAGGTATGTACAACATAGGCCAATGACAACAATGAAACAATGGAGATCAATTCCTCTCAAGGAGTACCATCAAAAACCTCAATTGAATGATGAAAATGGTCTCTTAGAATTATAGAGATTTAGGATATGAAGGAAAAATTTCAATAGTTTGGAATCTAATAAATCCTCCTGCTCCAGGAAACAAAATTAGAGGAATATGAATTTCTCCATAAAAGTAGTGGAATATGGTAGTGATGCAATTTGTTTGCAATTATTTCAAGGGGGGGCTTGTTAGAAATGTGTTGTCATTGATGGAAAAGGAAGTTAAATGTGTTGATAGATGATTGAAAAAGACAAGATGATTGCAAGCCGAGCAAAGCATGGATGGAGAAGGTGCATTGACTTCAAAGACATTTGTTTCACAAAAGAACAACTCAAAGTCAAAAGGAAACGATGCATATGGAAAAATCTCTAAAAGAGCTTTCCAGTGGTATGTGGAAGTCAAGAATATGACCAAAGCTGGCAGAAGGATGGAAAATAATGATCGTTAAAAGATAGGCATGTCTAGTGGCAGACCTGTTTCCACGTAACCCCACCGACACATTGACAGAAATGTGTGTGGTCGAGCGCTTTGAAGGTTTAACATGCATGGGGGTGTGCAATAGGCAGTAATTCCCATATCGCCGATTTTTATATTGACGACGTAGATGGGATGCACACCCCCTATAAACCAGAAATAGCTTGAGGGGGTCCGCAAACCACCAGTGGTATCAAGCTAGGTGACGTCGGTAGAATGTGGTGCATGGAACGAAGAGGTGGTGGACAACTGGACCACTATGAAACAAGAACAATAGAGATGAAGACACATGTAAAAATTTGGTTGATCGGTTATAATGTTAGTATGACGTACATGGGGACACATGGTAGGCAGATTCAATGTTTTTAGGTACCTAGGTGGGACAAATCCATGAGACATGTGTAGACTTCTTAATGGAGCTAAAAGGCTGCTAGTGGGAAGATCGAGGAGCAATTTTTAGTGACACAAAGAGGAGTTGTGATCATTGTTATTGGCAGATTGAGGAGCATAGAGATTTCCTACAGGGAGATCGAGACTCAGAGGGAGTCTAGTTTTAGAGGGAGAAACCCTGTGGAAGCTAGTACTTCAGTATTTGGGGAGATCATACTCATTATTGCAGTAGTTGTAGAAACAATGCGGAAGCATCAAATGAGAAATAGCAGCAACAATATAAGTTGATAAAATTTCACCATGCATGCAACTATACCTCCAAGAGGGGGTGGAGTGATGTTGATCCTTGGTCCAAGAGTTGCATGAATTTGGTCAGGGTCCATTGAGGTATTCTCCTCATGGATCATTACCTTGTTATAGGGGCCCAAAATACTCAGTAGCGGGAAGATAAATTCCATTAATATATCGAGGAGTGAAAATAAGTGTTGGCAGCAGAGTAGGAGGCTCATTAATAGAGTCAGAAACAACATAATTTTCCCAATATATACTTGCAGACACAGTTGATTCAACGTTTTTTTTTCTTCTTAGTTGCAGTTGTTGCAGTTGCAACAACAATAGTGAGAGGTTTTTCATGCAACACATTCCAAAGGTTTAGGATAGGGGTATTTGATAATCCCTTTCTTGTTGAGAAGGAGTGTTGATAAATGTAGCAATAAATTCTCAATTTTATTTTTCCTTGATTAAATTGAAAAAATTTGAAATTCCACATCAACAAACAACTAGGAGGAGTTAACTAAGGTGACACAACTCCTTTCACTCAATTATCTCAGTTAATTCGAGTTAGATGCATGAAGTTTAGTTGTATGTAGTGATTCCTAAATTTTATGAGCTTAGGTTGAGTTAATTTCAGTTGTAATCAGTTCAAATAGTTATAAATGTTAATATAACTAGTTGGTGGTCAGTTAAGTAGTGGTACAATCGTCGAAGTCAGAGATCATCTAGTTAACTGATCAATAATCTAATAATTTGCTCATGCATGCAAATAATACGTGTTTCCCAATTGTGGTGGAGTTTCCAAGGAAGTTAACCAAAAATTGTAAACTAGTTGAGTGTATAGGTGTTGCATGAGGTCAAGTGATCAACCCTAAGGAATTGCATAAGAATTTTGGAGGAAATAGCTAATTAATATGGGCCTATTTCCTTAGGAATTGCATAAGCAAATAGGGGCTCAAGTAGAGGATGAAATTGACTAAGTCTGGGTTAGAGCTTCTCAGTGAGCAGAGAGATAGGTTATGCACTTATAGGTTGTGCTCAGTTGAGCAAAGCAATTGTAATACATCTCTATTCCTCCGATTAATGTAAGCAAGCATTGGAATTTTTAGAATTTTTCTTTCCCCAGGAAAAATACTATTTGCATTTGTGTGATTTATTATTGCATGTCTAGGATTTTTGTTCTAAACTGTGAATTAACTTCCACAAAGCAGTAGAGTAGGTTTTTGTGTCTTGTGATTTTGATTAAAACTTCATGAGAAATTGAAAATCTACACAATAATTTCTACAAAAGACACAAAAATAGATTTTTTCATGTTAATGGTTGGTATGGTCAAGATAAATTTTCTTAAACCATAAGCTAATGAACCCTGTAAATCATAAGCAGGCTTGCAATATATATATTCATATTTACATGAACTTTAATATATTAAATTTTTTCCATCTTGATAGAGAAAATCATGAAGGACAATTTCTGATACTGTATTAAAGTCGTCATTTATGTCCATGAAGTAGAGAGATGGTAAGGTATGAGGTCACATGTGCTACATTGTCACTAAGATATGTTAAATCTAGTCTTATCAAACTCACCCTGCATTATTTGATAATCTTGACCACAAGTTATCATCATTTCACTAGTATTGGGTGTAGTTTGGCATTAAGGATGAAACCGCCAATACATTTCTTGTTTTAAGTGTGTATATAAAATTCATTCAATGGTGCTTACCTCCCCTAGCATATAACTTGGGAAATTTTCCCTCTGTCTCACTATTTTTTCTATGGCTTCTACTTATCTCACAATTTTTTTGGGTGGTTATTTTATCCTCCTCTATATCTAGGATCTTTGGCTCTCCTTTTCCTTTAGCTTGTTACCATTTGCATTCATATCCCTTCACCCCTTGTTTGTATCTCATGCATGGTCTTTGACCTCACTCGGCTCATGTTATTCATTTCATTAGCATCCTTTGTTGGCTATCTAGTGTTCTTGATCTTTCTCTTCCCTACTCACTTTTCCCTCTGTCTACCTCCCTGACATATCTCTTATCATAGTCATGCCTTGTTATGGGCATATGTTTTCATGTCATGGCCACAACATAGGAGATGAGCCTCCTCACACTAGAGGCCAACCCAATGTGAAAGCTTCAACTTTTCTCTAGTGGGATTGTACCTCCTGATATGTTGGGGAAGAAATGGACTTAACAAAAATAAGGGCACAAGTAGAATGTAGGTTTTTATTAGATATAGAGTTGGAGGGGAATGGTGGGTAGTGGATTCTTGATACAGGAAACACGTGGTCCAAAAAAACCTAATATATGCAAACAATCGACTTGTATTGGAAAATGAAGACTATGAGGGACAAAGTCCTGGTGGAGAAAAGTGAAGCTCAAGAGGAAACACCCATTTTCATAAATGCCCTCCAACAACAGGTCAACAAATTGGACAAAAAAGTTTTGGTGTTGATCAAAACACTTGTCCATAACAACAAGGATGTTGAACAAGCAACTCCCACCTAAGTCAATTATCCTACAAATTAATCATAATCTACGCTACCATATATTTTAGTTCTAAAAGACTTTATTGAAAACTCTAAATTAGAATAACTTATTATAATGTATTTGGCATATTTTTTATGATTTTAAAATTATTACTATGCGACTTATTTAGTTTTCTCTATAATAATTCGTAAACATAAATTTATAACCTTTTTTAATAAATGTTATAAAACCAATATAATTTTTACACATAAAATTACTTTTATAATTATATTTTATAAAAATTTCTAAAAATTATTTAACATTTAATAAAAAAAATGTATAACATGCATTTTTAACAAATCCATTTCATCTTTCTCACACAAAAATAAAAAATTATCATTAATAAAACAAACCAAAAAGAAATGCAATATACAATCAAAATCACTAACAATACATCGAAAAATTAATAAAAGTGATTTATTATCTAAATAACAGAGAAATGTACTTAACTTTATAATTATTGAAAATGTTTAAATTGTTTAATGATGATACATATTTTAAAATATAAAAGTTATTTATAAATTGATATCATAATTTCATAAATGTACTTAACTTTATAATTGTTCAAAAAGAGTTAAGTGCTTAATGATTTTACATATTCTAACATATAAATATAATTGTTCAAAAAGAGTTAAATTCTTAATGATTTTACATATTCTAAAATATAAAAATAATTTGTAAATGGATGTTTAATTTGACTACTTATAATTATTTTCAAAGTTAATACAAATTATTTGAAATATATATATGTTTATTATTTAAAAAATGAAATATTTTATATATTTTAAAATATAATTTTTTTATTATAAATTAATGTTTAATTTGAGTATTTATAATTATTTTTGAAGTTAACAAAAATTATTTGAAATATATAGGTTTATTTTTAAAAATAGAAAATTTTAGTTTTAAGGGTTGACTAAAGTGGTCCTATAATTAGAGTTGACTGTTTACTCAATTTACCATTCATTAAATGTGGGGAAGTACTCCATGATGTCTCATGCTTTCACATATATATATATATATATATATATATATATATTCTATGTGAGGAGTTATAGTTTATTACAAACACTGTTATTATGAGTTCAACATGTCAAATACAAGAATTGGTTTACTCAATTTACCATCCATTAAAGGTGGAGAAGCAATCAAGGGTGCCCAATGATTTCATTTCAAGTTCATATATATATATATATATATATATATATATTCTATGTGAGGAGTTCTAATTTATTACAAACAATACTATCATGAGTTCAACAAGTCACATACAAAAATGAAACTATGGATAATAACATTTCTGCCAACTACTCAAACTAAACTCAATTAGTAATAACCAGATATATATTTATAACTATTTTTATGTGTGGTAATAGATCATTTTATTTGTGATTCCTAAAATTTAAATTAGTATTTCAAAATAAAATTAAAATTAGTGGAATGTAAATCTTCATTATAGAAATTTTTTCCTCCCTTAAACATGAAGACTTTTCCAAAACCTTGGTTATATTTCCTTACTCATGCTTATGTTATGGCTTCGAGATTGGGAGGAGTTGTGCCTCCTCCACCTCCACATGTACAAAATATAGATGTTTATAATATCTTTTTTTGTATGTGTCCTTAGCCCCAAAAATTCACACTTGATGAGGTTTGTTAAGAAAATTAATGTTATTCCTAAAGTTCCCATTCACACATCACAATATTGAACCATGGTGCTAAGGTTGGAAAATAGAGTTCTGTTTGGTTAGTTTACTGAGGTTTGAACGTCACCCTAAATAACTGGATTGCTAATAACTGGTTCCCATTAATTAAAGGAAATATAACATTTCTTCTATGGTAGTGGTTTATATACTTTTCAATTTGAAGAAAAGTTGAATCAAGATCTAATCTTCATGTACGGTTTGTAATTCATGAGAGTCTATGATTTATATCTCAACCAATGGAGCATAGATTTTAACCTAGAGAATGATATCCCATCAACTACTCTAGCTTGGATTAAATTTCCCCATCTACCTCTCCCCTATTGGAATCAGGAAACATTAGGATAATTCATAATTCCATTGGGAAGTATATTGATCATACCAAACCACATGATGGGATGTTTGCATGTGCCAAGATCTATGTAAAGTAAATCTGGTAAAGGGCCTTCCTAAGTGATCAGAGGCTCAGTGTTTTAGCTCAAAAATGAAAGTGCTCAGAATTGAATGAAACCAGAATTAAAGTGACCAACCCGTCGCAAGGAATCCACCACAACTTGTTTCATTGAAAACCAGGTTCAGATGAAGGAGTTATGGTCTTCTCATCGCCGTTAAGAACATGCATTTTTTTATTAAAAAATTGCAGAACGGGTACAGGATGATGACATGGCAACCTAGTCAGCGTTCAGGGAATCTTCTTTAGTTTTTGTCCAATGAGACTATAACAAGTGTCACTGCGTGATTCGTCAATTTGGTTTGTGAAGGTAAAATTTGTCCAATGACCTCTTAAGGTTGAATTTGGGTTTATGATATTATGTACTAGAAATTTTTTAATTTTTAATTAATTACACTTAGATTAATGTGTGTGTATATATATATATATATATATATTATATGATTTTTTTTAAATATCATATATTATATTATATATATATTTTTAATTAATTTTAAATAACATTTCAAAATCCATACATATATATATATTTATTTCAAACCCAATTCAACGTTTAAATGTGTCTGTGGCATTTTAAACTCGTTACAAACCTTACGTAATGGGTTTCATTTTAATATGGTGGCAATTATTAAACATTTCGAGGCATATCATACATATAGTTCGAATGTATTATTGTGGAGG
The DNA here is from genome assembly GCA_034641835.2 of Pinus albicaulis. Taxonomy (NCBI): domain Eukaryota; kingdom Viridiplantae; phylum Streptophyta; class Pinopsida; order Pinales; family Pinaceae; genus Pinus; species Pinus albicaulis. The sequence goes on along the minus strand of CM076574.1, from coordinate 457,062,660 downwards.
CTTAAATATCCTTTAATCCGCATACATTACGGTTCGTTGTTATAATATGACGGAATGGCGTATTTAACATTACGGTTCGTTGTTATAATATGACGGAATGGCGTATTTAAAAAGTGGCAGGGTTATATCAAAGGGTGTTTTGGTTTATATTACGAGAAGAGGGGTCGGGGCTCGACCTCATAACTTCCGCCTTTCCAGCGGAGCACTTTTACCATTAGGCCATGGGCCTATGCAGCGAACGTGTATTTAAACGCGCGTTATTTATCCAGTGGTGAGACAGAGGGGGCCAGTGCGCGGGCCAGCCCTCCTCCACGTGACCATAAGCAATGTGACCGAGTTCCAAACCTCCACTAAGTGGATTTTAAGTGCGCTTATTCACCATTTAACTATAGATTAACACTAATTAATCATCCTCCTTAATTAGTAGAACTTTTGGCGAAGCTACTATTTTCAGAGATTCCACCAAACTTGTCGGAGTTAACTCCAATTTTCTAGATTTGGAGGAGAAATTGGGGGAAAGTTTGTTTTTTCCATAACTGAGTCAATTTTCGACAAAATTGAGATCAGAAAGAGTCATTAATCGCTAACTGGAATGATATTAACACATTAGAACATGTTGCAGAGGTAGAGGAGCTCATCTACGCAGGTTTTTATTGCCTTGAATATTTTTGAAGCCTAGGGTGAGCAGGAGGGAAGGCCATGCCTAAAGCATCTGGTAACCAAACTGAGTAAATAAATAGTCATTTATGGTAGATTTCGACATTTAAACTCATTGGAATAGGTTCCAAGAGAATTTGATGCATGTAAACAAAAAATTAAGCACAATTGAGCTAATACAGAGGCCGAAGCTATGAAGTTGGACCAAGGGGATGTAGCCGAGGAGTGGTGAACGCTTTCATAAAAAAATTGTTTTAATGGATCAGTTTGTGATGGTTTATTTTTATTTATGTTGCTGTTGTTCAGCCTTTTAAATTCATGCTTTATGCTTTCAAAAATACTCATAAAATTCAGTTATAATTACCTCTTTGACACACATAATCAACAAGGGAACCTGCACATCAAGAATAACATCAGTAAATAATTTTTATATCTGAAATTGAAATTAGCACAACAAAACTAACATTCAAATTCAGATCAGGTTGGTATCATATCATAAGGTTTCTAAGGTTATCTGCTTGATATTTTCTTGAAGTTTCGTGCAAGTTTGATGGTTGCAAAATTGTGATGCTGACAAGGTTAAAGTTACAGAAAGGTGAAGGGAAGTTGTTGGTTGCAAGTCCTGAGATTAGGGCCAGAAGAAGGAGAGCTAAAATAGCATCATCCTTACCTAAAAGTCCTCTCATAGCTGCACTTGAAGAACCTCAAGTTTTGTCTCAATAAGCTGAGATTGAAGAGGTGAAATTTGTACAAGAAGTTGAGTTGATTAAAGAGGTACAAGCATTGGAAGTTGAACTTGAATCCATAGCCATCAGGTCAGGTGTTGGAGAGACTCAAGGAATTTCAGAAGAGGAAGATGTTAAGAGAGACTTCAAAGACATAAAGAGGATGGTTAAAGTTATGTTTGATGTATTTACTGCGGGGATGGTAGGAGAAGGTTCTAAGCCTCCACATGGAGAAGGAACTTCAGATGGTAAGAAGGATAAAGAGAAGAGCTCAAAGGGAAATGGAGGAAAGCCACCTCAATCTCCACCATCTTCATCATCCTCATCATCTCCATATGCATCATCTTCCACTTCCACCACAAAGAACACTCACTCTCACTCAACAACCACAAAAGAAAAAACTCCATTACTCAATTTGGACATTAAGTTTGAACTTCCTATGTACAATGGCGAGGTAAATGAAGAGTGGCTTGACAATTAGATACGTCAATTGGAGGTGTATTGCAGAATTTAGAACCTTCATGAAGACGACATAAAGATCTAGTTGGCTTCATTAAGGCTAGAAGGAGCAACACTAGTTTGGTGGGAAGAAAAGACTCAAGAGGAAATGCAAATCCATGGTGAGATATTCATTTCTTGGGTTGAGTTTATTTGTTCCATTAAAAGGCATTTTTATCTATTAGCCTATATGCAAAAAGCTATTATGAGTTGGAAATTTTTTAAGAAACTCAAGGGTCAAATAGTTCAAGAATATACCCAGGAGTTTAGGAAGAGAGCTTTGTTGTTAGGAATAAATTTGAATTCCCAAGATACACTCTTGAAATAAATTGGGGGTTTACATTCCTATTTGAAACATACTATTATTATGTTTAACCCAAGAAATTTAAATGAAGTTTGTGTACAAGCCACACACTTAGAGGCAAGTGGGGAAACAAATCATAGATGAAAAAAGTGAAAGTGAGGATAAAGGAAAATGAAAGTTTTATGGAAGAGGAAAAATAAATAGCTCTGTAAAAAAAGAGAAGGAAAAAATCACATGCAAAAACTGTTCAAAGACTGGCCATGATAAAGACCATTGTTGGCAACTTCATCCAGAATTGAAACCAAATATACTAAAAGCCAAAGAGAAGGGTAAAATTGTTTCTATAGCTGAACATGACTTAGGGTTAGATTTAGGAGATGAGACAAAGATTAAAACCATGGGTTTGGAAGGTAAACATGTTGCAAGCACTAATTCCTCAAATTGTTCAAATGATACTCATGATGAAGATACAAGAATACAGCTTTTCCATATTATAGTTGTCTCTAAACATACCAAGATTGATACACTTTTTGATGGTGGGTCACAAGCTAACTTGATTTCCGAATATTTGGTTAAGAAAATAGGCCTTGAAACTATTAGACATCCAAGAACATATCCTTTGGGTTGGATATGCAAGAATGAAAACTTGCAGGTTACAAGGAAGTGCTTACTAAGATTTTCCATCAACTCAAACTTTCTTGATGAAGTTGAGCTTGTTGTGGTGCCGCTTGAGATATTAGGTATTGTATTGGGAAGTCCTTATTTGTATGATAGAAAATAAACATTTCATCGCCATGAGAACATGTATCACTTGTTTAAGGATGAGATTGAGTACATAATTAGAGCGCATAAGAAGAAGACATGTTTGTCTCTTATACATGAAAGTGAAATGAAGATGAACAAAGAGATGTGTTGAATCAAACTTTTCAAAAATATGCTTATGCTTGTAGTGAGTTGTTTTAGGATGTTAACAGGTTGCCTTTGAAAGAAGGTGAAAAAAATTTGCAACAGTCAACATTAGTGTTGAGCATTGTTGGAAACAATATGTCGGTAAAAGAGAGTGCAAAGGTCAAAGAGAAAGTGACAAAATAGCTTGGAAAATAAGGCATAGCCCTCCACAAATGCTGGTTTATGGTTTCCAAAAGGTACATGACAATGGCGAAGATACTTGGTCAAGTGTCGACGCAAGTACAAAGCGAGATCAACTAAAAATCACCATGGTGACAACGTGCAAGATGATAAAATTTATAAGTTTCCTTTAATTATTTACCAAGATAGGAACAAGATGGTTTCTGCAAGAATAGATTGATGTTCTACAAATTCAGAAATATTGCAACATGACGGTGTCAATGACAATAAGGGAAGGTCACAAGAATCAAGGGAAAAAGATGACTTTTTGTGAAAAGCTCCAAATGATGAAATTGGGAAAATTTAAATGGATAGAGACTAGAAGGGTGAGGGAATAGTTTCCTCATCCACATAATCAGCAATAAGAGATATTTTGGGGTCCAAAAGGCTTCTAGTGGGGAGGAATGATTAGAGGCTCAATATTTTAGCTCAAAAATGGAAGTGCTCAAAATTGAATGAAACCAGAAATATAGTGACCGACACGTTGCAAGGAATCCACCGCAACTTGTTTCGTTGAACACCGTGTTTGGATGAAGGAGTTATGGTCTGTTGATCACCGACTAGAACAGGCAAGTTTTTATTAAAAAATTGCAGAACGGGTACATGCTGATGACATGGCAGCCCAATCAGCATTCAGGGAATCTTCTTCAGTTTTTGTCAAATGGGACTGTGACAAGTGTCACGACATGATTCGCCAGTTTGTTTTGTGAAGGTAAAATTTGTCCAATGACCTCCTAAGGTTGAATTTGGGTTTATGATATTATGTGCTGGAAATTTTTAATTTTTAATTAATTAAGGTTAGATTAATATGTGTGTGTGTATATATATATATATATATATATATATATATATATATAATTTTATATGATTTTTTTCTAAACTATTATATATATATAATTTCATTTTAATTAATTTTAAATAACATTACACACACACGCACACACATATATATTTCAGCCCCAAATCAACATTTAAATCCATCCGTGGAATTTTAAATTCGTTACAAACCTTATGTAATGGGTTTCATTTTAATATGGTGGCAAGTATTAAACATTTGGAGGCATATCATACATATAGTTCAAATTTATTATGGTGGAGGCTTAAATATCAAAGTTCGAATATCTGTTAATCTGCATACATCAAGGTTCGTTGTTATAATATGGTGGAATGGCATATTTAATACGTGGCAGGGTTATATCAAAGGTGTGTTGGTTTATATTTAGCGCAAAAACCATGTACGAGGGGAGGGGTTAGGGCTGGATGCCATGACCTTCCCCTCTCCATTGGAGCACTTTTACCATTAGGCCATGGGCATATACCTTGTAAATTTATGCAGCAAACGTGTATTTAAACACTTTTTTTTTATTCGGTGGTGGGAATGGAGGAGGTAAACATGTGGGCCAAACCTCCTCCATGTGACTGCAAGCAATGTGACCAAGTTCCAAACCTCCACGAAGTGGATTTTAAGCACGCTTACCCACTAGTTAACAATAGATTAACACTAATTAAGAATCCTCCTTAATTAGTGACACTTTTGGCGGAGCTACTATTTTCTTAGATTCCACCAAAATTGTCGGAGTTAAATTCAGTTTTCCAAATTTGGGGGATAAATTGGGGGAAAGTTTGCTTTTGCCATAACTAAGTCAATTTTCGACCAAATTGAGCTAAGAAAGAGTCATTCTTGGATATTTGGAATGCTATGAACACATTGGAATAGGTTGCAAAGGCATAGGAGCTCATGTACATAGGGATTTTTTCCTTGAATATTTTTGAAACCTAGGGCCACCAAGAGGGAAGGCCATGCCCAGAGCATCTGGTAACCAAATTGAGTAAATAAATAATCATTTATGATATATTTCAACATTTTAAACTCATTGGAACAGGTTCCATGAGAATTTTATGCATTTAAACAACAATTTTATCACAATTGAGCTAATAAAGAGGCCCAATCTATGAAGCTAGACCAAGGAGATGTAGCCTAGGAGGGGTGAACTCCTTTATCAAAACTCTATTTTAATGAATCAGTTTGTGATGGTTTGTTGTTATTTATGTTGTTGTTGTTCGGAATTTTAAATTCATGCTTTAATGCTTTCAAAAACACCCATAAAATTTAGTTGTAATTACCTTTTTGACACACATAAGAAACAAGGGAAAGTGCACATCAAGCATAAGATCAATAAATAAGTTTTATATCTGAAATTGAAATTAGAATAGAAAAACTAACATTCATATTCAGATCATAAGTCTATTCAATTTTTTTGGATAATTGATCTTTCATCCAACCCATAGATTATGAATAGATCCCTTTCAAATGAAAAATGTGTCATGTATATGGCCAATTTTCCTGAAACTATTCCAAAGTAGAATATCTAAAAAAACATCTAGAAGTTAGTGAGTAGTGGCAGTAGCTAAAACTTTGTCGAGTTCATACTAAGTAAACAATTCTTCCTAGTTCCTTTGCACTAAATCCCACTATTTTTCAATATGCATTTACCTCTTAATGTCCTCATGAAGCTTAATCTATGAACAACAGAAAATTCACGTAGTCATGACCCCTCATGTAGAAAATAGGAATTTCTCACTCATCTTGAGAAAATTTAGGACATGAGGATACTTATGAATAATTTGGAAACTACCACAATCCAAAATTAGAATATGAGTGCAAGGACAATATAAACAAATGTTTCCCATAAAATATGTCCCATTTATTTTACAAACCAAAAAGGCTCTTGAATCAGAGGAAGAAGAGGTTCAAAATTCTCCCACTACTGCTACAAATGTGATTGAGACTTTCTTATTTAGTTCAGATGAGGAGAGGTTGAAAGGAGAATCTAAAAAATAACTAGGTCTCAAGAAAATAAAAACAAAAAATTTGTGGGTAGAAGGGCCAATAATGATATCTGAAATGAGAAATAGAGATAAGTAATTGGGAACTAAACTTAAAAATTATTGAAGGTATGTACAACATAGGCCAAAGGACAATAATGAAACAATGGGGCTCAATTCCTCCTCAAGGAGGAGTAACAAAAACCTCAAGTAAATGATGAAATTAGTCTTCTGGAATTGTAGAGATTTAGGATTCGAAGGAATAATGTCAGTAGTTTGGAATCTAATAAATCCTCTTGCTCTGGGAGAAAACTTTGGAGGAATAGGAATTTCTCCATATGAGTAGTGGCATATGGTAGTGATTCAATGTGTTTTCAATTAGTTCAAGGGGGGCTTGTTAGAAATGTGTAGTCATTGATGGAAAAGGAAGTCAAAGGTCTTGATAGCTGTTGGAAAAAGAAAATATGATTGCAAGATGAGCAGAGCATGGATGGAGAAGATGTAGTGAATTTAAAGGCATTTGTTGTACAAAAGAACACCTCAAAGTGAAAAGGAAACCATTCAGATGGAAAGAGTCCTAAAATATATTTCTAGTGGTATGTGGAAGTTAGACATACGACCAAAGATGGCATAAGGATGGCGAAGAATGACCATTAAAAGTCAGGCATGTCTAGTGGTGAATTTGTCGCTAGGTTTCCCCACTGACACATCGACATAAAAGTGTGGGTCCAAGTGCTTCCATGTTTTAATTTGAGCAGGCATGCACAATAGGTATGAATTCCCATATTGTTGATTTTTATATTAACGATAGAGATGGAATGCACACCCCTACCCACCTCCTCTAAACTACAAATATCTTGGGGGGGGGGGTGTGGTCTGCAAACCTCAAGTGGGATTAAGTTAGGTGACGATGGTATACTGTGGTGTGTGGAATGAAGAGGTGGAAGAAAAATAGACCAATACACAGTAAGACCAATAGAGACAAAGAAATGTATTGACATTTGATTGATCGGTCATGATATCAGCATTACATACAAGGGGACACGTGGCATGCAGATTCAGTGTTTTGAGGTACCCTAGTGGGAAAAATATAGGAGACATGTGCCACACTCCAGAGACCCCATGTGGCGGAGATGATGTAAGCATAATGTCATCTCATAGGCTCTCTCCCAGAAGTTTATTAAAGAGTGTAGAGAAGGATTTTTCGGGCTAACTAGGTGGCGAGCAGTGTGGCTATTGTCAGAGACAACTCAGCCTGACTAGTAGTTGATTGGTTGTTGAAAACAATGGTCAAACCCAATGGGATAGCCCATTATGATACTTAGACTTCAGAGCTAAGATAATTTAGCATAAAGAAGAATGATGGGTTGACATGGAACCAAAATTAGTTGGAAGTACACAACAGAGTTGAAAACCAATGCGAGAAGGAAGAAAGGTGGCCCCACGTGACACACAACCTTGCAGGTCAGACCCCGGGTGTTTATGAAATAGCGTCAGGGAAAAGGAGCAAAGGACCAAGCTTTTGTGTCAAGATGTGGTTTTTTATGCAACATAATGACCAAGGGTGTATATTTTTGTAGTGCAAAGTAAAGCCCTCGGGCTATGGAGGAATGGGCCCAACAAAGCTATAGTTGGCACCGTTAAATTTAAGACATTTTACTTGTGCATGGATGAGTCAACAATGTTGAATTTGGCGTATATGCCAAATATAATAAAGCACATGACTGAAAAATATAATGCAAGAATGAATGGGGCTAGTGGAAGAATTCAACGGTATGGATAGTTAAATAGGTAGTTTTAGCAGAAATGCTAAATTTGTAGATTTTCCAAAATAGAAAATCCCAGCTAAATTATGATAAAAAATCACGAATAGAAAAAGTTACCAATTTAACTTATTTGTTCAAGTAGAAACAATGGGGAAGAGGTTGATAGCCTAGAGAGAACATTCATAAGACATGGTGAAGCAAGACAAAGAAAATAAATAAATATTAATGCAAAGGATAAAAGAGCAAGTTAACTAAAGTCTCATTCCAAAAATATGAGTCAAAATTATTTATAAGAAAAATTAATTGAGAAAGTATTGTGATAGTGTGCGAGTTGAGATGGATTGATGCTACTAGAGTGTTCAATAATGAAAGATTGTTGAAGGTGTTGGTGATGGTGGAAAAATTGTTTTATCTTGTAAAAGAGATGGCTTCTTGATTTGAGTATAAAATTGTATGAAAGATGAATCATTGAGGTCAAGAAAGTTGTAGCTTGCAGATTGGGTGTTGTATTTCCTTCCAATTATTGGTGTTAAATATTTATGGGTTGGAGCTCCTTTCATTTGTAGCTGATAAATCAAGGTGTAGTATCTTCCTATTGGTTGTAACTAGAAAACCTTATAACAACAAGTAGTAGCTTTCCTTGTGAAGAAATTGTAGAAAATTTTGAAGAATATATGTGTGCTATTTGTGTTGTTTATGTTGGTTCGTGCCACGATCATATGAATTAATTGTTGAAGTATTTGTTGGTGTCCTAGTATTCTTACACAAGTAAAAGGAAGTTCTAAAATTCCAACAATATTGATTCACCCTCCACTCTCAGTATTGTCCTAGTTTCTATCAATTGGTATTAGAGCCAAGTTGCTTCAAATCAATTTAATAGTTGGAAGAAAGATCGAGGAGGATGGAAAACTAGGAAGGAGGATTTACCAATAGGGAACCTATGTTCAATGGAAAAAACTATGTATTTTGGAAAGTAAGGATGAATACATGTTTTCAATCACTTGGCATTGATGTATGGGATGTTGTGGAAGAAGAATAGCAAAAGATTCCATTAGAGATTACTAAATATCAAAATATGGAGTTCAAATGCAATGCTAAAGCCATGAATTACATTCTTGCTAGGCTACCTGAATCAGAACTTGTCAAAGTAATGGACTGCACATATACCAAAGCTATCTCGTACAAGATGAGTAGCTGCTATGAAGGTGACAATAAGGTAATGTAAGATCAAATTCAAGGTGTTAGAATGCAATTTGATTCTTTGAAGGTGCATGATGATGAGGATATTGCAAAGTATTTCTTAATATTTGATGAGGTTGTGAACACCATAAGAGGCCTTGATGAGAAATTAGAAGAATTTGTAGTAGTTCAAAATGTTTTGATATCTCTTCTTGAGATATTTAATCTAAAGGTTTCCGCCATTGAAGAGAAGACCAACTTGAACACTCTCACTCTGTATCAACTACTAGGCTCACTTAATGCTTATGAGATGAGAATTTCCAATGAACATCAGACAACACAAGAGTCAGCCTTCAAAGTAGATAAGAATCCCAAGGAAAATCATGATGATTCATGTTGTGAATCAGATGAAGAAGAAGCCAAATTTGTGAGGAAGCTCAAGATGTGATCCAAACTTAAACATGAAAAAAAAACATAGCTATAACCATAAATACAAAGATGAAGCATAAATAACACTTCATTTCATTAATATCAAATATATTATAAGTCAATTTGGGCATCATTCCCAATGACCTGGTTAACTGTGCCTCATCTCCAGGACCAATGTATAGGGTCTATCATCCCCTAAAATTTCAATTTCTATATGCCCTAAGACAAAGAACAAGACAGATCAATCAAGGAATTTCTTCTGCAAAGGTTTCCAAGGTTTGAAGTTTATAATATATCATATGAGAGCTCACCAACGCCACCTCTAAAGTGACTAAGTGTGTTGCATATACAGGTAACCCCATGCAAGGCTGCTCTTCAAAGCACTTCCCGACATCTATGGGTGCGTTAGTCACATTGGGAGCGAAATTCTCATTGTTTCAGAATCTCCACTTGGTCAGTGCCTTATAGAAGATTTCACATGTGTCAAACTTCAAATCCATGTGCCCATTTGACATCTATAGTATTGGGAACATGTCTTGCCTATTATTGGAAATCCATTGATTGTAAAACTACCTCAGCTACTCTATAAGTTGAGCATAGATCTCAGTGTTTGAGAAGGAAGAATTTGTGTAGAGAAATGCTGGTCGATTTTTCATTGAGGAGATTGATTTGAGTGACAATTTGTTGGGGATATCTGAATTGTGATGAGGTTGGGATGATGCTGGATATGGTGACACAAAATTAGTGATTTGGTTGTAACCTCCCCTTCTATCATTAATAAAGAATACAACTTAATTTTCCCTATATGCATCTGTATTGGCTTTGATTTTCCATATTGCAAGATCTTAGTTGATGTATATGGTTTATGCTTTACTGATTTAGAAAACTAACTTGAATAGACATTTGCATTATTCCTATCTTCTACTGTTTAGTGTTCATTCTTGTAGGAAATATTTTTCACAACCGACTGGAATTTGAAACTACAATGGAAGCGACAGAAGGAATCATTTGGAAGCACTTGGATTCCATGTAAGCATATAATCCATTATGTGTGTCTGTTCTTAGTTAGGAAAAGTAGTCGTATAGTCTTTAACCTATTGTTATAGATTATCACTTTTCTAGGGAAGCGTGTTTTATCCGTAATTCACAATTCTGTCCAAAAAATTGGCAACTCCACTTGGGAGATTACTCTCTATCCTAGGTGTTTTAGCCACTGATTTTCTCTGTTTATTCACCCAATAGTTGTTACTCACAAAAATTAGGCTTTTTAAGATCCAAATTTGCAAAAGAAGTGTGTTAAACAACTATGTTTTTCTTTCTACACTGCGCCCAATGCACTCTTGGACAGAACACAGTGCTTTGCATAGCACTGTCTCCCTTTCAGGCCCGCATTGCAAAGCACTGTCTCTCTTTACAGACTGCGTTGCCTCCTGAAGCCATCCAAATTCCCTTGAATTTGTCTTTGCAGTTTGTTTCAGTTTGTTTGTTGATGTGTTTTGAAAAGCCTGAGCCTCATATTGACTAGTGAATTCATCTACCTCTTCCTCCTTTGAAAGAAAATTTGTTCAATGTTTGTTTAAAGCATTTTTCTTTATCATTGGCAAGTTAATTTAAAAGTATTTTTATTGTTGCATTAGATCCATTTGCTTTTGAAAAAGGAAATTGCCGGAAATTCTTCGTTTCCTGATAGGAGAAATTGTTGTTTCATTCCTCATTTTTCCTTCAAAAAGAAAATTGTTGTTTGTATTCCTCATTTCTCAAAAGTAAAAGGCATTTGATTTTGTTGATTTAGTGAACTTAGTTTATTTTTTGCACTCATAACATTAAAGGAACTGAAAAGAAAAATATGCATTTGCATGTAGTGGTTTGTGTGTTTTGCAAAAAAGGAACAACTAGGAAATCTGCATTTAGTTTGTGTTCTTTGATTTGTTTGTTCACAAATTGATTTCTCTTTCCCTCTAGTAGCTAGGATTTTCATTGAAAAACTAAAAGTGAAAGATTGCTTATCATTCTTAGTTGCATTTTAGGAATTTTCCAATACATCATTGTGGTGAACCTTTGAAAGGAAAATTGTTAAGCAAGATCAACATAAAATTAATCTCAATTTACCTAACAAAGCATTGGAACCATAACGACAACATTTAGAAGGTCTAGGCTAGAGACGTGTTCCGACATCATAAAACATAGCAACTGCCGTTAACTTGTCTGTGATACATTCCGAGTGTGACACCTCACTCCACGTACGTAAGTATATCGTATCTCGTCCATGTACTTTTGGGTATATCGGGCGGTGTTACAGTATGATAAGTATAAAGGGGCGCTCTCACTGTGCAGTTTCACATTAGACAGTGCTAATACAGACTTGGGCCTCCATGTACCTTCGGACATATTTGGGAGGAAAAATTTTAGGTGCTATCCATCCATAGTGAACCGAGTCGGCCGCCTTGTAAATTGTGATACAACGAACACAACATTCAGGGAGATTGCTTGCCCGTACTTCTTGGTTCACCAGGAGGTATTCTACAGTTCACAGTTTCTTGGTAAACCCTTTTTTCCAAGCATTACCCTTTTATTTTTTTTATTTGTTTTTGGTTAAAATAAATTAGTAATCATGGAAGAAAAAAATCCTTTCCCTTGTCATTCGCGTAGACTAGCGATAAAACCACCTTTACCACCAGAAGTTACTTCTAGTAGGCGAAGGCAATCACGATTTGCCGAATCAAGTACAATTCGTACCTCTGGTGAAACATCATTTCCCCATAAACCAGAGTTAGCTCAAGTTGTTTCTACACATCTCGGTTCATCTACTGTTGTCGAAACAGAGTCTTCACAACTACCTGTGGTCACGATCCATACAATGAGTGAGACCATACCTCCTGGACCCGATGTTGTTCAACCCTAAATTGATCCAGATCCTGTCTCTTCTTTGCCAGAACATCTAAATCCTGAAGTCGTGTAACCATAATTTTTTCCTACCTTGGTCATCCCACAAAGTTCTGTAGCTATTGAATCTCCCAAATCACACAGTCAACCACTTGAAATATACTTTGGGCCTGACAGTAAAATACTTCCCCTGGTTTAATTGCGATTAAAGAAATCCCACAAGACGATACACCTTTAACTCCAACCCATTTTGGGGAGGACCTTTACTTGTACGAGTATTTTTCTCAATCGACACCATCTGCTTTTGTTGACCTTGCTCCTTTTAAAACTCTCGTCGATTCAAAAGGGTATACATTTGGTCAAGTAACCATGACTGAACCAACATCTTCGGTTGGGCCATTTACTCCAATTACATTAGCTCCTGCCCTAACTACCCCGTCGATGTTTAAAACTTCACCAGAGTCATATTTTCATGGTGGCACTTTGGTCCCATCAGGTTACAAATCATTATCTGGAATTTTCTCTGGTGCATCTTCAAATCCATGGACTTTACCAATGCCATCATCCGATATTTTCACTGGTAATCCTATAGTGAGTACTGAACTACTTGATTCATTATACACATCTTTAGGGAAATATCAAGCCAGTACTTCTGGGTGTATTCCTTTAAGTACCATATCATCTGGACTCCCAACATTTGGAGAGCAATATTTTCCATCTTATTATCCTCCTCATGCTGGGGGGAAACCTTTGGTCACGCAATATGACAGTACTCCATCACTTTTTGGTCAATAAAATGTCGAAATGAATGTTTGTCAATGGCAGCCCACTCTCCCTATCCAATCACAAACGGCTGTACACTCATATCAACCAGTTCAACCTGTTACACCCACATCATTACCACTTGTTAATACATGTTTATCCCTGTTACAGAATCAAAATGTTGTACAACCTTATCAAGTGGGTCCTTCAACTCAATATCCTCAAATGTTGGGTCCACAGACTCCAAATCCTTCGATTAATTTACAACAACCTGTATCTGGAATCCTTTATTTACAAGCTGGTTTACCATTTTATGTGATGTCACAACCGTAGCCTGGTTATACCTATCAACCGAATCCAAGTCATCTTAATTTGGTTTATAACATTGGTGGATAGATCCCTTGGCAGCCATAGGCGCAAATGCCTCAAACTTCATTTCAACAAGTATCATATCCAGGTTTTGGTAAACAGAATCCTCAAGCGTTTTATTTTCAAAAAAACCCCTATCTAGGTTACCAGTAGCAGATTTCTTATGCTGGTGCTCAAAGGCCTGTTGCTCAAGCAATTCCATCTTACCCTGGCTATGGTCAACTTCACCTTAATAGACAGTTGCCCTTTGTTGCAACTTTAGAGTTACCAAATTTAAATCGGCTAACTAATGACCCAATTAATTATGCTTTTTGGTGGCCAGTGATACCTCATAAATTACCCTCGGATATTCCTAAGTTCAATGGAAACCCTAGAGAAGATCCATCGACTCATGTTATGACTTATCATTTATTGTGTTCATCAAACTCCCTGAATGATGATTCTGTTCGACTACATCTTTTCCAGCGTACACTCACAGGTCCAGCTGCAAAATGGTACATTGAATTACCTAGAGCTTCTTTTGATAATTTCACAGCCCTAGCTACTATCTTTTTGACTCATTTCCAGTTACCCATCAGATATGAAACTGGAATGGAACTCTTGACCAATTTAAAATAGACTAATACTACTCACATCTCTGATCATATTCATGAGTGGCGTCGTCGTCGTCAAATGGTTAAGACATTTGTTCCGGATTAGCTCCTTGCTGAATGGTTCATTAAGTCCCTGTTACCATCTATAACTGAGGATGTGGCTAAGGGTGGCGTCATCATAGAAGAGAAAGTTATTGCTCATTCCCAATATTTAGACTTAATTTACACTCAGTCTGGCACGCTCTATGAAAAAATTCCTAACGCATCGAGATCTAGTTTTACTGTTCCTCCTCAATTAAAGGACTCTCATGCTGGAGACGACTTGATAGGCACTGCAAGAACACATCACACTACTGCATCTGATCCTGATCTTGCTTTCGAAATTAATGTCGTGTCATTTGACAAAGGCAAAAGTGACAACCAACCCAGAAGTAAGAAAGAGGGGAAATCTAAGAAAAAGCAAACTTCTAACCTGCAGGAAAGATCATCTGATCAATCATCTCGACCTCGGAAACCTCGTTATCTATGCATAATCTGTAATGAGGAAGACTTTGTTAGGGATTTTCCTCATTGCGCTGAAGTCTAAAAAATCATCAATACTTCCCATGCGTCAGCTGTGTTGACAGACCCATTTCCAAATCCAGACATAAATATGGTTGCTACAGATCCATCTCCTAGTTCCCAAGTGTTAATGTTATCTGTCACAAAAAATTTAACAGATATTTTGGTGTCAACGCGTAATAAAGATTATGGTAATCAGACCACTGATCAACCTACTACCTCAACAATGAATCCATCTACAGAATCAGTACCACCTACTGCTATTCCTGAATTGACAATCAAGTGACCAAAGGGAGTAATTCATAAATCGACATATAATCCTCGAGCAATAACTGCACAAAATTATAATATAGTTGAATATTTGGCTCAATCCCCTTCAACTTTGTCTACTCTTGAAGTATTACAAAATTTTCCCTCCCAAAAACAGGCTTTATTGTCGGCTAATGGTGGAATAGATCCAACTGATTCTAATCATGTCATGTTTAATCATACAAGCTATGTGCTGCAATTACCAACGGAATTGGCATTCTCCATACAAGTAAATGTTCTCAATCCCCTTGTTCATCGCACTATTATTGATGAGGGACCATCTACATGCATTATGCCTCTAAATTTTTGGAAGTCACTTGGCTCACCGCGCTTATCACAATCATCAATGACGTTGAAGGCATTTGATGGACGTACATATAAACCTTGTGGTATTATTAATAACTTGCATGTTGAACTGGGGGAAAAACAATGAATATTGATGTTGAGGTTGTTGATGGACCCCTTGACGATAATATTTTACTTAGAAGGCCATGGGTATATGCAATGACTGCAATTGTTTCTACATATTTTAGAATGATTTCCTTTCCACATAAAGGCACTATCACAGTCATTAATCAAATATCCTTCTTTTCCTCTGCTTCGAAGGTAATTGGAAGCATTTCATTTGTTCACATAAGCCAACTAGAATTTTAGAACATTGGTGTAGGACTCTTAAAGGATTCCACTTTAATGGGGACCTTTGCATTACCGCCACTCGCGACATCGACAGAAATTGCAAGTATAGAAACCTGCTACATGATATCTTCCACTCTATCTGGCTTAAGGGAGAGTACGAGTGATTTTGATATTTCTACGTTGGATGAGTTTCTGCCGCCCAACCCTATTGAGATGGCATAACAATCAATCTATCTAGCTTGGGCGGAAAATTCGAAATTAGCGTCGCTAAGTGTTTGGGTTGATCGTTCCTTAGATTTTGGTACTCCATCTGATCCATTTTCCTTAATGTTCTTGACATATGAGAATATTTTGGAAGCCATGATGTCAGAAGGAGAACCATGGGAATATTATCATCATCATTCCCATCTTCCAGATTATGAAGAAAATAATCTAGTGAACGATATCACCCATCCATCAAAAATTTATTTTCGATTTCTTTACCCATTAATGCAATCGATTCCGAGAAAAATATGTCAAATATTGAAGAAATCATTTCTACCAATATTTCGACCAAACCTGGCATTGTGGAAAATATTCATGTCGGTGTATCTTGTTCTCCATCAGAACTCGAATCATATCGCTCTCTCTTTTGTGAATTTCGTGATGTATTCGCTTGGTCTTACGAGGAAATGCTAGGCATAGATACTAGTATAGTTGAACACACTATTAATATGTATCTTGATGTCAAACCAGTGCGTCAACGGCTTTGTCGTGTTCATTTGAAGAAAGCCGTTGGCATCAAAGAAGTTGAAATTTTTTTGCGTGCTGGTTTCATATACCCTGTTCCGCTAATTGAGTGGGTTTCCAATATCGTTCTTGTCATGAAAAATAAAGGAACCATTAGAGTATGCATCAATTATCGGGATGTCAATCTTGCTTGTCCAAAAGACAACTATCCTACTCCGTTTATCGACCAGATTATTGACGATTGTGCTGGATGTGAAATATTTTCATTCATGGATGGATTTTCTGGCTACAATCAAATCAATATCCGCACAGATGATCAACATAAGATAACATTCATCTATCCCTGGGGCATATTTTCTTATAGGAAACCATTGTTTGGTTTAAAGAACGCTAGGGAAGCTTTTCAGAGAGAAATGTACTATGCTTTTAATGAAATCAAGCACATTGTTCAATCATATCTAGATGATTTACCAGCGCATTCACGAAGTCAGAATGATCACCCGATGCATTTGAGAGCCATTTTCTTATGCTGCCGACACTACAAAATATACCTAAATCCACATAAATGTGTGTTTTGTGTCGGTTCTGTTCATTTGCTTGGATTTTTAGTCTCAAAAGAAGGAATTCGAATCAACCCATTGAAGGTTTAGGCCATTCTTGATTTTCCTGTGCCGTTAATCTTACTTCAGATATAGAAACTTCAAGGAAAGGCCAACTTCCTAAGAAGGTTCATTCCAGACTACGCCGAAATGGCTAAAGGATTTAGTCGACTACTGAAAAAGAGGGGTTCCCTTCCATTGGGACCAAGTTGCGCAAGCTTCTTTTGATGTTGTAAAGGACACACTTGTCCGAGCGTCATTAATGTATCCCCCTAATTATCAGAATGATTATTTCCTATATATCGCAATGACTAAAATGACTATTGCTATGGTATTAGTCCAAGTAGAAAATGGAATTGAACATCCAATCTATTATTTGAGTCGTAATCTCAATGATACAGAATTTAAGTATTCATACGTAGAAAAGCTTGCCTTGGCAGCTGTTCAAGCTGTTCAAATATTTCACCATTATATCCTGCTCCGAAAAACCATTGTAGTTTCGGTTTGCAACCCCATGACTTATTTCTTATCACGTCAATTTCTGGGGGGGAAATATTAAAAATGGATTGTCATTTTGTAGGAATTTGATTTGGAATTCATCAAATCCAAGTCAAAGAAGTCTTTAGCTTTGGCTGAGCTTCTCTGTGACCTTCCCTCTGATAGTACTGCAACTACATCAAAACCATCAATTCCTGAAGAGTCTTTGTTTCTGATCGGATCATCTGATATTTGGTATGGGGATTTCATCATTTATCTCCAAACCAAAAATTTTCGTCCTGATACCTCTCACTTTGAACAGTGACGTATTCGATACCAAGCCAAAGATTATCTGATCGTCGGCGATACACTTTATCGTCGTGGTGTCGATACAATTTTAAGGAGGTGCCTCACTCATGAGGAGGCCAAAAAAGTGTTAAATGATTGTCATGTTGGTGCATGTGGTGGAAATTTATCTGGATATGCTACTGTGTAGAAGATACTCCGCGTCGGTTACTTTTGGCCTACTATTTTTCGAGACTGAATCCTCGTGGTTAGAAGTTGTTATGCATGCCAGATTTTTTATCGTAAAATCTGCAAAATGCTAATGCCAGTGCATCCTGTTGTCTCTATGGGACCATTTTCAAAATGGGGTATTGACTTCATGACCTGTAACCCTCGTTCATCCGGGGGGCACGGTTATATTATTGTCGCAGTCGACTATTTTACCAAATGGGCCGAAGCGATGCCTACATTCAACAACATGGGACAAGAAACTACATTGTTTTTCTTTAATAATGTTATTACATGGTTTGGGGTCCCACAAGATATAGTTACAGATCATGGGAAGCATTTTCGCAATCACATGATGGCTGAATTAATTGCCAAGTTAGGATTTTCACATGATAATTCTACAACTTATTATCCACAATCAAATGGACAAGTTGAGGCTATCAACAAAATTATTAAACATATGCTTCAACGAATGACAAGAGTTCGTAAAAGAAACTGGCATTTGATCCTATACTCCGCCTTGTGGGTGTATCAAACCTCGGTGAGAAACGCAACTGGCTTTACTCCTTTTCAATTGGTGTATGGTTTGGAAGCTATCTTACCAATCCAATGTGAAATACTGTTGTTAAAACTCACGATTGACTTGTTACTTGACACCTCAGAAGAAGAAGCGCGTCTCCTTAACCTCATCCATCTTGATGAAACATGTCGTGAAGCCCAATTGGCCAACGAAGCACACAAGAGATGTATAAAGGCGCAATACGACAAAAATTTCCAACCTCACATTTTCTCAGAGGGCGACTTGGTCCTTCTTTACAATCAAGAAGCTGATGTAATAGGTACAAGAACGTTTGAGCCATTATGGCATGGCCCCTATATTTTAAAAAGAGTTCTTGCTAAGGGCGCCTATGAGTTGGTTGATTACAATGGAATTCCATTGGTGCAGCCTAGAAATGGGTTTTATTTGAAACGTTACTATGCTTAATCATGAGCATAGTAATTTTTTGTATTATATTGTATATATATGATGTTGAGTTGCACTCACTATCTTAATTTGTTTTTAGAGTTTTCTTGACGTTATTAATCCGCTTTACATTTCATCGCAGATGTTTGAATCTTCGGAACCCTTTGTTGGATATGTTGATGGTGCTAGTCGTAGTACACAGAATCTATCCTCTGTAGCGTGGGCCATTTTCACTCTGAATGACGAGTTAATGAGATTTCAAGTGATTTGTATTGGTAGATCAACGAACAATATCACTGAGTATAGTGCGTTGATCGAACTTCTCTCTGATGCCATTTCATTTGGTATTAACCGTATCATTAAAAGGTTAGACTCAAAACTTGTGGTATTACAACTTACAAGTGTTTATACTGTTAGAAATCCAACATTGCATAGATTGTTCCTTAGAGTTTGACTTTTAGAAAGACACTTTGATTTTATTCAATATCAACACATTTCCATAAATTTGAATGCATTGACTGATTCATTAGCTAATCAAGTTTTAGAAAGACATTTGCAACATATGTAAAAAAAACATTCACATCATTGAATAGGATTGCACAATAAAAAGAGGAAAACACTGAAATCATATAGATAGATAGTTATAGGTTTTTACAAAAAATTGTGCCCAAGACACATTGGTCATCTGACCTGAAAATGTATGCAAAATGTCACAAGTAAACTAGTGGTGCTCGTGGTAACATGCTATAGATCTAGCTATCCTACGAAGTAACCGCCTCCAGTGGTTAGGAACCCCAATAGTGTGTCGCTGCAGTCACATAGGAAGCTCTTCAATCTGACAATCTGAAATCCTGAAGGTCAAACCCTCTATGTGCTGCTAAATTTTAGTCAGAGTCTCAGCCATATCAAGATCCTGAAGGACTTCTCTCCCTACAACCCTCTCTGCTGGCACATCTGCTTCACACTTCGGTTCCACTACTGGTTGAACACGACCAAAATATGCATTACATCAAACATTTAGTTTAGTCTTGGGAAAACATCAAAATACAAAAACATTGTATAAACCTTAGGAAAATAAAAAACATGGTCAAAAACATTCTTACCTATTGCACCCCACTGAGCGCCTTCTGGCAATGCTAAATTTGGATCCCCTCAAAAATCGGTGCTTGCGTATGCATACTCGTCGATGGCGATGATCTGTCACTGGAACCAGGCAAAGAACGCAATAGAGAACACAATAGTAGATTGGTGCATGCTGACTCATTAGTTCTACCCATCTCTACATCCGAGGATCTCTAGGACTAGCTATATCCAATGTCACATGTTGTGGATGCATCAGTAGAATCCATTCAAAGGAAAATGATATAAGGATAGAACCATAACTGAAAATTTTCTTCCTTCCTCCCTTTGCTTTATTCAGTTGTTACTTTATTTGAAATAGAACAACTTCATACCAGTTGAAGATTGTTGGCTCCATACACTCTAGCGTATACTGCATATATGATCTATTGCTACATGTAGTATAATGGTGCCGGCAAGTTTTGCGATCGTGAAAAGGATAGTTCTCAAGGAAAATCTCTAACGTCTCGGATTTTTATCTTTCCATGTTTGCTTGGCTCTGACCCTGGATAACAATGTTGCAAAACATAATCTCTCATTATCTCTCCTCCAACAACAGACCCTGAGAGCGAAATGGGCAAACCTCTCCTAGACAAACCTGTAAGAAAGTACACATCCTCGACTATTATAGGAACCACTTAGTTCTTAATATGAAATGCCTCTATAGTTGGATCCCATGCTCGAACTAAGAACTCCAATAGTTCTATTTGTTGCCTCATCTCAGATAATTTGAAGTACTTAAGCAGTCCACAATCTCTTAGGGCTCTTACTGTACCCAGATCATTTAAGGCAATCATATCCTGTTCTTCATGTTCTCTTTCCCTCCATGTGATCATCATTGTAATCTGATGGAAACCTGAAATACAACCATAAGATCCATTAGATTCCATTCATTGCAAAAAACTAGGAAAATTTTGGGCATAATGAGAAAATAAAAAACTTAAATTGCGCCCAACGCACTCTCTAACAAGAGACAATGCTTTGCATATGCAAGTACCCTTCACTGTACCTGATATGCAATGCAAGTTTCAACATTTAGGGGTGTGTTGCACTCTTTTTAGGAAGAATTTACCCTAGGGGCCTTAAAACCCTAAAAAATTGCAGAAATTGGAAATGAAATGAATACTAAAGGAACGAGGAGGTTCATATCACTAACCTGGATCAAACGACAACGAAAACCGTCCACATAAATGATCACAATTAGCAGCTGAAGTTCAAGGGAAAATTCAGGTTCAGAGCTCCAAAATGAAAATGGTAACTACAGAATGGTAAAAATGAATAGTGAAACTACTTTTAATAGTCATTTAATTATTTGCAAATTGAATATATTGCTATGAATATAGTTTTATTATGTTTTTTATAATGAAACGGGTATTTTTAATCCATTTGATGTTATTCTGAACAGGATATACAACTGATGAATAGATTAGTCGTGCAGATGTATTTCAAAGAATGACTTGACCACAAAGCATACTTTTTCTCCTTATTTTTAGAGCTTTGATAAAAATGAAAAAGAATTTGAAGCACACTTTTATCTCTTTTTCGAGCTTCGATAAAAATGAAAAAGGAACCCTTAGAGTCTTCTTTCAGTGCTTTTCAGACTTCGATGATGTGAAAATATTGTCGAGCACTTGTCTTTTCGAGCTCGTAAAAGTAAATGAATTGATATCTACTCAGTATAAGTTTAACCCTTTTTCAGACTGAGATAGTTTATTTACGAAAAAGGAATACCTTGGTTAAACATGACCAAAGTGGTTCTCTCAGATATTATTTTACACTTTTTCGGATCTGAGTGACAAATTTACGAAAAATTACTTATGGAGTTTTCTTTCGTCCACTTTTTCAAACTCTCTAAATATGAAAAAGGACCAGGTTATCACTTTCATTAGCTAGTTAAAACATAAAATAGCGATGGTCTTGTCGATCATGGCAAGAATTTAGTTTCATTCATCGCTAGACTATTAGATTATTAAATAGTGATACATTATTCGCTCGAAGGGTTGAATTACAGATCAAGAAAATTTTATCCTCCTCAAGCTTGTTAAAAAATAAAGAGCTACTGGTCGACAAATGACCCGGGAAAATTTGGGAAAAGTGAGAAAAAATTCTTTATGGTAGCAAGTCGCTCTTGAACATGACACTTCCTTCACTCCATTTCCGTGACTGTTTGGGTTGGGTAATCATCTTGAAGGTTCATTCATACCTATGGTTCATCATACCTTCACTTCGGTTTTGGGTCAAATATCTGTAACTCATCTGGGGGTATATGAAATGGGGTTAGAAATCACTCAGATGAATAAATATTCATACATAAATACTGTCTGTCCTTTATTCTCTGGTAGTGTCCACAAAGTTTATAACATTCTGATGAGCTATGTGTGGAAAGATAGCAATATGTTTAAAAATAAGTGTTAGTACTGAATCTTTGGTATTAAAGGATGCTTCTTCTGCCCTTAATAAACCCTAACATGGATAGCAAACTTAAATATCTTTATTCTTGCTAAATTAGGATCCTTTAAAAAACAGTAAGCGATCAAAATATAATAATAGCATCTACATTAAGACAATACACGAACAAAGTGTTTAAAAGAATAATTTGTATTATATTAAAGAATGGGGCACCTGAGAGGAAAACAAGAAAGGTGTTTTTCGGTTCTCCTCAATGGGATGGGTTCTTGAAAGTCCTCAGTGTTTCAGATCTAAAATTCCTCTCTCTTATTGTGGTAGAAAACCTTGACAAACATAGAACTCAGTGGGAGCTCACAAAGAAAAAAATGGAAAATGGTGACCAAGAATAGATCAAGTGTGATCTAATGCAATGAAGGTGACTAATGAATGGGGAAAACCCTTCTATTTATAACAAAATATTGGGGTGTTATAGAACTCGGTGCATGAATAAAATATTATTAATCAAATTCTAGAATCACGCTTTAGGAATATTTTATTATATTTGTTGGAGGGAAAAGGTCTTTTGACTTGGGTCAATTCCTTTATTTATAAACAATAAATAAATAAACGATTTATTTATTATTTTAGGGACATGATGGGAATATAATTAAATAAATAATGATTCATTTAATTATTTAAAAATGATTTAGTCAAATTTAACTAGGAATGTTATTTAAATAATGATTTGAATAACTTATTCCTAGGAAATACTTAAATAAATAATGATTTATTTAATTAATTTCCTTATTTTGGGTTAAATATGACCAGGAAATATAGATAAATGTTATTTTATATGGTGAAAGAAATTTTAATTAGGGTAAAATTGGTCTTATATGCTGTACTCTGGTTCATCTAATGATAATGAGTTAGATGACCAAAAAAATGGTGTAACAATAAGGTGACTTCCTATCGACAACAAATCATTATCCACGAAGTTCACTTAGAAACATCAGATTCTAGTACCATGAGGCTTGTTACAGCATCAACAAGATCCTCGCTTTTGGACCTTTGGTCGAAAGATTTTGTTTGGCGTTCGACATCAAATCATCTATTCACACCTTACGAAATGTACTGTAGTACCTTAAGGGCAATTTTCATTAATGGTGGTTCTCTCGTGTTTGTTAACAACTCACATCATTGGCTGGTAATCAAACGATGTCTTTCCATGTTTGACGACAAATCATATATTCGCATGGTTAGACTTGTACCCGAATGATCGAGTGAATGAGATATGAAGACCCCGGATCTAGTTTCAGCCATTCGGGCTACGATTTTAGGATTGTTGTACACATCATCTGTATGGTGACCTTACATACAAATCTTCATCCGAAAATTAGCCTATATCTATGGGCATGTCTGCATTGGGCAACATTCCAATGTCGACGACCTTCTGAATTATGTACATGTTATTAGATTGTTTATGTGCTAAACATGGGAATGCCTACCCTCAGAAATTATGATCAAGAGGATATATCATGATGTAATGTATTGTAATATTGATGCAGGTCACCACTCTGCTTCATATCCAACTCATCACAGTGTAAAGCATATCAATCAAAATATTGTTGTTATTATTCTGACTTCATGGTTTAGGGGGCAATTGTTATAGGTAAATTTGGGGATCATTCCCAATGACCTGGTTAACTGGGCATGATCTCTAGGACCAATGTATAGGGTCTATCATCCCCTAACATTTCAATTTCTATATGCCCTAAGAAAAAGAACAATACAGATCAATCAAGAACTTTCGTCTGCAAAGGTTTCCAAGGTTTGAAGTTTATAATATATCATATGAGAGCTCACCAACATTGCCTCTAAAGGGACTAAGTGTGTTGCATATGTAGGTAACCCCATGTAAGGCTGCTCTGCAAAGCACTTCCTGACATCTATGGGTGAGTTGGTCACATTGGGGGAGAAATTCTCATTGTTCCGGAATCTCCACTTGGCCAGTGCCTTCTAGAAGAGTTCACATGTGTCAAACTTCGAATCCATGTGTCCATTTGACATCTACAGGATTGTGAACATGTCTTTCCTATTATGGGAAAGTCATTGATTGTAAAACTACCTTAGCTACTTTATAAATTGAGCACAGATCTTAGTGTTTGAGAAGGAAGAATTTGTGTAGAGAAATGCTGGTGTATTTTTCATTGAGGAGATTGATTTGAGTGAAAATTTGTTGGAGATATCTGCATTGTGATGAGGTTGGGATGCTGCTAGAGATGGTGACACAAAATCAGTGATTTAGTTTTAACCTCCCCTTCTATCATTAATAAAGATTACAACTTACTTTTCCCTATATGCATCTGTATTGGCTTTGATTTTCCATATTGCAAGATTTTAGTTGATGTATATGGTTTATGATTTACTGATTTAGCAAACTAACATGAATAGACATCTGTATTATTGTTATCTTCTATTGTTTAGTGTTCATTCTTGTAGGAAATATTTTGCACAGTCGGCTGGAATTTGAAGCTACAACGGAAGTGACAAAAGGAATCATTTGGAAGCGCTTGGATTCCAAGTAAGCATCTAATCCATTCTGTGTGTCTATTCTTATTTAGGAAAAGTAGTCGTATAGTCTTTAACCTATTGTTCTAGATTAGCACATGTCTAGGGAAGCGTGTTTTATCCGTAATTCAAAATTATGTCCAACAAAATAGCTAAAATATGCTTCTAGAAAGAATGGAGATAAACCATCTCAGGTGATGGTAGCTTATCTCCGAGAAGTGATGTGGTGGCTACATGCCTCTGAACTGTGTTACAATGAGGCTCATGGGCCTTTTTATTATTCATTGGGGGAATTTTGAGATGCAAAATGGGCCTCCTAAGAAAAATGGACAACCAAAATGAACTTTATAAGAATAAATATTATTCAAGATGATGATGTCAACCATGGGGGATGATTCACCATTTTAGGAGTAAAAAAGTAAAAATATTAAAAAATAATAAAACTACTTTTGGAACTTGTATTTTCAACTTATCTCCCTAATATTTTACTCAAAATTCAAGTGGGAGTACTCGTTGGATGAAAAATTTAATTCCTCATCAAAGGAGTACCCATGTTACATACTTTCAATCGAGTCAACTACATGAAAAATGAAAAATACATGAAATACCATGATGGAAATCACATTTTTCACGTATTTTTCATTTTCCATATAGTAGGGTCCACCAAAAGTATGCAACATGGGTACTCCTTGGACAAGGAATCAAATTACGAATCCAATGAGTTTTTCTGCTCGAAATTTGAGCAAACCCATAGGGGTATAAGTTGAAAATATGAGTTGAAAAAATGGTTTTTTCTTTTTTCTCTCTAAAATTTGATGATGTAATCAAATATTATTTTATTATTTCCACTATTATTTTATAATTTCCTTATGAGGCCCATTTTAGACCTCAAAATTCCCCTAATGGAACAACAAGGGAAAAAACTAAGCAACCAAAACCCTAACCCCATAATTTGAACGCCAAGAGTTTGTGGGCCCCGTTCGGGTTAGTTGGGTAGACAACTTCTCAGGGTCGTAACTTGGTCATATTATCTTCGTTTGGCATGTATAATAGCTTGTTGGAAATATATCGATGTGTACTACATGAATTTACACAAGCTATTTCCTATTGATATAGGCTTGCTGCATACCTAAACAAAACACCATTTAGGGGGTCAAAACTTCCATGGAAGTTCAGGACTTGAAAAAATGCTAAAAATAGTAAATGCTTCTATAAATAAGGAAACTAATGAAACCGATTGGAGGTATAGGTGGAATAGGAAGGTGGCCACCGATATCCACCTGGATCAATCCTACCTCCTTAGGGAGCAATGGTCCCCATTGTGTATAGAGCCTCCATGAGGTGAGGAAATTTATATTCAACCTGGTCTCTGGTGAACCACTTACCCTGGTGAAGGAGTTTTCCTACTTTGAAAACTCGATATATATCGATCCTCTATTGGTGAGTGTTATTTATTTTTTTGTCCATGATTTGATCAGTTGTGTCTCGTTCCATGCAGTTTGGGTTTAAATCCATTGGTGTGATTTGTTCTGCAATGTCTAATGTGTCCAATAATGGTGTAAAGCATGGTTGAAGGTGGTCCACATTGTACACTGGGTGCAGGCCAAGGAACTATGGAATTTTGAGCTTGAAGGCTTTGTCCCCTACATTCTTGGTGATGGTGTACGGCCCATATTATAGTGAGTGAATCTTGTGGTGGGGCCTATTGAGGCACTCCTTCTGCAAATTTTGCAAAAAATTGTCGCCCACCTAGAACTTGTGTGGCACCCGATACTGATCATGTCGCTACTTTTACTTAGCATTGGATCTGTGTAATATATCATGGACCTACTGGTGGATTTTCTGAATGGAATAAATTAAGTTGTTAGCCCTGTCAGCTTTGGAGTGGACATGAGCCGAATATTCCTGAGTAGATGCAAATGGTATGGCCACATCAATGGGACATAGTGGATGGAATTGCAACCTCGCCTGAAAGGGGTTGTGGCTAGTTGAGATATGGAGAGATATGTTGTAGCTCTGTTGGAAATAGGGGAGGCTTTCATCCCACATGTGTGGATGCTTCGAGTTGTACATGCGCAGAATGTGTACGATCATCCTGTTGACGACCTCTATTTGGCCATCATTTTGGGAGTAGATAGTTGTGGACTTAGTAAGCTTGGTATACAATATCAACCAAATAATTAACCAAAATATACTTAGGAACCTGCTGTCCCGATTTGAGATAATGGACCATGGGATCCTAAAGTGTACCCACACTCATTCAAAGAAGAGCTTAGCAGTGGCTTCTATTGTGATGCTCTTCTTGTAGGCTGCTATAATGGCCATCTTAGAGAATATGTTGACGACCATGAAAACACAGTCATTTCCATGCTTAGTATAAGGAAGGCCCGACATGTAATCCATAGAGATAGATTCTCAAGTTGACTATCGGCCTTGCTTATTGATGGTCAGTTTGACAATGACGCATGCAATGTAGGATCTAATGTACTTCCCAACATCCTGTTGAAGGTTCTACCAATAAAAATAATTCTGTAGTACTTCCACTATTTTCTCTACCTCGAAATGTCTAGCGACCTGACTGTAGTGCGCCTTTGAAATCACCTAGGCATGCTCACTTGAAGGAACATAGAGGCACCTCATGTGGCATAAAAGAGCATCCTAGAGGTGATAATTTATAACTTTCTTGCCTTCCAAGAGCATCTGGTATGTGCTTCCAAATTTTTGATCACTCTTGTAAAGATTCGGCCACCCCAAAGTGTTGTGCCCATAAGAGTAGAGCATAATGGTAAACACCATGACCAAGGGTCAGTTGAGGCAGTCTGCAACATTTTTGGTGCTTCCTTGCTTTTACTTAATGTTCAAATGAAACTATTGCACCTATGTAGACCATTTTTTATGTCAACTTTTATATAACTTCCCTTTTGTTTGTAAGAACTGCAGGGGATGGTGGTTTGTTTGGATGATTGTTTCCTTCCCCATAATGTAATACTTCCATTTTCGATAGGCCTACACAATGGAATACATATCTTTATCATAGGTGGGATAATTTCAGACTGTGTCTGAAAGTGTCTCACTGTGAAATGCCATTGGATGCACCTACTGAGTAAGAACGACACCAATTGCATTGTCAAAGGCATCTGTCTCAATCTCAAATGGTTAATGTAGGTATGGTAATGTGAGCATTGGTGTAGAGTAGAGGTGATGCTTCAACTTAGAAAATTACTTTTTTTGTGATTAAAAAAAATAGAACCCTTCTTTCGCGCCTCCCTTGGTGACTTGACTCAAAGGCCAATTGATATGAGATAATCCCAACATGAACCCATGGTAGAAGTTGGAAAGACCCAAAAAGCTATGGAGCTATGTTAAATTAGTTAGGGTTGGCCAATATTGAATGAATTGTATCTTGGATGGATCCACATGCACACCCCACTCATCAATGATGTACCCCATATATTGAACCTAGGTCATACCAAAAGTTCATTTCTCCAAATTGGCACATAACCTCTGTTGTCACATGGTTTGGAGGACTAGTTTAATATGGTGGAGGTTATCTTCCCAACTTTGGCTGAATACCAGGATGTCATCCAAATACAACACCACGAATGAGTTGGTGAAGGTTCACAAGATATCATCCATCAACCTCATAAAGGTTGCGAGGGCATTTGTCAAACCAAAAGGAGTGACCATCCATTCAAAAAGGCCCTCCTCTGATTTGAACGCAATATTACACACCTCGAAGGGTTTGATTGGCACTTGGTGATAGTCACACTTTAAGTCAATCTTCCAGAAATATTTGGCCCCCTTAAGTTGGTCCATAAGCTCATCGATCCATGGGATTAGATACCTATTTCAGAAAATGATCTTGCTCAGTTTATGATAGTCAATACAGAGTCTCCAAGTACCATCCTTCTTCTGTACCAACATGATTGGGATCCCAGAAGGTGATGAACATGGTCTGATGTGCCCTTTCTGCAACAGGTCCTGAATATGCCTCTTGATTTCATCGCTCTCCAAAAAAAAGCATCGATATATCGATCCATTGCGTAGTGATGTGCCCAAGGCCATATCAGTGGATTGATTGACTTGAAAGTGTAGAGGCACCCTGCGGTTGAGGTGAATATGTCCCCGTACTCCTCCACAGCCTTGTCCATATGCTGCTTTCACGTGGGGGAGCCGTATTTGGAGGTCATGGCCACAATATTATTCTTTCCCTGAGGGTGAATCATAAGGAAAAATAATTTCTCGGTATGGGAAATGATCTTACTACATTTCTTCGTAGTGATAAAAAAGATGGCAATAGGTAGTGCTACCTTTGGTATCCTGTACAAATTATTTCCCAAAGTAATAATAATAGTGCAAGGCCTAGACTCATACAGAACATGCTGCTTCAAAAATTATTATTTTCCTAATAATACAGGACACACATCAAGAGGAGCACGATCACACAATACCTCATATGTGAAGGGCTTGATGTTGTAGGGAAGGCGAAACTACTGGCTGACGCGAAGATCTCGTCCTTGGTGAAGGCATGTGATGGTGTATGACTACAGGTGTGTTGTGGTTAGTAGGTCCAACTACTTCATGACCTCTGCTGAAATGAGGTTCTTTTAGATCCCAATATCGATAGTGAATTGAAGCGAAGAACCCTTCACCCACATCTGGGAATGGAAGAGGACCTACCCCTCCTCTGGATCTTAGGGCTCATCCTTCTATATCTGGTTGGTGGAAACAATGGAAATGGGCTTCACATCAATAATATTCTTCCATTTTTCATTCCCCTTGTCGAGTTTTGAATCAGATTCAGAACATGCTTCTAATTCGGAAGCCTTCATCTCCGATGTTAGTGACTACTTGGCCCAACACTCACTTGTGTTGTGAGTGGGGATCTTATGTAAGTCACACCAATTTTCTGTGTCGCTCATTGTCTTAATGATGATTTTATTTTCTTGTGGATTCAACATATTTTACTAGATCTCCATGCCTTGGCTTTTTCCATTTCTGTGGTTTGGGGGTGCCTTTACCTTGCTTCAGATTCATATATCTAAAGTCTCACTCATTCTATTTAAATTTATTCTTGATCTTTGGAAACATATCAGTATGCCACACCAAGGGAGGAGATGTCGAGGAACTCCATTTCCTCTTGAATTTATTTGTGAAAAAAACTGCGGTAACTTTGCACCAAATTTTTTTCCGATTATTTGAAACCCCACTTTGTGCACAGGGTATGTAAAATTTTTTCCAGCTCATGCACATCTTGATCCCTTTGTTGTCGTAGTGTGGTCCATTGTATATACTTGTCCTCATAGCTCCCCACCGGATAATATTGTTCCTTGATGGCATCTCAGAAAGAATTCCAAGTGGGTGTGACTAAAAATAGTGAGGGTTCTCTCTCATCCCTCTGTTTGTAGTAGGTTTCACACTAGTCCTTGACATGAGGGGTGACTTTGAGGAGCGCAAAAGTGATATTTTTCCTATTGGAAAAATCATGAACTAAAAAATATTCTTCCAATAGATTTAAACATCTATCTATGACGTACACATCTACCTTCCCTTGAAATATGGGAATATCAAAGTTGAATTGTACCTTGAAGGGAGTGGTCCCTCTAGAGTGGTTGTTGGATGAATATGCTGAAGGATATGGGAAAATTTGTCCATCATCGTGTTCCTATGTCACTTGAGGGCTTCTTCCAGCAATATTTTGAAAGGATATCCTACTCCCTTGTCTTTCTTTCCTTCCGCCATGGGAGGTCATCGGGGTTTGCGAGGCTGGTATTACAAAGGTTCATCTAGTTTTAGGTCTAACTCTTTATACCTTAGCCTCGTTGGGGACATGTAAAGAAAAACATAGAAAGTGCTGACCACTCCGATACCACTGATGCAAAATTAAACATGAATGAAACATAATACAAGTATAACCATAAATAAAAATATGCATGATCCATGTGGATATTGGTGGCCACCCACCTATTCCACTTGGGGCCTCACCATTTTCTCTTTTAGTTTTTCAGTTTCGTCACAACTTACTATTTTTAGCAGTTTTTCGGGTACTAAACTTTCGGAGCCGTTTTGAGGCCCTAAACGATGTTTTTTGGGAATCATTTGTCTGGCGAATACGATTCTGTTTTGAAATCAACATTCATGGAAATAGTTGTAGTCCTCGGATAGATATTTCTAACGATGTATCATATGCGTCAAACAAAGATTGTATGCTGAAGTTACGTCCCCGAGAAGTTGAAACACCAATTTACCCAAACGGGGCCCATAGTTTTGGCACTTCATCTCCTAGGGTTAGGTTTTTGGATGTTTAGATTTCTCCATTGTTTCTCAATAATAAATAGGCCCTCGAGCCTCAATGTAACATAGTTCAGAGGTCTGTAGTTTCCACATCTCTTCTTAGAGATTTGCTACTAGCACCCTAGCTAGTTTATTTCCATTCTGTCTGTAAGAGAGTTTCAATTCTTTGATATTAATGAAATTAAGTGTTATTTCCACTGCATCTTTCTATTTATGGTTATATGTGTATTCTGATGTGTTCCTCCATAAATCTGAATCAGTGGTATTAGAGCGGTCTGCTTTTTCTCGATCCTTCTTTGCATGTCCTCAACAAGGTCGGGGTATAAGGAGTTAGGGCTCGATCTGGTGGAACCTTTTCAAGATCAACCTCGCAAACCCTGACGGACACCCATGAGGGATGAAAAGAAAGATGAGGGAGAAGGAGATCCTATCAAAATATTGCTTGAGGAGGCCCTTGAAAAACAAAGGAATGCAATGATGGATAACTTTGTCCAGATCCTTCAACGAGTGCCCACAGGCGGCGCATCTGCATCCAGTAGCCACTCTGGAGGTGCGACTCCCTTTAAGGTACAATTAAACTTTGACATTCCCATATTTGAGGGTAAATTAGATGAAGATGACATAGATAGATGGTTGAATCTATTAGAAGTATATTTCTCGGTTCATGACTTTTTCGACCGGGAGAAGATTATTTTTTCACTCCTCAAATATACCCCCCATGTCAAGGATTGGTGGGAAACCTACTGTGAGAAAAAGGACGAGACAAAACCCTCTCTATTCTTAGACATTCCCACTTGGAATTATTTCTGAGATGCCATCAAGGAAAAATACTATCCCGTGGGGAGCTATGAGGACAAGTACATATAATGGACCACGCTGCGGAAACAAAGGGATCAAGATGTGCATGAGTTGACGAATCTATTCCATACCCTGAGCACAAAATTGGGTATCAAATATTCAGAGAAACATTTGGTGCTAAAGTATCGTGGTTGTATGCACAGATACATTCAGGAGGAAATGGAGTTCCTCGACATCTCCTCACTTGGTATGGCATACCGGTATGCTGCCAAGATTGAGCAGAAATTCAAACAAAAGAAGCGAGACTTTGGATCTGCGAATCAAAAGCAAGGGAAAGGTGCCCCCAAACTGCAAACCAAAGGACAAAGCCAAGGCATGACAGCCCAAGAAAACCTTCCAAAGCCACAAGCAAAGAACAACACCGTGAAGCCAAAGAAGGACATGGGAAAGTGGTGTGACTTCTATAAGAGCTCCAATCACAATACAAATGAGTGTCAGGCCAAGCAGTCGCTGGTGGCTGAGATGAGGGCTTCTGAATCAGATGCATGCTTTGACTCTGAATCAGAACTTGACAAGGGTAATGACAAAGGGAAGCAGATTATTGATGCGGAGCCCAATGCCACTGTTGCCACTATGAATATCTAGAAGGAGGAACCAGAAGATCCATAGGAGGCAGAGCATCTCTTCCACTCCCAGATGTAGGTAAAGGGCTCCCCGCTATAGTTCATTTTTGACAATGGGAGCCAAAAGAACCTCATTTCAACAGATGTCAGGAAGCAGTTCGTCTTGCCGACCACAGCGCACCCACAACCATACACCATTGGGTGGCTTCACCAAGGATGATATCTCCGCGTCAGCCAGCAGTGCCACCTTCCATATAGCATCAAGCCCTTCCCAGATGAGGTATTATGTGACATTGCTCCTATTGATGTTTCTGATGTGTTGCTAGGCCAACCATATCTGTGGAAGCAACATGTTGTGTATGAGTCCCGATGTCACGCTGTTATTGTTACTTTGGGAAATAAGTTGTACAGGATACCGGAGTTACCACCACCTCCCACTATCTCTTTGGTTACTGAAAAAAAATGCAGTAAGCTCATTTCCAAAACCAGGAAATTTGTTTTCTTGATGATCCGCCCCCAGGGCAAGAAGAATATTGTGGCCATGACCTCCAGACATGGCTCCTCTGCACGACAAAAACAAATGGACAAGGTTTTGGAGGAGTACGGGGACATCTTCACCTCACCCACAGGGGTGCCTCTACACTGTCAGGTCAAGCACCCCATTGAATTGACCCCAGGTGCGCCGCTACCCAATGGACCAATATATAGGCACTCCGTTCTAGAGAATGATGAAATCAAGAGGCAAATTAAGGAGTTGCTGCAGAAAGGTCACATCCGACCAAGTTCATTGCCCTGTGGGAGCCCGATTGTGTTGGTATAGAAGAAGGATGGGACTTCGAGACTCTGTATTGACTATCGGGTGCTGAACAAGATCACTGTGTGGAATAGGTACTCGATCCCACGAATTGATGACCTTCTAGACCAACTCAAAGGGGAAAAATATTTCAGTAAGATCGACTTGAAGTCTGGGTATCACCAGGTAGCAATCGAACCCTCTGATGTATGGAAGACTGCCTTCAAAGCCAAGGAGGGCCTTTTCGAATGGCTTGTCATGCCTTTCGAGTTGACTAATGCTCCCGCAACATTCATCAGGATGATGGATGAAATTATGCATCCATTCACAAACTCATTTGTAGTGGTGTACTTGGAAGACATTCTAATCTTCAGCCAGACTTGGGAAGAGCACCTCCACCACATCCGAAAAGTCCACCAAACAATACGGCAACACAAGTTGTGTGCCAATTTGGAGAAGTGCACTTTTGGCATGACCCAAGTTCAATATCTAGAATACATTATTGATGAAAGGGGGGTGCATGTGGATCCAACCAAGATCCAAGTCATTCAGGATTGGCCAACCCCAACCACTCTAATAGAGCTTCACATATTTCTGGGTCTTGCTAATTTCTACCGCAGGTTCGTGTTGGGATTCTCTCATATCACTTGGCCCTTGAGTCAAGTCACTAAGGGAGGTGCGAAAGAAAAATTCTTTTGGTCGGAATCTCAATAGAAGGCATTCGTAGAATTGAAACATCGCCTCTGTTCTGCCCTAGTGCTCACATTACCAGACTTGCAACAACCATGTAAGATCGAGACAGATGCCTCTAACTATGCTATTGGGGTAGTTCTTAATCAACAGGGGCATCCAGTGGCATATCAAAGTGAGACATTGTCTAACATAGTTTACAAGTATCCCAATTATGAAAAAGAAATGTATTCCATTGTGCAGGTTTGTTGAAAATGGAAGCATTACATTTTGGGGAAGGAAAAAATCATCGAAACAGACCACCGACCCCTGCAGTTCATACAGCCACAAGGGAAGTTGCAGAACGATCGGCATCAGAAGTGGTCCACATATCTGCAACAATTTCTTTTAAGAATCAAGTACAATAAGGGTAGCACCAATAATGTTGTCAATCACCTCAGCTGACCACCGATCATGGCCATAACCACAATTCTCAACTATTGTGGGCACGAGACTTATGATTGGCCACTTCTCTACAAGAGCGATCCAGAATTCAGCCACACATACAAGACACTCTTGGGGGGTATGCAAGTTCCAAATTTTCACCTCCAAGATGCACTGTTATGTCACCTGGGACACATTTGTGTTCCTTCAAGCGAGTGTGCCAAGATGATATGGGAAGCACACTATAGTCGAGTCGCTAGGAATTTTGGGGTTGAGAAAACAATGGCAGTACTATAGAAGTATTTCTATTGGCCGAACCTTTGACAGGATGTCAGGAAGTACATCAGATCCTGCACTACTTGCGCCATTGCCAAACCGAACATCAAGAAGCAAGGGCTCTATACTCCGCTACCTACCCCTAGTCAACCTTGGGAATCCATCTCCATGGATTACATGCCAGGCCTTCCCTCTACTAAGCATGGAAATGACTATGTTTTCGTGGTCATCGACAGATTCTTGAAGATGGTCATTATGGCAGCCTGTAAGAAGAATATCACAACCATTTGCGACTACTCCGACCGATTTGGCTCATGTCCAGTCTGAAGCTGACAAAGTGAAAAAATTCATCAAGCGCATTCAACACATCCACCAATATGTTCATGAAATATTGGATAGAGGCAATGCTAAGTACAAGAAATGACATGATCAACATCGGGTGCCACACAACTTCAAGGTGGGTGACAAAGTGTGGCTACATTTGCAGAAGGAGCGCCTCACTGGACCCCACTGCAAGCTTTTCTTGCTCCGATATGGGCCGTACACCATCACTAAGGTTGTAGGAAACAATTCCTTCGAGCTCATTATTCCACCATTCCTTGGTCTACACCTAGTATTAAATGTAGACCGCCTTCGTCCCTACTTCCCACCTCTAATGGACACCTTTGACATTGCAGAAGAACTCACCAAAAGAGTTAAACCCAGACTGCATGGAATAGGACACCATAGATTTTATCATGAACATGCAAATTAAGAACACTCACCAATAGAAGATCCAACTGTATCGGGTTGTTAAAGCTGGCCAACTCTTGCACCAAGGTAAGTGGTTCACCAGGGACCAAGTTCAGCAGAAGTTTCCTCATTTCATGGAGGAACTCAACGCAATGGGGACCATTGCTTCCTAAGGGGGGAGGAATGATCCAGGTGGATATTGGTGGCCACTACCTATTCCACTTGGGTCCCCACCATTGTTTCTTTCAATTTTTCAGTTTCGGCACAACTTACTATTTTTAGCAGTTTTTCGGGTCCTGAACTTCCGGAGCCGTTTTGAGGCCCTAAACGACGTTTTTTGGGCATCGTTTTTATGGTGAATATGATTTTGTTTCGGAATTGATATTTTTGGCAACAATTTTATTCCTTGAATATATCTTTATAATGATGTATCATATGCATCAAACGAAGATCGTATGCTGAAGTTACGTCCCCGGGAATTTGAAACACCAATTTACCCAAATAGGGCCCATAGTTTTGGCGCTTCATCTCCTAGGGTTAGATTTTTGGACGTTTAGAGTTCTCCATTGTTTCTCAATAATAAATAGGCCCTTGAGCCTCAATGTAACATAGTTCAGAGGTTTGTAGCCACCACATCTCTTCTTAGAGATTCGGAATGACCACCCTAGCTAGTTTATTTCCATTCTGTCTGTAAGCAAATTTCAATTATTTGATATTAATGAAATGAATTGTTATTTCCGTTGCATATTTGTATTTATGGTTATATGTGTATTCTGTTGTGTTCCTACATAAATCTGGATCAATGCAACAAAAATAACACTTCATTTCATTAATATCAAAGAACTGAAATATGGTTACAAACTGAATGGAGATAAACTAGCTCAGATGATGGTAGTTTATCTCTGAGAAGAGATGTGGCAGCTACATGCTTATGAACTATGTTAAATTGAGGCTCAAGTGTCTTTTTTCTTATTTAACAACAAGAGAAAACCATAAACAATCAAAACCCTAACCCTAGGAGATGGTGTTGAAGATTGCAACAAGAAACAGTGAAGGAGGCATCCTGAAACATCATTCCTGATCCTAGTTGGAAAGTGATCACCTAAACTAGGTGGGGCCCACACAGGTGATTTTTGTTGCAAATTCTATTTTTAGACATGTCTATCATATTCTATGAGTTGCAGGATGCTATTTGTGGATGGTTGGTCAAGTTGAAAAAATAGATGGACTTCTATTTTTAGACATATTGGGCGGAATCTATTTTTAGATTTCCAGTCTAAAAATAGATATGTCGAATATTATTAGCTCTTAATAATATTTGGACTATAAACATTATCTTATTCTCTTGGAGCACTTCAAATAAGTGCAAATGCACACATGTGGCAATATTTCATTTAAGGAATTACGCTATTCCTAAGGGTTATGGAATGGCTGTATGGATACTTCGCTAGTAGAACCTCACAAGTGAGAGAGTTTGGTGAGCGATTGAGGAAGTTGGTGGAGTTGTGTTCAGTTTAATTAATCTAAATGATAGCGTTGAGCTAGTTGTATCTAGTCTAACTGATTGATACACTAGTGAGAGTGGTGTGAATTAATTATTAATTAATTAACTAATTATAAACTCATTAATCAACTGAAGAAACATCAGTTAACTACAGTGCATGGACAGTTTCAGTGGAGACCAGTGGAGAGATAGGTGAAAGAGCAGTGTAACTATCAGTTGTGACTATAGTGATGCATGGTTTGCATCCAACACTCAGTAGAGATGCCTTTAAATACTGCATGAGCAAGGTTGGGGTAATTCGAACTCATCAAGAGCTATTCTTCAGCAGGGATTGTGTAGTAGAGGCAGGCTATCAGGTGGCAGAGATTGGAGCATGTGTTTTGCTAGATCTAGCTTGATTAGTATGTAGCAATTGGAGATTGTACTGAGAGCTTGGGAGGAACTTTGTATGATGATTGTTACATGATCTCTGTGACATATATAATATACAAATAGTTGGGGGTTTTCATCTTTAAGCTTTCCCATTACATACTGTGTTCATATGTGTGAATTTTTATGGTTTTAATGTGTGCATGCAATTGATTTTATTTCCGCATGTATGTCAATGGTAGAAGAGATTCTCGTATTGTGCATGAATATGCCGTAAGGCAGTGTGTGATCGTGGAGTATCTCTGGAATAATATACGTCATTCAAATTTCTCATGCATGGAATACCAACAGTTTGTGGGCCCTATTAGGGTTAGTTGGAAAAACAACTTCATGAGGTTGTAACATGGTCATATTATCTTTGTTTTGCGCATATGATACCTCATTGGAAATATCTATATGAGTACTAAAAGAGTTATTGTAATGTTCCAAAATTTTCATGAAGAAAATTGGAACATTAATTTTTGCTTATTTCATCTAGGAGGTGAATAAAATGGGTAAAAGGCTCATAAGTAGGAATAAGATCCTTCATAACGTGAAAAGGATCATTGGAGCAGATTATTTTGCACCTTCCAGTGTGAAAAGGGGCAATCTGCATGAGGACAAGGTCATGTTTGACCAAGTCAACAACGCTGCCTAAGAGGTGTAGCTTGCATGAGAAGACAACGTAGTTTTGGAGGGAGAAAGATTCCTTGTGGATGAAACCCTAATGTGTGGGGTCCATGGCAAAGAGGAATTCACTTGTATAAGAAGAGGAGGAGGCAGCCATATAGATATATCTTGGATCATTTGATTATTTGTCTATTCAGACAAATTACACACTTCGGCTATTCAGCAGAGTTGGAGTGCTGCGTAGCACGAGGGATTCCTGTTTAGGATTTCCTATCCTTCTTGAGAGGCCTCTTAAAGGATTGCATTTCATCTTCTCCACATCTTGGTTCAAGGCCAAAGCCATTCTTCAGATACTGCGTTATTTCTGCTCAAGTATAATGCAGTGTTGCTGGGGCATTATAGTGGAGGATTCCACAACACTTCTCTTTGGCTTATCTTTTAGAGGAGGGAGTTTCTCTTGCTCCGGGAGATTAGTGAAAGGGATTTCAGAGCTATTTTGAACATCTTGGAACCAAGGCCAATATCTCCCATCATAGATAGCGCAATCCCTCTTCAAGACTGCGTTATTTCAGTGCACACTTGCAGTGAGAGGTTGCACCAGCTTCTTGGAGGGCAAGATCTTTAGTGTCAGGATCAACCTTGCATTGAGATATCCATTGGAGGAGGTTTTCTTAATTTTGAGCATAATATTCAGCCATCTCCATGTATTTCTATTATTGAGTTGCAGCTGCTGCCCAGCAACTCTGGCATTTCTGCAGATTTTCCATTTTAATGTATATTGTAGCCAATCCTTCCAAGGATTGTGTATTATTGCTGTATTAGTGTTTTTAGGGGTTGAGAGCTTGCTCCCCCTCATTTATTTTTGATATCATTGTCATATCATGTATTTTGTAGCAGTGTCTCATATAAATTGCGTTATTTTAGCCAAGGATTTTTATGTGTAGCAATGTTCTTACATTTTCATGTATGTGCCATATTGAGGCTTCCATTACCTAGCTGGAGTGATTGATTCCTCCACACATTGTATAAATTTGCTGTTACATTAGATATTTTTTGGCTATACATATCTGCATGTGTTCACAGCTATAGAATAACGCTGTCTTTCCATATCTTGTTCTTGTATATGTTGCAGTCCCTTCATTGGGCATTTTCTGAGGACATATAAGTGTTTTAGATTTGTTTAACCACCTTAGAAGGATTTCTTTGGTCCCAACTCTTGGATTTTGATCTTAGACACATTGGTATAAGGAATCCAGGTCTTGGTATCAAATCCTGCTGCCTCCATTTCTGGAAAATGCATTTTCCAGCCATGGATTACTAGCCATTCCATATTGGGAACATTACAGTGGTATCATAGCTGCTTTCTTGGCTCAGCCTCTGAGTCTAAGCCCAAGAAGATCAGAAGATTGAAGAGGATGAGTTTAATATCATCATATTTCAGATCCATGAAGAACCTCTCCAAGGAGGATATGCAGAAAGAAGAGGAAGAAACCTGCACTTCCTATTCTCATCAAGGAGACAAAGAAATAAGCAGAAGAAAGACTCCATATTTTGGGGAAGAAAAAGAAAAAGGGGATAAGCTTACCAAGATTATTCCTAGACCTGTATATATGATCCATGTAGAGTATGAGGAGATTTGGAGGAATTATAGAGAATCTCCTAGAGGGTTTTATTCAAAAGCAAACTCTAGATTGGAGGAGTGTGAGCATGCAGCTACACACCACTTGTACAGCGCAGTCACATGCCTAGGATTGCCGGAAGAGAGATGGAAAGAAGATAAGAAGTTTCTAGGAGGGAAACCCTTAGTGATTTCTTGGAGGAGTATGAGTCTCAAACTCAGAAATACCAGGATCATCTCAATTTTTCAAAGTTTTGCAAGATGAAGGTGAATGGAAAAGAGCAACAGGATAGATTTCATCTATCTACCTTTGAGGGTTCACCTATATGTTCAGCCAAAGCTTGGGTGGAGGAGTTAGAGACCTTCTTGTAGCAACACCACATTTATGGAGATGAAGCTATCAAAGTTGCAGTGCTACATATGAGAGGTAAGGCTTATGCCTGGTGGATCTTTGAATCCTTTTCTTTAAGAAATGTAAACTTTACATCTTATACAAATTTCACTAAGGCCTTAGTGAAAATATTTGATGAAAGGATTCATGAGACACACA
Organism: Pinus albicaulis; assembly: GCA_034641835.2. Lineage (NCBI taxonomy): Eukaryota > Viridiplantae > Streptophyta > Pinopsida > Pinales > Pinaceae > Pinus > Pinus albicaulis. The sequence goes on along the minus strand of CM076574.1, from coordinate 457,022,339 downwards.
TGGTGGATCTAAACAAGAAAAATCAAATAAAACTCTTGCATGAAAACATAATGCCATTTCAGAAAACCATGGGGGAGGCTGAAAACTTGCACCATACTTTGCTGGAGGAGAAAATTTCTTCTCACACTTTTGAGCAAGGAGGCATGAGGGTCTCATTTTCAAGAAGGGATCAAATCATTGGGAGGTTGCCCACTCATTTTACAGATATTAAGGGCAACATTGATGTTAGATCTGGAGTTGATCTAGTGCCTCCTGCATAGGAAAGAGGAGCTTTTGCTCCAAATAGAGGGATGCTTTCTTCTTTGCAAGGAAGTCCCCAAGATCTCATGTGTGGAGATCAAGGCACAAATCATGTTCTATCTGTGCCATTTCGAGGGGGTGTGAAACCATGAAGACACAAGGAGGAAGTAGGGAGAAGACCCAGCATCTTGAGATGAGGAGTACACATCCCTATTCATCTATGGAGGTTGATGCACCTAAGAAGGTGATTGGATTGCGTAGTGGAAGCATGCAGAACTTTTTCCATTCATCTATTCAGTCATGTCTTGTTGAGGATGTCTCATTGCATGGAGAAATTTTTCCGGGGAGACCACTGGACCAGCAAAGGAGGATGGATGCTTCACATGTTGGGGCACCAATCATTGATTTCAGGAGGTTGGAGATTTGGAGAGAGCTTGATACAACGCTGGGAGTCTGGGGTAGACTCAAGGAGAGAGAGAGCCTTCTCTCAACATCATCAGTACCCACTTCCATTTCATATTCTCCGCTGTGGCAGAAGCAGCAAGGGAAGGATAACAACATTCCAACTTGCATCTTTGGCATGGGAGATGTCAAAGAGGAGGATGACCATATGACAAATTCTGTTCATGAGATATCATCAGCGCTGTCACTATGGAGATTAGATCCACATTGGAGCTCCCAGCTATTGGTGGAGTATTCCAAGGATATTTTTACTTGCATGATCTTGGATGGCCAGTTGCATGAGGAGGCATATTTGGTTAGAGATGGGGTCATCTACTATCATGGTAGGATATTCTTACCTGGAGCTTACAAGTTCAAGGAAAAGTTGCTACATGCAGCTCGGGAGGATTTCCTTTTCAGCCCCACTTGTTCTATGGGAGCATACCACACCATCATGGAGGGGTACTTTTGGATGGGCTTTGAGGAGGAGATATATCAGCATATGAGTAGATGCATGGATCACATAGAGATGGAGGAGAGACATGACTCTCTAATAGAGTTAGCACAACCACCTATTTTCCCTTTGGAGATAAGAGGAGACTCACTTATGAGCCACTCCACTTGTATGAGCAGAAGATATGGTAACAATATTCATTCTTGTTTGCATGATTATTTGTATGATGTATGTATGCATCCCTTAACCATACATGTGCAGGATGATGCTCCAAGGAGGAGAATTCTTTTTTCTAGACCACATGGTTTAGATGAGGCCATAAGCATGATTGATTTCCATTCCCTAGGAGGACTTGGGTAAGAGATACACCATGGAGAACATCCTCATTGTACATCTTGCATCATTCACTTCCTCCATACTTATGAGGAGATTGGAGCAGCAGGAAAGTGGTTGAGAAGCCACATTTTCTATCAGTCTCTATTGTAGTTGAGGGTCAAGCTGCATTGGTTGCACTTGAGGGACCATTGTCATTCAAATTTGTTTCATATGGTAGAAAGCATGATTCTCATCTTTGCTCCCTATTTTTCTATTTTTGTTGTCTTTATGAGGAGCATGCTTGGGAAAGAGACACATGAAGTGAATGTGTCCTTTGAGGGAGGAATTCCTCACACTTTTTGCACTACATGTTCTAAGGGGAACATGGGATATGATATGGTCACCTTGATAGCACATTTTTCTCTTTATTAGGTGAGCCATATGATAGAGGAGATGCCATATGATGATGACTTCCAACTCATCATATATGGAGAAACTTGGGCCAGCTTGACTTGCAGCGTTGGGGGAGAGATCTTTGGAGGTATGTTCCTCATTTTGCCACTTGAGGGAAAAATTATTGCAGCCCATGGACAACCAGCACTCTACACTTATCATAAGTGGAGAGATGGATAGTGGGGGTAGGCTACATTGTCTACCATGAGCAGATTTTCATCCCACCTACTTTTTCGGAGCCAAAGGTGGATGACATATTTCAGTAGTTTCCTAGTTGGAGGGTGACTCATTTTGCATGGCTCATAGCTTGGAGATGGAGGATCCATATGGGAAAGATAGTTCCCATTTCATTTCAGATCCCATTCTTCAAGGGGACCTCTAGACATCACTTTGTTATCCTCTTGAGTATTTCACTTTCACATGATGATAGCTTGATAGCTAACTTACATGCTAAGGAGGAGCATTGTGGAGATTTGATTGATGAGATAGCATCACTTTCCTTGGAGGAGATAATCATACATGGATGCTACAGGGAGAGGAGAAGAAAAGAACTCAGTCTATCCTTGCACTTTCTTGAGGACAAGCAATCTTTGAGAGGGGAGGACTGTAATGTTCCAAAATTTTCATGAAGAAAATTGGAACATTATTTTTTTCTTATTTCATCTAGGAGGTGAATAAAATGGGTAAAAGGCCCATAAGTAGGAATAAGATCCTTCATAATGTGAAAAGGATCATTGGAGTAGCTTATTTTTCACCTTCTAGTGTGAAAAGGGGCAATCTGCATGAGGACAAGGTCAAGTTTGACCAAGTCAATAGCGCTGGCTAAGAGGTGTAGCTTGCATGAGAAGACAACGCAGTTTTGGAGGGAGAAAGATTCCTTGTGGATGAAACCCTAATGTTTGGGGTCCATGGCAAAGAGGCATTCACTTGTGTAAGAAGAGGATGAGGCAACCATAGAGATATGTCTTGGATCATTTGATTATTTGTCTATTCAGACAAATTGCACACTCTGGCTGTTCAGCAGAGTTGCAGTGCTGCTTAGCACGAGGGATTCCTGTTTAGGATTTCTTCTCCTTCTTGAGAGGCCTCTTGAAGGATTGCACTTCATCTTCTCCACATCTTGGCTCAAGGCCAAAGCCATTCTTCATATACTGTGTTATTTCTGCTCAAGTATAACGTAGTGTTGCTGGGGCATTGCAGTGGAGGGTTCCACAACACTTCTCTTTGGCTTATCTTTCATAGGAGGGAGTTTCTCTTTCTCTGGGAGGTTAGTGAAAGGGATTTCAGAGTTGTTTTTCACATCTTGGAACCAATCCCAACATCTCCCATCATATACAATGTAGTCCCTTTTCAAGACTGCGTTATTTCAGTGCACACTTGCAGTGAGAGGTTGCACCAGCTTCTTGGAGGGCAATATCTTCAGTGCCGGGAGAAACCTTGCATTGAGAGATCTATTGGAGGAGGTTTGTTTCAGTTTGAGCATCATCTTCAGCCATATCCATGTATTTCTATTATTGAGTTGCAGCTGCTGCCTAGCAACTCCGACATTTCTACAGATTTTCCATTTTGATATATATTGTAGCCAATCCTTCCAAGGATTGTGTATTGTTGCTTTATTAGTGTTTTCAGGGGTTGAGAGCTTGCTCCCCCTCATTTATTTAAGATATCATTGTCATATCATGTATTTTGTAGCAGTGTCTCATATAAAATGTGTTATTTTAGCCAAGTCTTTTCATGTGTAGCAATGCTCTTGCATTTTAATGTATGTGTCATATTGAGGCTTCCATTGCCTAGCTGGAGTGATTGATTCCTCAACACATTGTATACATTTGATGTTACATCAGATATTTGTTGGCTATACATATCTTCATGTGTTCACAGCTATAGAATAACGCTGTCTTTCCATATCTTGTTGTTGTATATGTTGCAGTCCCTTCATTCGGAATTTTCTGAGGACATCTAAGTGTGGTAGATCTTTTTAACCACCTTAGAAGGATTTATTTTGTCCCAACTCTTGGATTTTGGTCTTAGACACATTGGTCTAAGGAATCCAGGTCTTGGTATCAAATCCTACTGCCTCCTATTGCACTAAGAAATGTCACCTTGACATTCTGCTGATTGTATGAGCTCATTGTCACTCATACTTACCTCCTCTGCAAGTCTTACAACCTCTACTCCTCATGTCAAGCCCTAAAAATAGGAGAAAAACCCTAAAAAACTCCAAAACCTTGGGTACGCAGGTAATGTGAAGCTTACTTGCGTTCCTGGCTAGGGTATGCAAGTAATGTGAAGCTTACCTGTGTTTAGAAATAAATTTCTCTATTTAATGCCTGCGTACCCCTGTCAAAGTCAAAAGGGCGAGAAAGTAAAGTGAAAAATCTGATTTTTGGTCAATTCTAGAAGCTTCTGGATGAGATATTTTGGGGGTGAGTACGCTCTTGTAAGTTTCATGCATCCCACACCTTAAGGAGCTAACCCCTTGAAGTGAGGAGCCTATCCCTTTGAAGGAGGATTCTATCCCTTCATAGGTGGAACCCTAACCTCCTCATCTACACTATAAAAAGAGGCATTTGGTAGCCTCAAAGGGAGTTCAAGATTTAGTGTGTGATTGAGGTGAAGTGCTGTTGAGATTTAGACTCCTTTCTGCTAAGATTTTGTGAGGAAAGATCACATACCTCTATGTGCTCCTAGAGGAAGAGTGCAAGGCTTATCAAAGTAGAGGGAACTCCTACTTCGGACCCGAGGAAGGCTTGTTCAACATCAAGGCTAAGGTTGTAAGGTTCTTCTATTATTTCAAAGTTAATATAATCAAGTTTGTTTTTCTCAATAAATTGTCATTCGATTGTTTATTTCAATAAGCTGTCGTTTGATCATTTATTTCATAGATTCCTTGATCACTATTATAGGTATGTTTTATAATTATTTTTTATATAGGTGCTATTTAATATTTTCTTGTTTGTGATTGCAGGTCTTTAAAGACGACACTTTGTTGCGACGGAAGAACTATTGTTGCGATGGAAGAACTACTGATGTGACGAAAGAACTACGGTTGCAAATAAGCGTTTGGATCTAAGGTAGGATCGACACCTTTATAGCATTTACTTGTAAAATGAATATATTTAGAGAAAGATAAACTTAGTTGTTCGTTTGTTGCTATATTGTATTCTGACACTAGGGAGATCAATCTTGTCTACAAGATCGATTTATCCGGCCAACAAATTGGAAACTAAACTAGGGAAAGAACTTGCTTTGATTTGAGAAAATGTTTTTTTCTGATTTTTTATTGATTTGTATGGGCTTGGGTAACTTAGATTTACTTTTCTTTGAAAATTTTTGAAGTCTTTTTTGTTTTTCTTGAACTTTTCTGGGGACCACACATTGTTGCAGAGCCTTTTTAAAGTCTTGAAAAACTTAGATTTCTCCTTCTAGTTTGAGTTTAGATTTAATTTAGGATTCTTAGCATCTACCCAGATCTATATTTTTCTATCAAAAAGCCTTGTTTATGAGTTTATTTCAGCAAATTTTTCATCTCATCAATCTCCGTTAAGTTAATTGGGTGTTTTAAGTCTCTTTTTTGAGAAATTCTTAATTTGATTTTGGTCATTATTTATGTGTCTCATGCCCCTACGTAACTGCCAGAGCACATGCCCCCCGCATTCATTTCATTTCAACTAAGTACATTGCCGGTAATTAATAGCTGGATGGAATGAAGGTTCATTTACTAGATCATATGAAAGACCCGACCTAAAACTGCAAGAAAATTATGCAAAAACTGAAATAACTAACCTAAATATACGACTTAACATTTACGAGATCTAGTCAAAGACTCGACTCAATTAGGGGAGGATTTGTTTCATTTTTTAATGAGCTTGACACAGGAAAAGAACTATGCTCATGGAAATGTGTTTCATTTTTTAATGAGGTTGACATAATAAAAGGAACTTTCCTCTTGATACATGATTCATTTTTAATGAGGTTGACACAGTAAAAGGAACTTTCCTCATACTTGATTCATTGTTTTACGAGGTTGACTCAGTAACAGGAACCATCCTCAGAAAATACTTATTTCTAATCTATTAATCTACTCTCTACAATATACGTACTGATTCATTTTTTAATGAGGTTGACACAGGAAAAGAACTATCCTCATACCTGATTCATTTTTTAACGAGGTTGACACAGGAAAAGAACTTTCCTTGACTCACCGATTCATTTTTTAACAAGGCGGGATGACAAGAAAAGGAACTATCTCATCGCCAATAAACATTCATTTTTTAATGAGGTTGACATAGTAAAAGGAACTATCATCGGATGACGTAGAAGAATCTGATGTAACAAGAAGAACCTGAGCGGTATGAAGTTCACTCTCTAAAGGGAGAGTGGGATTGACCGAATGGGAAATTGAGTTGACCACTTGATCAAATAATGGATCATCAACCTCAGTCATATGAGCTTCACTTTCCAATGGAAGAGTGGTATTGAATGTACTTGGAATTAGATCAATCACGCTGTCAGTTGATAGTAGGTTGGGAGAAAGTTGACGGTAACTAGTTGGAAGTTCTTGCTGTGGAACAGTAAGGTTTTCCAACAATTTGGAGGCTTCATCCATGTGAGGGAAAATGTGAGTTTGATGACTCCCTTTGCACAACTTACAAGGAAACCTAACTTTACCCTTTTTCCTAGGATCCTGACTATCACTGGTTGATGGATCAATAGAAAGTTGATGAGATGTTTCTGACCATACTTCCAAGACCTTTGGAATACCAGGATAATTAATAAGGAAGTGGTCACCCTTACAAATCTTGCAAGGGTATTTGGGTTTACGATGCATGTTGGAGGTTTCCTCAACATTACTAACACTTACATCCAAGGTTGGTTGGTTGAATTCTTTCTTATCTTGCTTCTTCTTCTTCTTCCCTTTCTTCTTCTTCTTAGCCACTTGGTTACTAGCGTCAAGGATTTTATCGAGCGAAGAGGAAGAAAGGGAGGAAGAAAAATTGGGCAAAGAAGGTAAAGGGTCAACAGAAGGTTGGAGATGTTGAGATAGTGAACTTTGTTGAGGTGAAGCATCCTGTTGAGGTGGAACAATTTGAGTATTCGGGGCCATCGAAGTTGAAAATAACCATATCGGTAAACCTATTGTAAATCTAGGTAATGACGATGTAGCCATATAAGGAGGACCAACATTTCCAAAGCAAGGACAAGTACTAGGATTCTCGTTAAGAAGGGTTCCTTGGTTGGTAAATTTCGGAACAGTTGCCATTAGATTCAACTTCAGTGAATTTTATTAACAATTTAAAACTAAAATTAATAATTCACAATTCACACCTATGGTCTCTAAAAAGTAAAAACAAGAAAATGAACACGCGCTATCAAATATAGGAGTCAAACCACACAAAAACATTAGATTCCTGCACTAAAAACACTAGTTGGTGATGAAATCCAACATCGTAGAATTTTAATGCAGAAATGGCAGTTGGAACAGTTACCTCGACAACCTGCTTAATGAAACAAACACTGGCATGTTTTTCTTCTGCCAAAACCATCCCGTGTGAAGAAAAACCCTGTAGAGAGTCCAAGTGAGTCTAGTCAATGTCCGATCTAGGTACAATGAGATCTTTCCTTCACCGTCACCCAGGGAAAAAATCTTAAGTTTATGGACATCATATACTAACAGAACAAATACAACTAGGGGAACAATCTACGATCCGATTCCACGCGCAAGGGTAGAGTAACAAAGCTCAATCCCCTTGAAGGCTCCTTGACATGGTCAATCCGAGGTTTACCAACAAGTGATCCCAGACTCCTCGACAATGGTTAATATGAGGTTTACCATTTGTAATGCGTGTAAATATTCTATCTTCCCTGATGAAACAAAATTGATTGTCTCAAAGGTTTGGACATGATCTCGTGATTAACTCCTTTAAGAGAAGCTTCCCAGATTGTACCAATTACAACACCTCCATTTCTGGAAAATGCGTTTTCCAGCCATGGATTGCTCACGATTCCAGATTGGGAAAATTACAGTTACCCCAGGCCCATGAATGTTGCGGAACTAAAAAAAATGTCGTTTAGGTTGTCAAAACTGCTTCGGAATTTCAAGACCTGAAAAACTCCTAAAAAAAGTAAATGCTGCTATAAACAAGGAGAATGATGAAATAGGCTAGATGTCAAGGTGGAATAGGCAGGTGGAAACCAATATCCACCTCGATCAAGAGAGGCTTGGTAAAATATAAATTTAAGTTACCTTTTAAGTGATTTAATTGTGGAAATGTTGGTCACTACCCTTCAAAAAGTCCTGAAAAGAAGGACTATGACCCTAGAGAAAAATTCAGGAAAGTACAAAAATATTGGAAGAAGGCTAAGAAGAGGGGACTCTATATACAAGAAGCCATATCCTTTGAAAGTGAAGTGAGCCAATCCTCAAATGAGGACAAAGATGATGAAATTAAAAAATAATTCATGCTTATTTATATAGACAATCTAGAAGTGGAAGCTATTCATTGTGATGAAGAAGATGCTAAACTGGATTTAGGAGAGTTGGTAAGTGCACTTGAATAGATTGAAAGGATGAGAAAGAAAAATAAATCCCAAAAGGAGTTATTGATCAACGAAAAGGATGAATTTATTGAACCATTGCTTTTTCAAATTGTAGAAGGTAAAAATATTCAAGAATCTATAAGTTAGCAGTTGAGTGAGAATAATTAAGCTTGTGAAATACTGTAGGGTGAAATTGTTTTGCTGAGAAAAAAATTAGAAATGGAAAAACCTGGTTGAACTTTAATCAAAATTTTGGAAAATGGATTGATAATTTAAATTAGCTTTTGGAAGCATAGGAGTCTCAAAAGATCAAATTGGTCTTGGATTTGTGGCTGTATCTAGCAGAGCAGTGGGATTAAAAGCTAAAAAGTCAATCACCTTTGTACCTGCAGAGAAACAAGGGATTGTATAAAAACCAAAAGACAAAGACAACACATAAACCAATACCTAGTTACAAAATGATCAATAAAAAAAAATTAAAGGGAGAAATTTTACACATCAAAAGAACAATGTTGGAAAGGAAAATCAAAATAAACATAAATCAACCCAACCAATTATTAGAAGATAATTTTCTATGCATGCTACTATTTTTCCACCTTGTTTTTCTACCTGCATCAATTATGACCATAAATTAGAAAATTTCAGAGTGAATTTATCCTGCAGGCAACTCAGAGCAAGAAGAATAAATCAACAACAAAATCAATTAATTAGATGGAGCAATAATAGACCCAGGCACAACAATTCATTTTCTCCTTTAAAAAAATGCATTCAATGTTTTAAATGTTGAAATTTTGGGAATAGAGTAGCTCATTGTAGACTTAAGGATAAGAGGGCTAAACCAGTTATTGAGAAAATTAGACAAGAACCCAAGGTCTAGAAAGAAAAGGAGAACATAGAGCGATGCAATTTTTTTCTATATGATCGTAATGAAGGTAGTGACTGGTATGTCGAAAATGGTTGTTCCAGGCAAATGTTAGGAGATAGAAGAAAGTTCTTGACATGGAAATAAATTGAAAAGGGTAATGTAACCTTTGGTAACAATGCACCTAGTAAGATTGTTGGTAAAGGATTCACTCAGTCTATCAACTGGTATAGGTAAAGCTAAGAATGTATTACATGTTGATGGGCTAAAGCATAATCTTCCTAGTGTTCCTCAAATGTGTTATCAAGGCTATGATTGATTAGGTGATCATGTCCAAGTTAAGAAAGAATGATAAAAAAGGGAACTTCTCAGAATTGGTTGCAATCTGAACGACCAGAAAGGCCTCGTCGCTGCGATTCTGGCGCCGTGAATGGGACTAAAATCCGACGTCGTATGTGAAAGTTATGAAGGTTTGAAGTCTCTAGTAAACTCCAAAAACAATTGACCAAGTTTGACTTTTCAAATTTGGAAAAATTAAAAAGAGAATATTCTTTGGAATATTCCAAAGAATATTTCCCCAAAATATTCCAAGCAGACGAATGATGTGCAGACACTTGGTAGATTTTAATTTGGATGTGGGGTTGACTGTGAAAATTTGGGCCGATCATGGGTTGCCATGTGGCAGACTCAGAGGCCGCCATGTGGCCCTAGGCCGTAGTTGAAAATGTATTAAACTTTTTTGGCACTTCGCCGGATTTGAACGTAGGTCTAGCCCACGCAATCACAAGCGCCCGACCAACCGGGCTATCCAATGGTTCTTACCCATGGTGGCGGAGAAATTTTATTTGAAGTTTAAATTGCATTCATTCGGCGGAAAAAGGGGGCAGCCCACCCCCCCCCCCCCCCCACATCAACCTCCCCATAGTTCTGAAGCCCATAACTGAGGGCTTAACACTCCAAACCGTGGTAGTTAAATGCTACATGTGGCCAGCACATACAAATTAAATGTAGAGGTTAGTGTTACAACTTATTCCATCGACGATTTCGGCGGGATCAAACGGTACATGTGACCATAACTGCTGACATTTATTGTAACTACCAACAGTTCCACCTAACTTGGCACCAGTCCCAACAATTTTGGGTTTGTGCCAATTTTAGCGCGCTAACTAGAGTTCACCCACATTTAGTGGGGTTTTCAAGTGACATTGGGAAGTTTTCTTTGGGAGGTCATAACTTCCTCAATGGTGAGCCAAATTGGATGCAATTTTGGTCACTTTTGGATTTCTTGAGCATTTTAGAGTGTTTGGGACAGGTTGCAGAGTGAACAGAGGTGTTCTTTAGCCATTTTTTCTATAGGGAAGAGGAAAGAGCCACTAGGGCCATCAGGGAGATGGAGCTGTATTGGGTTGTACTTCACTATTTGAGGTGAAGCAAAAGCCATTTTTAGCTTATTTCTATCTTCAGAAGTCAAATTCATAGCTTTTTTTGCCTGTTTAGGCATACATTTCACTGTATAACCATTTTGAGCAACTTAATAGAGCAAGGACATGCCCATTGGGAGCCTTGGACCCAACAGATGTAGCCCAAGAGGGGTGAAATGCCTCATCAGTTTGTTGTGTTATGCTATGGTGAATTTCTCTTACTGTGTATTTCTGATATAATATGTTAAACAATAAATTTAATTAAAATTTCCTCACACAAAAACTGAGAAAAAATTATCAAAAATATTTGTTTAACCTGCAAGACATGGAGAATAATTTGCACACTTAATTAAATGGAAATGGATACTTTGCATAGCATTACAAATAGTTCCATTTTCAGATCATATGGTATCAGAGCTTAGGATTTGAGTATTAGGAGCTAGATTTTTACTCTGCATTTTTTCTTGTGCAAAGATATAGTTGATTGTTTGCAATTTTTGATGCTTACTAGGCTTAAACTCAAAAGAGGGGAAGGACAATTAGTTAGAGCACAAGTTAATCCTCAACCAAGAAGGGCCATAGATCCTTTGTCTCCACCATCTATTACACCCCCAAGAGTTACTAAAGAATCCTTAAGCATGTCTTTAAGAGAAGGAGAAGCTCCTAAAGACATTGATCCCAAAGAAGAAGAATGGGTATTCCGAAAGGCTTTCCTAGACATGACAGAGATGGTGAGGATACTCTACCAAGAAAGGAATGATAGGCTTGTTGGAGAAGGGTCTAGACACCAGAAATAAGGAGAGGGTTCTTCAGGAGGAAAGAAAAGTGATGAAAAGTCAAAGAAAGGACATCGAGGAAATGGTGATCGACCATCCCCATCCTCATCCTCTTCCTCTACATCGTCATCCTCAACTTCGGTGAATCAATCTCACAAGTCTAAAACCACTGGTAAAAGTCCATTTTTAAATCTTTATGTTAAATTTGAGTTACCTATGTTTAATGGTGAGGTCAATGCAGAGAAACTTGAAAACTCGATAAGACAGTTGGAAGTTTATTTGAGGATATAGAACCTACATGATGACGACACCAAGATACAGTTAGCCTCTTTGAGAATGGAAGGAGCAGCATTGGTATGGTGGGAAGCCAAGACCAAGGATGAAATTAAAAAACATGGTAATATCACTTTATCATGGGCTGAATTTATTTTCGTAATTAAACAACAATTTTATCCATTAGCTCATTTATAAAAAGGCTATCATGAATTGGAAAAGTTTTAGACAACTTAAGGGAAAAAGTGTTCAAGATTACACTCAAGAGTTTAGAAGAAGGGCTTTATTACTTGGAATTGATTTGCACAGTCAAGATACTTTGCTGAAATATATAGGTGGTTTACACAATTATATTATACATAATATCCTTATGTTCAATCCTACTAGTCTAGACGAGGTTTGTGTCCAAGCCATGCATTTAGAGGCTAGAGGGAAACAATATTTTGATGGGAATGTGGATAGTGAATTTAAAGGAAAAGGGAGGAAAATAAATGAAAACTCCAGGAAAGAAAAAGGAAATTTCTTTTGTAAAAAATGTTCCAAAACAAGCCACGATGAAGACCATTGCTGGAAACTTCATCCGGAGTTGAAACTAGAAAAATTTAAAGCCAAAGATAAGGCCAAAGAAAAGGGAAAAATGGTTGCAACTGCTGAACAAGACTTAGGGTCTGAATAAGGTGATGAAACTAAAAGCATAGCCATGGTAGTAAAGAACATAAAAGGGAAAGAGGTTTTAAAGGAAACAAATCCCAGTTATAGCACTTTAAACTGTCACATAGAAGCTCCAAATGAAGAGAGGAGGATAGATTTGTTTCATGTGAGGATAATTTCAAAAAACACAAAGATAGACACACTATTTGACAGTGGGTCTCAAGCAAACCTCATCTCAGAAGACTTAGTCAAGAAGCTGAAACTTGAGACCATTCCACATCCAAAGCCATATCCACTTGGATGGATTTGCAAGGATGCTAATTTACAAGTCTCAAGAAAGTGCATGTTGCGCTTCGCCATAACATCTCATTATGTTGATTTGGTTGAACTAGATGTAGTATCGCTTGACATTACATGTGTGGTGTTGGGTAGTCCGTACTTATATGACAGAAAATAAATCTTCCATCACATGAGAATAAGTATCATCTGTTCAAGGATGGCAAGGAGTTTATTGTGAGAGCACATCGGAGGAAGCTAGAATCGTCTTTAGTGAATGTAGGGCAGTTGAAAAGGCTTGTCAATGCAAGTCAAAATTTTACTTTGTTAATGATTAAGAAAAAATATTTTGTACATAATCCTTTTCATGTTATTTTTGATTTAAATGATGATATGTTTCATTATGAAAGAAAGTCGTCTTTGGAAGAAGATGACAAGATGTTGCAGAAAGTGCCTTTGGTGTCGATCAGTGCAGAGAACAAAGTGTCGGTGCAAGGTGGTGAAAAAATCCAAGAGAGGGTAAAGCATGCAAGCAAAGAGGGCACAAATTTCAGCATGGGTCATTGCTGGTTTCAGAATGGCAGGTTGGTATGGCGAGAAAACTTGGTCGGGAATCGACACAAGTACATGGCTCATTCGGCAAAAATTCGCCATAAGGACAGTTGGCAAGGTGAATCTCAATTTCAGTTTCCTTTGAAGGTAGACCATTGGAGGAAAAATATGATTTCTACAAATTATAGTTTCTGTTCTGAAAATTTCAAAAAATTGCATCATGACTTAGTCAAGGTTAGCAACAGTCGGTTAGCAGGTTCAAGGAAGAATTTATCTTTTTATAAGAAGCTCAATTTGACGAATTCAGGAAGATTTTAGTGGTTCAAGGTTGGAAGAGTGGAGAATCAGTCTCCTCATCTTCATTTTCTATAATTCAGAGAGCTTTTGGGGTCCAAAAGATTCCCATTTGGGAGGTGTGATCACGTGATCATGTCCAAGTTAAAAAAAATGCTCAAAACTAGAACTGCTCAGAATTTGTTGCAATCTGAATGACCGGAAAGGCCTCATTGCTGTGATTCTGGCACCATGAACAATACTCAAATCTAACGTCATATGTGAAAGTTATGAAGGTTTGAAGTCTCCAGTAAACTCCAAAAAATAGTTGACCAAGTTTGACTTTTCAAATTTGGAAAAATTAAAAAGAGAATATTCTTTGGAATATTCAAAAGAATATTTCCCTGGAATATTCCAAGCAGATGAATGATATGTAAACACTTGGAAAATTTTAATTTGGATGTGGGGTTGACTGTGAAAATTTGGGCCAATCATGGGCTGCCACATGGCAGACTTGGAGGTCGCCACGTGGCCCCAGGTTGCAGTTGAAAGGCATATTAAAATTTTTTGGCACTCCGCTGGATTCAAAAGTGGGTCTAACCCCCGCAAGCACAAGCGCCCGACCAACCGGGCTATCCAATGGTTCTCAACCATGGTGGCAGAGAAATTTTATTTGAAGTTTAAATTGCATTTAGTCGGCGGCCAAAGGGGGCCAGCCCTCCCCACATCAACCTCCCCATAGGTCTGAAGCCCATAACCGAGGGCTTAATACTCCAAAACGCAGTGGTTAAATGCTACATGTGGCCAGCACATACAAATTAAATGTGGAGGTTAGTGTTACAGCTTATTCCGCCGATGGTTTCGGTGGGATCAAATGGTATATGTGACCATAAATGCTAACATTTATTGTAACCACTAGTAGTTCCACCTAACTTGGTGCCAGTCCCGACAATTTCAGCTTTGTGCCAATTTTAGCGCACTAACTGGAGTTCACCCACATTTAGTGGGGTTTTCAAGTGACATTGGGCAACTTTCTTTGGGAGGTCATAACTTCCTCAATATTGAGCCAAATTGGATGAAATTTTAGTCAATTTTGGCTTTATTGAGCATTATGGAGTGTTTAGGATAGGTTGCAGAGTGAACAGAGGTGTTATTCAACCATTTTTGCTTCAGGGAAGAGGAAAGAGCCACGAGGGCCATCAGGGATATGGAGCTGTATTGGGTTGAACTTCACTGTTTGAGGTGAAACAAAAGCCATTTTTAGCGTATTTCTATCTTTTGAAGTCAAATTCACAACTTTTTTTGCCTGTTTAGGCATATATTTCACTGTATAACCATTTCGAGCAACTTAATAGAGCAAAGACATGCCCATTGGGAACCTTGGACCCGACAGATGTAGCCCAGGAGGGGTGAATTGCCTCATCAGTTTACTGTGTTATGCTATGGAGAATTTCACTTGCTATGTATTTCTGAAATAATATGTTAAATAGTAAACATAATTAACATTTCCTCACACAAAAACTCAGAAACAATTACCCAAAACATTTTGTTTAACCTACAAGACATGGAGAATACTTTGCACACTTAATTAAATGGAAATGGATACTTTGCATAACATTAAAAATAGTTCCATTTTCAGATCAATGATGTGATTTTTAAGGCTAAAAATTGTCAAATCATGTCTACAGGCACAAGTGAAATAGTCGATGAAGCTCTGAGAACATATAGTAATGTTTATGTTCTAAAAGAGAAAATAGAGAGGTTTTCTTATCAAATATTGATGAGAGCTGGTTGTGGCATAAGAGGCTTATACAATTGAAATTTTATTAGATACTCTAACTGAGAAAGAAGAAGGTTGTCAAAGATTTACCTAGGCTATTAAAAATTGAGAATATGATTTACAAGTCTTGTTAATTAGGTATGAAAAATCAAGTACCATTCAAGTATAAGGAGAGCTCATCATTAAATCCACTTCATATAGTACACATGGACTTGTGTGGACCATTAATAACACAGTTAGCAACAGGTAAATTGTATTGCATGCTTATAATTGATATTTTAACAAGAAGATGTGGGTTGCTTTTCTCATAGAAAAATCTGAAGCTTTTGAGAATTTCAAGGATTTCAAAGCTATGGCTGAAAATGAAACTGATTGTAAAATCAAGAGCATAATATCTGATAATGGAGGTGAATTTATTTCATAAGTGTTTGATGACTATTATAAGAATTATGGCATTAAGAGGAAACTCACAATAACATAGACTCCACAACAAAATGGTGTTGTAGAGAGAGAAAATAGATTTGTTTAGTGGCTAGCTAGAGATATGATGGATGAAAGGAAAGTTCGATAGATATTTTTGGCTGAAGCCATTCACACAGTAGTGGTGAAACTCAACAAAGATAACTTCAGCTCAAACAATGACAAAAATCCCTATGAGATTCAGTATGGTAGACCTGGAACAGTCAAGCATTTTATAATTTTTGGTAGAAAGTGTTACACAGAGAGGAATGATGAAAATATTGGTAAGTTCAATGCAAGGGCCATTGAAGGTATTTTTTTGGATATTATCAAAGTAGAAAAGGTTATATATGCTATAGTAAGAACACAAATAGGATTGTTGATTGTATTAATGTCAAAGTGGATGAATATGTTGAACCTGAAGTCAGTTAGACAATAAATACAAGCTTCCTTGATCTAGTCAATTATGATGACAAGGTTGAAGAGCCATTATTAGAGGAAGACAATGAAGATCCATCCTGTCCTCAAGCCACATATCCTTCAAGGTATGTACAAAATTCCACCTAGCTGATCAAATAGTCGGTGATTTAAATATAGGTGTGCAGAAAAGAAGGAAATTTCTCAATCCCCCTATGCAAGAACATGTACGTATATTATCCATGGAGGAACCAAAGGATGTTGCACAGGCTAACCACGATCATAATTGGTTAAAAGGTACGAAAGAATAGCAGGACCCGATCGAGAAAAAATGGACACGAGAACTTGTTCCTAGACCATAAAAAAAGAATGTAATTCGCACTAAGTGGGCCTTCAAGAATAAGTTGAATGATTGTGGTGAAGTGATCATAAATAAGGAAATATTGGTATGCAAAGGTTCTGCTCAAATTGAAGGCATGTATTTTGATGAAAAATTCTCTCCAGTTTCTCAATTAGAGGAAATTATATATTTTTTTTCATTTTCTTGTTTTAAGAAATTTAAGATATATCAAATGGATGTAAATATTCCTTTCTAAATGGAGAGTTTCAGGAAGAAGTTTACATCGAACAACCAGATGTTTTTTAGTTGACAAAAAAGCCCCAATATGTTTGCAAGCTTAAGAATGCCTTTTATGGTCTCAACCAAGCCCCTAGGGCTTTGTATTCAAATATAGACAGTTATTTTCTCATGTGTGGATTCAAAAGAGGCGCAATTGATAGAAATTTATATGTTAAATCTAATGATGCCAAATTAATAGTGGTAGTTGTTTATGTTGATGAGATTATTTTTTCTAGTGATTTAGATTCATTAACATGGAAATTTATAGTTGGTATGAAGGTCTAGTTTGAGATGTATATTCTTGCAGAATTTTGATATTTC
Source organism: Pinus albicaulis (assembly GCA_034641835.2). NCBI lineage: Eukaryota > Viridiplantae > Streptophyta > Pinopsida > Pinales > Pinaceae > Pinus > Pinus albicaulis. The sequence continues at coordinate 457,005,216 of CM076574.1, read as the reverse complement.
ATTGGGTTGCAGATTGAACAGAATCCAAAATGGATTTTCATTTCACAAATCAAGTATCTCAAGGAATTTTTGCAGAAATTTGGCATGTAGGAATGCTCTTTGGTGAGTAAACCAATGGTTGCATGCTACAATCCCAGCAAGGATGATGAATCAACATGAGTGGACCAAAATTTATACATATCTATCATCGACAACCTATTATATATGATAACTTCAAGACTAGACATTATGTAGGTAGTTGGTATTGCTGGAAAATTTCAAGCAATCTCGAGATAGAGCCATCTTCTAGAAACCAAGAGGATTATTAGATATCTCATATCCATAATGGAATATGAACTATGGTAACAAAGAGGTAAACATTTTTCACTCACTATTTATACTCATGATTATTAGGCAGGTGATGTAGATGATCGAAAGATCACTAGTGGTGGTGCTTTCTTTCTTGGAGAATGTCCAGTTTCATGGTTGAGAAAGAAACAAGCTTCAATGTCACTATCTATAGTTGAACTAGAATGTATTGAAGGTATGTACAATATAGGTCAAAGGACAACAATGAAACAATGGGGCTTAGTTACTCCTCAAGGAGGAGTACCAAAAAACTCAAGTAAATGATGGAAATAGTCTCCTAGAATTGTAGAGGTTTAGGATCTGAAGGAAAAATGTCAGTAGTTTGGAAACTAATAAATTTTGCTGCTCCAGGGGACAAAAATGGAGGAATATAAATTTATCCATAACATTAGTGGCATATGGTAGTGATGCAATGTGTTTGAAAATAGTTCAAGGGGGGGCTCTAGAGGAATATGTACACTTTGTTCTCCCTTGGTTTTCAAGCTTATTTAGGAGTAGAAATCCCTCCATTGGATTGTGATCCATATTGCTTAACTCACATTAGGAAAGATATGAAATTTATCATTGTTTACATGTATTTATCATACCAATAAAATTTATTTTGCTGGTATTCTACTTTCAATTTAAATGAGTTTAAGTTTGGGTCAAATAGTAATTTTTGGGGGGGTTTCAATAATACTCTTCATATACGGGAAAAAAGGTGGCAACGTTGCTTGAGACCCCTGTAAGGAGAAAATGGAGGATTTGATTTCCCTCTAGGATTTGATAAACATAAAATCAATTAAAGGAAAATATACTTGGAGAAACCAAAGGGTGGGCTACAATATATTGTAGCCAGGTTGGATAGGTTTTTAGTGCATAATGATTTTCTAGAGGAATATTTTTCCTTTTCATCACAATATTTGACTTGGAGTCGTTCAAAACATAGAGAAATAAAACTATCTCTTGATTCACATGACATTATGTCTCTTTTCCTTTGATGATTTCCAATCCACAGTGGTTCCAAGTTCTTGAATTCTTTGAAATAGTACCACAATCCTGGTGTTAATGGATCGTTGGTTCCCTTGTGTTTAATTGGGAAAACTAAGGAAATTAAAGTATCATTTAATGCATGGGATAAATAAAAATTTCATCTAATATATAAATACATAACTAGGCACAATAAATAATATGGAAAAGATCCAACATCGAATGGAAAAAAATATGGTCACACAATAATTATTAAATGAGGGAAAAAAATAGTTTATTCTTCTCAATTAATATATTAGGGAAGAAGAGGAGCTTTGGAGGCTAAAATATAATCTCGTGGCTCCACACTGTGCATCATAATACCGAATTATCTCATAATAAAGATAAGATGCCCTTATTTCATAGTAATCTGAAATATTTTTCATGGAATGGGGAAACCCACATCTCATATTATAAAATAACAGAGGATACCCTTCTTCGTTCGGGGATCCGTACTTAGAACATTGTTAAATTTAGCCAGAGATGTAGATACTATGTTGGAGGACATCCCTTACCTATTTTCCATAGAAGATAATGTGGGGTTAATGTGACTAGTTATTGAGTAAGAAATTTGGAATGTGATTCTTTCCTTCGATCTAGACAAAGTCCCTAGATGAGATGGTTGCACTGCCTACTTTTATATGAAATAGTGGCATATAATCAGATTTTATCTATGTAGAATGATTGAATTTTTCCAATAATATTTGAAAATGGGATGATTAATCAACTCAACCTTATTGGAACTTGTTCTTAAAGAGGTAATGCCATCATTCTTTGCAAGGTTTTGGCCCATTTCATTGCACAATGTATCATATAAAATAATTTATATAATAATTACATCTCACTTTAAACCCATTCAACTAATTCCCATTTCTAAAAATCAAGGGGATTTGTGGGCATAATGAAAATTGTGGAAAATATCATTCTTTTTCTAGAATCCATACACTCAAATAGAATTATATGAGAGAAATGAATGATATTAAAATCATATATGTAAAATTCCTTTGACCAATTACACTATTCCTCTCTTTTTCCGATCTCAAACGATTTGGGATCAGATCTAGTTTTCTTAGCTACATTTCATCATGTATAGTGGGTCCTTGAATATCCCCTTTGTTTAATGGAAGATCAATCGTATTTTTCAAAGACTAGGGGATTACGACATGATTTTCCTATCTCTCCTCTTTTATATATAATCATGGTAGAACCCTTTAGTAGGAAGCTAGATTATGAGAGAAGAATGTAAAACCCCTTGGGCATCTGCTATATGAGGGGAATCAAGAACATCAATCATTCAAAAATCATGAATGATGAATGTGATAGTGATCAAATTGTGGCATATGTTCTTAGATAAAATAATTATGAAGAAAATATATTGGAAAATAAAGTAGCAATATATGAGATAGGAACCCTCTCTCTTAATGACATGGTGACTTATAAACCAATTTCTTGATGATGACAAGTGGTGATAGTGGCTCGTGGTGGATGTGAGGCACATTATTTAAATGTATCAACTCAAGGATGAATTTTATTATGTGGAATAAGAAAATTAATTTTCAAACGAAAGTAAACATACATCATTCAATATTGGAAGTCAGGGCATGATACTTTTAAGTGTGGATTCAATTAGAGTAAGTTTTGAATGGGATTTTGTTGTAGCAAATATTGAACCTCTTCCTTGTGAAAATTGGTGGTAAAATTAGGCTCTCATAGGTGCAAATTTATCCATGGGTGTATAACGTTCATCTCAAACCCAATACTCTATGCATGGAATTGCAAGGGGGCCCTATCCTGACATGTTGGTTTGTGTTCAAGGTTTACATTGTGAGTTGATTGCATAGCTATGGTAATTTGGGCCTCATCATTGGTAGAGGACAAAGGAATAAAAATGTAGAGAATTTTCCAATGTTGGTAGCTCAAGAGGTTATGTGGTAAGGTATGAATTCATCTTCATTGGAAAGGGGACCTTGTTTTTTTTAATTTCTTGGTTTTCTTCTACTAGAGTCTTAACTCTTGCCACCTTTCTATTGGAAAGAGTGGTGACTTTGGTATCATTGCTCTGTGTTGAAGCCTTACATATGGTCCCTCCTGCTTGGTTTAGGATACCTCTCTAAGTGTGCCTATTTTTCAAGTACTTACGAAATAAAATTTTGCTACTAGTTTTCACTAAGAAAACTCTTCCCTTCCCCTAGAACATTAAATTAAGGATCTCTAGTATGTCATGATAAAATTGAAAATTAGGAACAACCAAACATTATACAAAATCACTTCCACTAAGATATGTTAATTAAAAAAAAATGCATCTCCATAGTGTAGAAAATGAGAGAAGTATACCTCGACCACAAATTAAAGAGTTATAACATGTTATTATTGCGGGTACCCAATCCTTTGTCTTTATAGTTGATTATGTTAATGATTATGGAAATGTATCAACTCCTATTATGGAGTAAGTTTCCTCCCAAGAGGAAGGAGAGTGTTCCACTCAATTTTAATCATTGCATGGAGGTTATGTTATATCTATTATTAAGGGTATTTTTCCATGTATATACTACATAGATCATCAATGTATTTTTTTTCGTTTTATGTTTAAGTCACTACGATTGGCAATATGAAAAATTGATAATTGATAGGCCTACAATTCAATTTTTGTAACTATGATGTAATGTTGTGCCCTCAAACATATATTCTATCAATATGATATTTCTAGTTATAGTTTTAATAATAATAATAATAATTATTATTGTATATAGAGGAATAAAAAATTGAGTTGGCCTCATACTTGTGTGACACATGGTCAATTTCAACCACTACCATTATAGCCTTTAGGTTCCTATGTATGCTCCTTCCATAAGAGCAAGTGAATTGGTGGATTTAAACCTCAAACCTCCTCACAAAAAACACTTCATTTTCATATTCATGGCAAATTGAATTACACCTCAATCAATTAAATAATAACAATAATAGTAATTATTATTATTATTTAATAAATATACAATTTTTTCACATTATTATTATTTAAAAAAATGACTATTTTTATTTCACAAAACCTGGATTACATGGCCAAAAAAATTTACATAACGTAAAATAAAACATAACTCTGCGATTTCAACAATTTCAATGTTCTAGTAGATCCATAGTAGGGCCTTGTTGCCTCTACAGAATCTATATACACTAATATCTTCCATATGATCTACAAAATTGGCACAACAACAAAATAAATGTTGCAGTACATGAATAACTAAAACTTCAACTCGGGTGGAAGGTTCGACTTCATCCTTTTCCATTTAGAAGACAATATTTTCTTTGCTCGTTCCTTGAACAGCTACGCCCGCCCCAGTCATAGATTGTTCCTCCTTGGTGTCAAGAGGAGTAGATCAATTCCGCCTGTAAATCTTATTGATTTCTATAAAAATACCATTGTTGACCAACTCAGATCTTTGGGACATCAATTCCACCTCTAAAATTATAAACTTCCTCTCCATGCTCACCGTCAAGCTCTCAAATTTTGCTTCCATGAGAGCGACCTTCGTTTCCCTGTCACTCTCTATCAGATCACTCGATGTGTCACAACCCATTAGGAAATATGTCACCCTTTTCCTCCTTGTCACTTCATCCTCTCAGGAATAAAAACCTTTCAATTCCATTGTTATGCGGCTTACCAACGAACTAGAATTCAAGGAGCACCGAGAAAAATTGAGAATATTAGCCAAATTCCTGGAGGAATTACCATATATTGGCTCACAATGGCCAGAAATTCCCCATATCCCATAAATGTCGGAATTAAATCCAAACCTCTGCTAATATCTATGACAGTCTCAAGCATTTACTTCATAAGGATCCATACTAACATTCCCTGCAATGAATTAATGCATATTTGAGGAAAGAATAATTGTCATCCCTTCGACATTAATATCGACCCTCGGGAAATCGCATCACTGAGGCTCAAATCCATCCAACGGTGAGATGATCTGGCTAAATAGTAACTAGGGATTAAATTTGGCTATCCAGGCTTTCCAGATATTTGCAAATGAGCTCCAAGTATACCTGCATTAATGCTTGGTGCCAGACCACTATGCATGCGGGGGTTGAAATCCTGCTGATTTTGATTTTGACTATCATCAACCTTAGGTGATCTTTGATGCATGGATGAAACTTATGGCAGGAGAATATGAACTTTGCATATTTCATTTATTTCGAATACCCGTACATTTAATTACACCATCGACCACCCTGTTAAGGTGCCTAAGTATATGGAAGAAGGAGAATTCTTCAAAAAAAATTCGAAAGAAGGCTTATTCTTCTCACTACACGAGGTAGTGAAGAAACATCTAATACAATAAAGTAGATAGAATTCTAAATACTACCATAGAATCTCCCATAATTTTAAGCTTTCGAATACCTTGGTTATTGGAAATATTTAAGTCTTTCCATAGTGTTAGAAATTCAACTTTATTGTTTTTTTATTGTGCCTAATCCCCATGTGTATATGATCTCTTCATGTTCATCAAAGTAATAAATTTCCCCTCCCACTCCTACCACCCCTAGGTTCCCTTTTCTGCACCATCAAAAAATATTAGTGGAAGGGATTGACTGCATTGCCACTCCTCGAACTCTTTCTTATCTTTTTTTAGGAATTGCACTTTAATTGCATTTGACCGACCTCTGAAGCTACCAACATGATCTAAAAAAGAGATTATATTTATTCAACTCTTTTCCAATTCCAAAAATCCTTTGAACTCTACTAATTTTACTCTAGTCGAGAGTGATTCCACAAGTAGTAGTAAAAATTTCTTCATTTCTTACATTATTGAGGGAGCTTTGTCTCTAAATATGAATTTATTTATTTCAAGCCAAATTGTCCATCATAAAAATTTAGGAAGAGATCTATGTGCTTGTTTGATGATGGAGGAACAGATCTTGTCTAATGGACAAATGTAGGTCCAGATTTTGAACATTTCCTTCTAGCTCGAAGGTATAGAGAGGATGTGGAATACATTATCCAAAGCTAATCGCCATACTGAAAAGGAGAAGGAACATTTATGGAAAATATGTGAAATTAATTCCTCATCCCTTCTGCATAGGACACACCAAGAGGGGCCATTTATATTTATGTGCTTTAGATTTTTTGCTATTATGATTTTCCCATGAATCAATGTCCAACATAATGCATTCACATTTAAGATGGAATAATTATTTCATATTTCTTTCCAGGTCCTGTAGGATGGAAACATGATTTTCCTCAATAAGAACTTATATCCTTCCTTGAATATATATTGCGTTGATTTTCCCAACTTCCAGGTTAGATGAACTTGATATCCCTCTTCTATAGGAGCTAGCCCATTCGAAAGTAGGATAATTGAATTACACTTACTTTGTATATGCAAAGGGAGATCCCAACATCGCAACCCTGTCATGGTCCAAAACTATCCCAAGAATATATATCCCTCAACCTCATGATATTATTATCTTTCATCAATGCAATGAGAGGCTGAAGATAATTTTTAAATTGAGATTCTCAAAGAAATTTATCCTTCCACAAATTGATTCTTGATCAATTGCATGTCTTCCATCCCAAGTTATCAATGATTAGAGGGGAGGAATCCTTACATAATTTCCATATTTTTGAAGCATTTCTTATCCATTGAGATTTCTTCGCTCTTAGAAGATGATATTTATGAAAATATCTTTTCATAAAAGCCTCCTCCCACCACTCTTTTGAGTCTGTGATAGGCGTCCAGAAAATTTGTGTGGCTAGTGCTATTTTTATCAACATTGTATCTATGATCTCTAGACCTCCATGCTCTTTGGGAAGCCATACTATGTTCCAATCGATCAAATAAAATTTTATTTCATTGTTCTTGCCTCCCTGCCTCAAGAATTTTCTAATCATGACAATAATTTATTTTAGGATTCCCAATGGGGCTAAAATCCTCGAACACATATATTGACAATGTTGATAAGATTGACTTGATTAAAATGTATTTCCCCACTAGGCTCAACTAGTATGTTCCCAAACCTTCTATTTTATTCTTAAATTTTTGAATGATTTCCTCCCATTCTTATTTAAAGGGCATAGCTAAGGATATTATGACTCCCAATTATTCTAAGGAATTCCACCCTAATTGAGCAAGAAAGTCCAAAACTAATGTTATTTCTTGAAGAACAACCTCAAAGCATTTCTAGCCATATAAGTGACTCTTACTTTTATTTAGTAGCCCTCGGTCTATATAGGAGTCTATAATATTTTTGAATTTGAAAGCAATCATTTTGGAAGCTCCTTCCAATAGGACGATGTAATCTGAAAATTAAGAGAGGTTGACATCTTTGATATTTCTGGTCATGGAGAGGCTAGGAAATGAGCCACTTTCCTGAGCCTCCTCTAATTTTTTGTTAAGGATTTCTGCTACTAGAATATATAACAAAGGAGAGAGGGGGAATCCCTGATCAAGACCCCTAGAGGCTTTGAAAAAGGGGATCATCCTACCATTGATAAAGGGAGGAATCAAGGGGGATTTGTTGTACAGAAGGACACCTCAAAGTAATAAAGAAACCATTCAAATGGAAAGAGTCTTAAAAGATATTTCTAATGGTATGTGGAATTCAGGCACATGACCAAATATGGCTGAAGGATGGCGAAGAATGACCGTTAAAATACAAACATGTCCAGTGGCAAATATGTCACCACGTAACTCCACCGACACATCGATAGAAAAGTGTGGGGCCGAGTGCTTTCAAGGTTTAATGTGCAAGGGGTGTGCACAATAGGTAGTAATTCCCATACTGTTGATTTTGAGATCGAAGATAGAGATGGAATGCACAACTCCCCTCCTCTAAACCACAAATAGCTTGGGGTGGGGGGTGGGGGGGTGGGGCAGGGTCCACAAACCACCAGTGCGATTAAGTTAGTTGACGTCGGTATACAATTGTGTGTGGAACGAAGAGGTGGAAGAAAACTAGAACAATACAAAGTAAGACCAACACAGACGAAGACATGTGGCGACATTTGATTGATCAATCATAATTTCAGCATGACGTACAGGGGGACATGTGGCAAGTAGATTCGATGTTTTGAGGTACCCTAGTGGGCCAAATATAAGAGACTTATGAAACACTCCAGAGTGCCCATGTGGTGGATATGATGTAAGTTTGATGTCATCTCATAGGTTGTCTCTCTTAAGTTCGTTAAAGAGTGTGGAGAAGGATTGCGAGGCTAACTAGGCAACAGAAAATGTGGTAGTTTCCAGAGACAACTGAACCTGGCTAGTAGTGGATTGGTTGTTGAAAATAGTGGTCAAACCCATCGGGATAGATCATACTGATACTTAGGCCTAAGAGGTAACATAAGTTATCACAAATAAGAGTGATGGGTTGACATGGAACTGAACTGAGTTAGAAGCACACAATGAAGTTCAAAAAAAATGGGAGAAGGAAGAAATGCGGCCCCAAGTGACACACAACCTTGTAGGTCAAACCCGAGGTGTTTATGAAATAGCGTCAGGGAAAAGGATTCAAGGTCAAAAATTTTGTGCCAAGACGTGGTTTTGTATGAAATATGAAGAATAAGGGTGCATAGTTTTGTAGTGAAAAGTAAAGCCCTCGGGGCTATGGAGGAATGGGCCCAATAGATCTATAGTTAGCACTGTTAAATTTAGGATAATTGACTTGTGCATGGATGAGTCAATAGCATTGAATTTGGCGTATATGAAAAATATAATAAATCACATGATTGGAAAAGATAATGCAAACATGAATGGGGCTAGTGGAAGAATTCAACGGTGTGGACAATTAATGAGGTAGTTTAGCAGAAATGCTAAATTTGTAGATTTGCCAAAATATAAAATCCTAGCTAAATTCTGATGAAAAATAACCAATTTAACTTAGTTTTTCAAGTAGAAGATATGGGGAAGAGATCAATAACCAAGAGAAAACCTTCAGAAGACTTAGTGAAGCAAGACAAAGAAAATGAATATTAATACAAAGAATAAAAGAGCAAGTTAACAAAATTATCATTCCAAAAATATCAGTAAAAATTATTTATAAGAAGAATTGATTGAACAAGTATTGTGGTAGTGTGTGAGTTGATATGGATTAATTCTACTAGTGTTTTCAATAATGAAAGTTTGTTTAAGTTGTTGGTGATGGCGGACAAATCGTTCTATCTTTTAAAAGGGATGGCTTCTTGATTTGAGTATGAAATTTGTATGAAATATGAACCATTGAGGTCAATAAAGTTGTAGCTTGGAGATTTTGGGTTGTAGTTCCTTCCAATTATTGGTGGTAAATATTTAGGTGTTGGAGCTCCTTTAATTTGTAGCTGATAAATCAAGGAGTAGTAGCTTCCTATTGGTTGTAGCTAGAAAACCTTATAAAAACAAGTAGTAGCTTGCCTTGTGAAGAAATTGTAGAAAATTTTGAAGAATATATGTGTGTTTTTTGTGTTGTTTATGTTGGTTTGTGTCATGCTCATATCAATTAATTGTTGAAGTATTTCTTAGTGTCCTAGTATTCTTACACAAGTAAAAGGAAGTTCTAAAATTCCTAAAATATTGATTCACCCCACATTCTCAGTATTGTTCTGGTTTCTATCAATTGGTATTAGATCTAACTTGCTTCAAATCAGTTTAATAGTTTGAAGAAAGATTGAGGACCATGGAAAACCAGGTAGGAGGATTTACCAACACGGAACCTATGTTCAATGGAGAAAACTATGTATTTTGGAAAGTAAGGAAGAAGACCTATTTTCAATCACTTGGAGTTGATGTATGGGATGTTGTGGAAGAAGAATATCAAAAGCCTCCATCATTGATTACTAAATATTAAAATATGGAGTTAAAATGCAATGCTAAAGCCATGAATTCCATTATTGCTAGCTTACCTGAATCAGAACTTGTCAAAGTAATGGACTGCACATCTACCAAAGCTATCTTGTACAAGATGATTAACTGCTGTGAGGGTGACAATAAGGTAAAGTAAGCTAAAATTAAATGTGTTAGAATGTAATTCGATTCTTTGAAGATGCATAATGATGAATATATTGAAAAGCACTTCTTAATAGTTGATGAGGTTGTGAACACCATAAGATGCATTGATGAGAAATTCAAAGAATTTGTAGTAGTTCAAAAGTTGTTGAGATCTATTCTTGAGAGATTTAATCTCAAGGTTTCAACCATTGAAGAGAAGACCAATTTGAATACTATCACTCTAGATCAACTACGAGGCTCAATTACTACTTATGAGATGAGAATTTCCAATGGAAAGCATACAAAAAAAGAGCTAGCCTTCAAAGTATATAAGAATCCCAAGGAAAAGCATGATGATTCATATTGTGAATTTGATGAAGAAGAAGCCAACTTTGTGAGGGAGCTCAAGAGATGACCTAAACTTAAACATGAACGAAAAAAAATACATATATAGCCATAAATACAAAGATGTAGCATAAATAACACTTCATTTCATTAATATCAAAGAGCTAAAATATTCTTACAGACAGAATGGAGATAAACTAGCTTGGGTGATGGTAGCTTATCTTTGAGAAGAGATGTGGAGGCTACTGTTGAACCTCAAAACTGTTCTTATTTTGACACCCTTTTTCATCATTTCTTCCTTCCTTTTCACAAACACATGATTCCAATCAATGATAATTGAAAAATTCCACATCAGAGAAGCCATTTAGATGATCTCTACTTTACATAATGATGTTTCTTAATATTTAAATGAATTTTTGTAATCAGCTACAGAATGTGTGCAATTCTGTAGCTAACCATTGTTTCTGCAGCTACTGTTATGGTTTTACAAGTTTTGAGAAGAAAATAAAGAATCGGGTGATATGGGTATCTCTGGAATGATCCACACATGGATCGTATCCCATCCACCTGTTCGAATTCAAAGAAAAATCATTCCTATGCTAGTGGTCAAGATCGGTCAAAGAACGTGATCTGCGAACGAAATAATCCTGATTTTCTCTGACGTATAAAATCGAGAGATGACCATTAAAGAATTTTCTTCTATCCAGACTTATAATTTCAGTTCTATTTGTTATCTATAGGTAGAAATGCCTCAAACAGTTAATCCAAAACTTGTATAAATACCGGTCTTTTGAAACCAGGAAACAATCCTAATTTTGTGATAATTCGATGTATGTTTTTGAAACTCTGTTTTGATAATAAGAATACTAATTCCAGATCCTTTGATGCGCGTGTAGTCTATTATATTTTTGGCTCATTCTGTTGCAAAGGGCCCCTGCATGGAAATGAAGTTTTTAATTGTTTTGTAGTTTGTTTTTGATCATTTAATTTCTTGTTGATTCATTATTTTTGCTCCTGTCAATTCAAAGTTAAATTGACATTATTTTCCTAGTTAGATTCATGTCAATTCATAGTTTAATATGCTTACCTTTTTATAGATTAGTTTCATAAATTCTTTCTTAAATTAGTTTCCAATTAGCTCTATAATATTGTGCTCACTAAGTCATCTCAAGAAAGTGGCTTTGTCATTTTCCACTTGGATAAGATTTGGGTATTTGGTCATACAACAATTGTAGTTTTCCTTAAACATGCTTTGTACTTATTTTTTATTTTAATCAACACTGGAAATTAAATTCTTAATAATAGGATTTATGCTTTCAATCCACGAAATAAAATTAGATAAAGTTAGGACAAAATTAGAATAGAGTTATGTTTTTAAAAATTTAACAAATGCTCTGTTTTCATAGGACTAAAGCTTTCAATGGATAAGATATGAAATGATTTCATCTTGTCATTTGAATGAAATTAGATTTATAATAGTGCTCTGTTTTAAAGTAGTTATATATTTTTCATAAATGTTTTTCTGGCCTACTAACATCATTCAAAGTTTGATTTATTTTTATGCAATTTAGATTAGTTAATGAACATTTCCTTTTCTTCCTTCTTTTAGATTTCATATTCCATTAAAAATAGTTTGTATTTCAATTTATTTTCTTAGAATATAAATAAAATGTTATTTTCTTCCTTCTTTAAGAATCAGTTTTCATCATTAAAATTCATTTAGATTTGATTACCCATTAGCATTTAAAGATTTCATTTCTTAGACTAATTTTAGACATAAGATACAAAATCCCGAAAACAACATAAAACATACACAACGAAGTAAGAAAACAAGGTTACCTAAGAATATGTAGTGCACCACACTTCATCAAATTACTAACGTTAGTCGATAATTAATGATAGTAATTTGAGACATCAAATTGACTAAACATTTTGGAGCCGCTCTGAGGGAAGTTTAATTAGGAAACATTATTTATTACATTAAAAAAATGACATGTGTAGAGAATGAGACTCTAGGGGTAGATTCATAGCTAGAGTAGAAGTTTGATTCCTAAAACACCACTCACCCCACCAAGACCACGTAGTTACACACCACCATCTCAAAATCATATTCCATTTTTCACCTAAAGACATATACTTCCTGAAGTCTTAAGATCCGAAATCCAACCAGGATATTCTCCAACTTCATCTACTGAGGCAGTCTTAGAAGAAGAAGATCCTATATCTCCAACAGAAGGAGTAACCTTTTTCACCTCTATAGGAGAACATATTCTAGCTCAAGAGTTATAAATCCATAGTGAGGAGGAAGAAGAAGAAACTTTCTTCAATATCCCATTGATAGAAGAACCATCGGAAGAAAAAATAACTCTATAGTTAGAACCTTACTTCAGCTCTGAGGAATCTACAATGGTAGAAGAATAAGGAGGAGGATAATTTCTGAATGTATATGCCTTAAGATGAGGAGGAAGAGGTAGAGGATGAGGTGGAGGAAGAGATGGGGAAGAGGTAGAGGTAGAGGAGATCCTAACTTTATTGGATTTCCTATACTTGATGAGGATACAAATTTTACAATGAAAAATATTTCACCTTCTATCCTTCCCAATTTCCATGGATTAAGGACTGAGGATCCTAAAACATTTTTATTTGAATTTGAAGTCTTATGCAGATCTTATGACTACTTACAAGACTATAAAAAATTGAAGCTATTCCTTGCAACACTCAAGGGTGGAGCTCTAAAATGGTTCATGGGTTGGATAACACAATATATTAGGACATGGGATGAGATGAAAAGTGCATTTTTTCAAAGATATCTGGATTTTCGCATACCTATTAATAGGAAGGATGAAGTATTTAAAATTATGTAGAGAGAGGATGAAAACTTAGAAGATCTAATTGAGAGATTCAATTATAACATCAAGAGAGCTAAGATGGAACATCTATATAAAGATACTTTAAAATCTCTCTTATTGAAATCCATTAGAGATGAATGGATAGATATCCTTAACATGATGGTAAAAGGAGATATCTCTCAATTACAATTACCTGAAATTGCTGAGTTGTGCATTTATCTCTCAAGAGGAAAATAAAAAACTAGGAAAAATACAAGAGATCCTATTCTCTTTAAAGTAAATAAATCTGCAACTCGAACAATGAGTAGGGAAGAAATTGGATATATGCTTGATGAATTTAAAAAATATATCTTAGGGAGTCCTAGTGAACAAATAGACACCCTAAAATTACAAAAAAATCAGAAAGATGAAGCTGATGCCTTAACTATTTTCTGTCCTAAATGCAGAAAGAAACATGCGTTAAGAGAATTTCCTCTTGATGTGAAAGTCATAGAGACCTGTGTTATTTTTACAGAAAATCATGAAATTTTTTTTTTTCCCTCTATACCAGGTCTTAAGGTTGTCTTTCAAGAAAAGGTAAATTCATCCCCAACAGATCCTTTTTGTTTTATCTCTAGAAGGCCATGGCAGGGGCCACAAACTGAAGGTTTTAATAACCAAATGTATAATTATCCCCCACCAAACAATTGGAATTCATCATGGCAGCAACCTTGGTCCCAACCTCAACCTTGGACACAAGGGATAAAAAATCCTTATGGAAGATACTCTCAGTATCACTAGTATACACAATCCTATCCAAAATTTCCTCCCCAACATTTTCCACAACAAAATAAACCACCCCAAATCCAAAATCAGAATCCACAACTGTCATTACCATTTCCACAAAGAACAAATCAACTACCTACCCAGCCATTACCAAACCCAAATAACAAAAATGCTCAAAATGCTTATAACATAGAAGGGAAAAACTTTCCAGCTTACATGATTACTCCACTAGATATTAACAATGTCCAACTTAGATATGGTAGAATATTAGAAAGGGAAAAGCCTTATGTTGTTATTCAAGAAAAATATGATTTTGATGAAGAAATTTCTCTACAAAATAATAAAAATGATGGAGAAGGGCCATCTCTTCAGCAGAACCAAAATTATGAAAATGAAAAACAAAACGATCCAATAAAATCAAACCCTATAATAGAGCAACCTTCAGTATCTATTTCTAACCCTCCTTTTCCTAAAAGATTATAAATCGATAGAGGGATAGAAAAACAAATTTTGTTGCCTAATTATGATTTTCTAGATGAACTGAAAAATGCCTGTATCAAAATTCCTTTGTTATAGGAAATTAAAGAGATTCCTATTTCAGCCAAAACAATAAGAGAGTTGAGCATGAAAAAATTAGGAAGAAAAAATAAATAAATAAAAAAGATTCAGTTAGTAGGAAAAAATGTTGACATTATGATGGTAAAAATAGCCATAAAAAAATATTTGGACCCAGGAAGTCCAGTTGTAAAAACACATATCAATGGAATTGAGATTCCAAATATTTTAATTGACTTAGGAGCAACCATCAACATTATGAGCAAGAAAACTATGGAACAACTTAGGCTTCCAAGCCTTTAGTATACACCAACATTACTGCAATTAGCAGATAGATCGGTAATCAACCAGATGGTGCATTAGAAGACATATATGTGTCCTTAGACTCTTGGAAATATCCAGTTGACTTCATGATCCTAACTCCCAAGAAAAACCTATGGGGACATCCATTAATTTTAGGAAGACCTTGGTTATCTAAAACTGACGCTTTCATTAGTTGTAGATCCGGTGATATGTTTATTTCTAATGGCAACTTAACAAAGAAATTCACTCTATATCCTCCAGAAAAAATAATCACAGAAATAGGAGATGAAGAATGGATGGATGATGACAATGAGATACAACTTCTCTTTACAATTTCTCATATTAGTGAAGAAAGTCAGATCTTAAATTCAATAGAAGACTTTGAAAAATATTCACAATGTGAAGATGATTATAGTTTTCAAGAACAATGCAATATTGAATAATTGTCATCTAGACATATATATTTATATTTTATGGAAGAACCTGGTAACTCTACAGTTGAAATCTTTCGAGGGAAATCTTTAAACATAAACAAAAACTTGGAGAAATTCCAACAAGAAGAGTTAATAAAAAAATTACAAAAAAATTCTTCTGCATATGCATAGGAGTACACTGAAATGAAAGGAATTAGTCCTGAGACTTGTATACATCATATCTACATTGAGGAAAAATCTAGGCCTATCAGATAACCTCAAAGAAGGATGGACCCAAATCTTTGGGAAATTGTGAAATAAGAAATGCAAAAATTGCTGAATGCAAATTTCATCTCTCCAATTTCAGACAATCAGTGGGTTTCTCGCTTGGTGATTGTACCTAAAAATAATGGTAAATGGAGGGTATGCATTGATTATCGAGATTTGAATAAGTCCAATCTAAAATATCATTTCACATTGCCTGTCATAGATCAAGTATTGGATACATTAGCAAGAAAGAAGTATTTCTCATTTTTTGATGGTTGTAGTGGTTACAATCAAATTCAAGTAGGGCCTGAAGATCAAGAAAAAACCACATTGACCTGTCCATGGGGAACCTATGCTTACTAAGTACTTCCTTTTGGATTTTGAAATGCACCTGCAACATTCCAGAGGGAAGTATTACGAATTTTCTTTGATCTAATACATTATTGTATGGAAGCATATATGGATTATTATAGTTTATGGAAATTCATTTGAAAAGGCTCTTGAAAACATGGAAAAGGTTCTTAAAAGATGCAAAGAAGCAAATCTTTCATTAAGTCATGAAAAATGCTTTATGATGTTTACTGAAGGAATTGTTTTAGGACATCACATTTCAGGGGATGGAATTAAAGCAGTCTCATCTAAAGTTGAAGTCATCTCCAAATTATCAATTCCAAGTTGTCAAAAGGATGTTAGACGTTTTCTAGGATTTACAAGACACTACAGAATATTTATAGAAAACTTCACCAAAATAGCATCTCCACTCTTCAAACTTCTTACCAAAGATTGTGAATTTAGTTGGAATCTTGATTGCCAATTGGCATTTGAAAATTTAAAAGCAAAATTTTTTGAAGCACCCATCTTAAGAGGTCAAAATTGGAAAATACCTTTTCACATTTCAACAAATGCTTCAGATACAACTCTGGGAGTTGTACTAGGACAAAAATATTTGATACCCTATGCCATCTATTACATAAGTAAAAATTTGTCTCCCGCTGAGTTAAATTACACTATAACTGAAAAGTAATTTCTATATCTTTTCCATGCTATTAACAAATTTAGACACTACATCACCGACTATGAAACCTTTATTCACACAAACCATTCTGCAATTAGGAATTTAATGAATAAATATATCACTAATAGCAGAATCACAATATGGTTATTACTCCTGCAATATTTTAACATCACCATTCTAGACCGACTTGGAAAAAAAAACACAGTTGCTAATTTCTTGTGTAGAATTAAAAACAACAATAATGATACTCTGATAGAGGATATTTTTCCTGATGAATATTTTTTTGCAATATCTACTAAACCTCCATGGTTTTCATATATTTATAACTATTTAGCTACAGGAAAATTACCAGCATAATTGTTTCCTAGAGAGAAAAGAAGAATTATTCAAACAAGTGCATTATACTCATGGGTTAATGACGAATTGTATAAAACATGTCCAAATATCATCAGCAGAAGGTGTGTTCGAGAAGATGAAATGCATGAAATTCTGAAGGCATGCCACAATGTACCTTGTGGTGGACACTTTTCTAATAAGACGACTGCCTATAAAATCCTTCATTTAGGATATTATTGTCCATCAATCTTTAAAGATTCCAAACAGTATGTAAAAAAAGGTGACAACTGTCAAAGAATGGGGAAACCTATTCCTACAAATGAATTTCCCTTGCAACCTCAGGTACTCATCGAACCATTTGAAAAATGGGCCCTGGATTTTGTTGGACCAATCAATCCACCATCAAGACAAAAGAGATACATCTTGGTTTTCACTAAGTATGTCACTAAATGGGTGAAGGCTAAATTACTTTCTCTTGCTAATAAAAATGATGTAGTTTCATTTCTCTTTGAGGATATTTTCACTCGTTTTGGTCTCGCAAGGGAAATGGTGACAGATTAGGGATATCAGGTTACATCTAAGGTGTTGCAAAATATTGTGGATGAATAAAAGGTTAAACATAGAAAGTCCACTCCATATGATCCACAAGAAAATGGTCAAGTGAAGTCCACCAACAAAGCGATCGAGGCAATCCTCACAAAGACTGTAAATCTACATAGGAAGAAATGGGCAGATAGGCTTCCTTAAGCCTTATGGGCCTTGTTGTACCTTAAGAGACAATCCCTTAGCTGTGATAAGGAATCAGTGCTTAAGACATTATATAATTATGTCACAAATTCTTTATGTCTCTGTTTTATTGACCCTCAAGTATTTATAATCACACCCTTAAATATAAAATATAATGAATGCTTTGCAATGCTACCATCTGTTAATGTTGAATGAAATGACTGGAAGAAAATGTAAGGAGAATTCCCGACTGATATGCTGCTTTATACAGAAAATACCATTTCAAACATCAGAAGAAATATGTGAAAGAAATAGTTAAAACAAAGGAGCGCCAATTAAGGTTTTTAACTCTCATACACAGAAGTAAGAAGAGACCTGCTGCTCATAACCTTGTTTTATTCATAGAAGGAAATACATCATGAAAACTGGAATACATTTCAACATTAAAAAAATTGCCAGAATCTTGCTTACTCATTCATTAATCTTTGAATCTTTGAGTACAAAATATTAGTCCAGGAGGTCCAAAACTCGGAACCTTTCTTCCTCTTGGAAATTACATTAAATACAATAAAAGCAGTTTGGAACTGCTGTAACCAATTCTAACTACCAAAAATACTTCATGACTTCGAAGGTTGTCTATTACATGCCTTGAAAATGTCTTTTAACAATTACATTGACTTCAGAAAATAACATAAAGTAAATATCCTAATCTATAGGAATTGCTGACGAAGTGGATTCTTTTCTTTGATTAACTGATTTGTCTTTCTTTGTTGCTGATCCCTTTGGCAAGTAAATAGTCCAGGATCTGCACTTTTTCCATATTTCTACCTTCATCTTGGATGAATGTGTCATATTGCAATACTCCAATCTGAATGTAGTAATTCGGTCATAAGATGTCCTTTCAGAGCAAAGAGTTTTTACCATCCACAAGAGTTGAAAATTTCTTTGCAAGAAGTTGACCATCGTCTCTCCTTTTAGTACCTGAGTCTTCTCATGCCTGTTGTCAATCTTGATTTTTTTCATCACCAATGAATTCTCATAAGAGCTCCATGGCAGAAGATTCCCCTAAGCTTCCCAACATGATGGCAAGCCTACCCTTGTCATTTTATCAAATTCACTTACTGCTTCTTTGATTTCTATTAGTTTCTTTTTTTGCGGCCTTTCTGAGATCATTCCTGATAATCATTTTATTAATTTCCACTGCATACAACATTCTATCCAGCATATCATTCTCCTCTGATTCCTGATCTAATTTGGAATTGATATAATAAATAAATCTTCTAGCTCAAATGGTTCTGTTAATCCCTTTTTTCTTGTCAAACATAATCAGTTCTTCACATTCCATAATAAGGCTCTTTTCTTGTGCAATAATCATCAGGTAGCACCGATTGGACTTCATTTCTGAGATGATATCAGTCCAAATGATATCCTTAGTTTTTATTAATGACACGTTACCTTTCATTCTTTCTTTGAGATTCTTGATCTCAGCTTCAGCATTTCTGAAATACATTTTGTACTTATCTGCTTCGCTTTCTATGACCTTCATCAATTTTGTAGCAGTATCCAAATCTGTTTGAGCTTTCTTTCTATCTCTTTCAGCCATCTGCAACTTAGTATTTAATTGAATAACTTGTGCTTGAGGATCTGCATCACGTGTAGGAAAAACAAAAGTACAGTTATGATTATCAATGTGATTTTGTAAATAAATTGCAGTCTGCTTCACTTTGGAAAGTTCTTCATCCTTCTTCATAAGTTGCTGCAACAACTTCTCTTTTTCCTTCTCTACTTCTGCAATCTCAGCAGCCATCGAGTGTTCACCAGTAGGTAACATCAATTTCTTCCTTAATGTAGATATCTCTATTTCAGCACTTTGCAATAATTTCTGCACAGTAGTCTTGTCACTAGGGTCTACACCAATCTTAATAATAATCTTCTTCAACTCTTAATTTTGGACTATTAAGGCTCTTGAATTGGCCTTTTCTAGCTTCAATTGTTTGATAAATTTCCCTAACATGTTTTTAGCTTTAACTTCCATTGCATTTTTTTTATGAGATCATTAACAATCAATTGCACGGTCTGCATATGCAAATTCATTTTGTCCATTAGTGGAATCTTTTTACATCCATAGTCACATTTACAGTATTAAAACTGTTTGAGGACCCAATTGACATTCCTGTGGGATGTGACAGAGCAATCCTGAATTGATCTTTTTCAATATCCATTACAGTCAACAACCTTGTTTGATCAGTAGTAACCTGATGTTCTGCTTAGGCCTCCATACTAGTCTTCATTCTCTGATTTCTCTCTTCAATTTGAGAAAACACCTGTTCGATTAAAGGTACCTGTTCATGAGAGGATTCTTTTCCTCCAGGGGAAGAGGGAGCATTCTGCTCTTCACCCAAATGCAAGGAAAAACTAGGTGAATTAGAGGAATGATCCTCAACAAATTTTGTCCTTTTCTCATCTCTTGGTGTCTCATCATCCAAGTCAATAACAACTTATTTACCTCTTTTATTTGTTTTCTTAGTTATAATAGGAGTTTGAATGCTTGTATTTACTGAACTTATTTCTTCTTTTTTGCCACCTTTTCCTGCTCAGGTCTACTTTCATTTATGAAAGCCGAGTATCCGTTCTCAATTCTTCTCTGTGAAATTATGCCATGGGGATCATAAGCCCATTTTTCTCCTAGTAGCAAGTGTGTTTCCTCCAACAATTTTGTTACTTCCTCAAACGCCTGCCTCATATTAATTATGAAAGGTCCCACACTCATAGGAAATTTATACATATGGCTCGTCTTCATAGGGAAAAAGTGCACATTATCAACATTCAAGCTTTGTCTTATAAATTCTAAGGTGAAAAGCCTCATTGGTACAAACATTGGGAGCCTGTAAGGTTCAACAACTGCTCCATACAACCTTATTTCTGAATATTCTTCAAACACAAACTAGTCCCCAAATTTACAGCTAGTTCCTAAATGTAGAAACTCCTAGGCTTTACGTAAAAAATAGGGGGGATGAGCTCCATTCAAAATTTTATATGCAATGGGCATATATTGACTAACAAAATCAAATAACCCCTCTTCAGTTTGCTCCCTTCTGATTATATCTGTCCAGAATACAACTGACTATCTTTGCTTGTTTACATCCATTATATTTAGACCTAACTACATGAATTCTTCAACATTTTGGTATAAAAATAAATAGACAATCAGTGAGGGAAATTTAAAACAACTTGTCAGTGAGAGACTCATCAACTGTGAATTGAATACTTCTTTCCAAAAGGATGGAATATCCAGGACCGTTCCTGGCTTCATCATCATGGCGAACATTCCTAGGACTGACTTGTCCACTGTAACGTCATCTTCTTTTCCCAATATTTTAGCAATACTGCTTAATACGGGTCGAGTGTCTTCGTTGAAAACTCCCATAGAAAATTCTCCACATTCTGGCTGAAACTAATTCATATTGGGCTTCAAATGGAACATAAATTGATTGAATTCTTCTCCTGCAAGGCTTTCATAGTAAGTAATCAGTGAATATTCTAAAAATTTAACTGATGATTTGGCTTCAGGAAAACACAAGGCTTGGCGGATTAATTGGGTAGACACCTGCAGAACATTTTCCCCTTGGGAATTCATTACGAAACACTTTCTGGGATATAATGTGAAAACCAACCAATAAATAAACTTTGGGAATAAATGTGTCTTCGGGATGCATGCAAAAACGACCTTGGATGCTTTCATGGCGGAATAGACATGGGAATTATCATTGTTCAATACAACTTGTTGATGGAATGGAAGATGAATTACTGAGGTTGCAGTGTCTTGAATGTCTCTCTCATTATCCATGAGAGGAGTGTGACTCAATGAACCAGACAAGGAAGACCTTTTAGCCATGATTAAAAAAGGTGCTGAAGGAATACTCTTGCAAGGTGACTAAAACTGAAAGGTGACGGGAAGGAGAAATAGGTCAAAACGCAATAAACTGCGAAGTATTTTGAAAATGAAATGAAAAACATCCCTAAATAGGTGGTGCGGTTTTTGTGTTAAATGTCTATGCAACATGTCACCTAACCATTGGACTGATTTGACACGGGAAACAAATTTTCTCCATTTAGCATATGACGTCACTGCAGGGGGTCTCGGGGTACGGCTAAAAAATCTGACTTTTTCCCCCACAGTCGATATCCACCGTTGATCTTCATCACCTCCGCAGTCAACCCAGTCAACTACGGGGGCACCCCTTTCCGTTAACTCTCGTGCTGTTAGTGCCCGTGGGTTGGGTCATCCAGTTTATTTTTTAATATCAGCACTCTCCACCAGTTAAATCAATCGGCCTTTAACCTTCAGATATAAAACCCACTTGTATAAATTTTAAAAAAATTAAACTCTAATACATCAGAAAAAGCATTTCCTTTTTAGGCCAAAGTAAAAGACTATAATACTTTAACATATTTAACATATTTGCTTTTATTTTGACTTCCGATTTTTTTGTATTTTTAATATAAAATTAAAAGGATATGCAGATGATCCACAACATCTGGCTCCACTTGGGGATAGTGTTTTTTCCACAAAACACTAAGAACCTGCAGATCAGTGCCTTCACTTCGGGTATGGAGTCAAAAATTTCTTGATGAGAAATATACAATGATAGAAAACCGGATATGTACAATGATGAAATAGCTGCTTCTAGTGTTGGAAATAGTGTTTCAAATACTGCCTATTAACAGGCAGTTCTACTACTTCTCCATCAATACTTTCCAACATAAAAGTGTTATTTTCTCTGGCTTCACTGATTTTATACGAACCATACCATAAAGGATCAAATTTGCCATGCTTCCCTTTATCCTCTCCTCTTGTATCCCATCTTAGTACTAGATCTCCATTATGAAACATGATCTCTCTTGCTTTCCTATAAAAAATGGACTTCATTTTCTCCTGATAAGTGACCAAATTGTCCCTAACCTTATTTCTTCTTTCACTTAATTCCATCACTTTATTCATTCTTCTAATCAAGGCATTAGGTTCCTCTTGAGCATCTTGAAGGAAAGATATTACTGGCCTTACTAACTGAGTGGGAAACAACACCTGGGTACCATATACTAATTCATAAGGTGACTTACTAGTGGATCTCCTAGTAGTCATCCTCACTGCCCATAAAGCAAAGACCAGCTTTGAATCCCAATTCTTTTGGTTCTCATTTATTGTTTTCTTCAATATTTTCACCAAAATATTATTAGAGGATTCTGCTAATCCAATTCCTTGAGGGTGATATGCTGTGGAGTGGGATAATCTCAAATTATAAGTTTGAAAATAGTTTATAAACCTGACTGAGTTGAAAACTTGAGCGTTATCTGTCACAATCTTCACTGGACATCCAAAACTGCTAAAAATATTTTCTTCCAAAAATTTCATTACAACCAAATCATTTACTTTTCTGGAAGGGACTGCCTCTATCCATTTTGTAAAAATAATCAGTTGCAGTCAAAATCCATTTAAATATCCCACTTGATGGTGGATTGATTTCCCCAATGAAATCCAATCCCCATTTTCTGAAAGGTTCTTCAACAAAAATAGGGAGAAGAGGTAAAGGAGCTAACCTTTTCTTTTCTGCAAACAATTGACATTTTTTACAACTTCTAACAGTCCTGTATATGTCCGCAAATAAAGAGGGCCAGTAAAAACCTGATTTAAGAATTTTATGTGAAGTTACCTTCCAACTGTAATGACCTCCACATAAGCACTCATGATACTCTTTAATCACCTCTATTGTTTCCTCTTCAGTTAGACATAACAACAACACACCAGTAGGATCTTTCCAATACAACTTAGCTTCAATTATAACATAAGGCTGAGCTTTAAGTTTCAAGGCTCTGTACCTACCTCTGTTAATTGAAGGCGGACAAGAAAGAAAACACAAATAATGAATAATATCTTTGTATCAGTTTGAACAAAGGAATTTATACTTTATTGCTGCTCTTTTCTGAATGTGATTTGATTCTTCAGTGACTTATTCTATAGGTGAAAGTAAACTGATTCCCAAAGCTTGGAAATTAGATTCTGTCAACAATTTAGCCAGTCCTAATCCTTTGACTAGCTTTGTCGGTTTGATATCCAAATCGTATTCTTGGATTTTAGCAATCCATTTCCCTCTCTTCCCTTCAACATCACTCTATACTAATACATCCTTTACAACAGAATTCGGCACGTATGCTACAATTTGAGAATGAAGTATATAAGTTCTGAAAGCCTTCAATGATTTAACCAAAGCATATACTTGTTTCTCCAAGATATTATACTTCAATTCTGCATCTCAAAGAACTTTGCTAAAAAACGCTACAGGCTGCTCACTTCCTTCTTCATTTTTTTTGTAGTAGCACAACAACAATTGTAGAAGAAGATGCAAATGAGAAAATTTGAAATGGCTTCAAGTAATCTGGATTGATTAAAACAGGAGCTTCTTGGAGAGCTTCTTTAATTCTTCCAAAAGATTCCCTTTCATCTTTGTCCCACTTTACTTCAACATATTTTTTCAACATATCATTTATTTTCCTGACAATCTTAGCATAATTTGGAACAAATCTTCTCAAAAAATTTATTTTTCCAGGAAATCTTTGAATATCCTTCTTACTTCGAGGTAGGGGAATTATCTGTATGGCTTCGACCCTTGCTGGATCAATCTTCACTCCTTGCTTTGAAACTATATGGCCCAACAATTTTCCTTCTTCTAGAGCAAACAAGGATTTTTTAGGATTTAATGATAAACCATATTTCTTTCATTTTAAAAAGGCTTTCTGTAAATGTTGTAGGTGCTCATCATCAGAACTTGAAAAAATTGTAAGATCATCAAGATAAATAACTACAAATTTGTCCCCTACAAAAGCAATATCGATTATCCTTTGGAAAGTAGCTCCTGCATTCATGAGGCCGAATGGCATCCTGGCATACATGAATGTTCCCCAGGGTGTAGTGAAAGCAGTTTTCTTTTGATCTTCATTTTCCATTTCAACCTGATTATACCCCGAAAAACCATCAACCATGGATAACATGTATGCTCATGTTACTTTCTGCAAGACAAAGTCCATCTTTGGCAAAGGATAATTATCCTTTAGTGAAGCTTTGTTCAAGTTTCTGAAATCTACACATAGTCTTATCTCTCCATTTTTCTTCCTGACCGATACAAGATTGGAAACCCAATCTGAATATCTTAGAGGAACTATAATCTTTGCTTGTAAAATTTTATTTACCTCTTTTTCAATCGGAGCCAAAAATAATGGGTTAATTTGTCTGAGCTTCTGTCTATGAGGTTTAATCCCATATTTCAAAGGGATTTTATGCTGAATAATAATTTTATCATAAGTTTTCAGATCTTCATATGACTATGCAAATACATCCATAAACTGCTTGAAAAGATCTACATACCTCTATTTGTATTCCTTTCGAACTCCTTTGAATAGTTTGACCATTTTGGGTTCATGTTGAGTTCCTAAATTACAATCCTCCTTTTCTCCATCCCGGGCTACCTTTTTCTTGTTTACTTCCACATCGTTAGCATCAAGCAGTCTTTCAAGAGGTACTAAACCTCTGGGCAAAATATTATCTTTCAATTGAATTATCTTCTGGTCTCCAATTGTCTGCTTCAGATTTTTAGACATTTCGCCTTGATCATTTTCATCCACTTCTAAATCAATTTGACTGTCTTCAAAATATCCAATCATCGTTAAGAACTGATTAATTTGCTCATCATCCTCGAAGACCTGCCAATGCTTTACATTATCAAGGATTGAAGGCTTGTGTCTCAACTCAATCTCATATCTCAACCTTGGATTGATTGGTGGTTTGAATGTACTGGCTGCAATTGCTAACGAATCTGCCATTCTATTCTCCTATCTTAGAATAAACTATAAATTAAAGGCCTCAAAATAATTTTCAATTAGATCCCATACCTCGTTTCTATAGGACCTCAATATGGGATGCTTGGTCTGACACCAATTTTTAATTTTCCTTATGATTAATTCAGAATCACCAAAAACAGAGATAGACTCAATTCCCATCTATTTAGCTGTTTGCAGACTTAAAATCAATGCTTCGTATTCAACTACATTATTAGTGGATTCAAATTTCAGTTTGAAAGAAAAAGGTACAAGGTTACCTTCAGGAGATACAAATATGAATCCAGCTCCGGTGCCCTCCTTTGAAAATGCACCATCGAAATAACACTTCAAAAGCTTATTTGACTGCAGCTCCTTATGGACAATGGTTGAAGGGAGCTACTTTTGTGAATCTTTAACAAATTTTACATCTTCATGTAGCATGAAACAAGAGAGATCCTCCTTCTCTTGACCATAAATGGGGAAATTACCTGCATATTTATTGGTATTAGTTTTAAAAAATCTGGTTTCTCTGTGTAACCTCCTTTCCTCCCCATTAAAAATAGGAATGATGGAATATGTGAAATCTAATTTCAAAACTCCTCTGAGTTTTCCCCCCAAGATCTAGATAACAACATACCAAATCTGGCTGGAATATATGCTACTACCACATCCATCATAATACTCTTAGCTGGAATTTGGGCTAAGGAAACAACCATATCTTCGATAAGACCCACACACTTTACCCTTTTTGAATCAAAGGATTAAAGGTCTCTATATGGCTTGGTAATTTTCAAATTTAACTCTTTCATCACTGACAGTGGCATTAGATTATGTGATGCACTAGAATCTAGCATACAATTATGTAAAATGAAATCATGTAGCAAAACTGATATATAAAAAGGTGGTACATAAGAATCTACCTCTTCAACATGAGGTCCAAAAGTAACCATTGGTTTCTCCTCTTGTAGGTTCACTATATCACCCACCTTGTTAGACTGAGATAAATTAATGAACTCTACAATTTCCTTCTTATAACTAGGGGTTTTGACCAACTCAAGAAGTGGTATTTGAATCTTCATTTTTTCTAACTCTTTTGACAAACTGAAAGCTTGACTTTGTTTTGTCAACTTTTTAGGTTCTTCTTGGTTTCTGTTTGAATTTGTAGTTTTATCAGGAACAGTAACAATATTCTCCAACATATTAGGATCATTATGTTTTGTTTGAGAAGCCTCAACTTGCTGTTTTTCTTTTTCTTTATCTTGATTCAGGGGTTGTTTCCCCTTGTCTGATTTTTTAATTTGGTTCTTCTGTAGTGGAGTCGCCATTGGAGTAGGTACTGATTTTGATTATTTCTCTTCATCATCTTGAGTTCTCATTCTCTTCTTTGACCTCATGTCATATTTTTTACGTAATTCCGATTTCATAAAATCTATAAACTGTTTGCAGTAATCGTCCATTTCTTCTTGTTCAAATGAGATATCAGTTTCTTTACATTCCTCTTCATATTCTTTTTCAATTTCTCCTTTTGATTCACCATCCTCCATATAAACAATAGAAATTTTATCTTCATCTCCCTTTTAATTATCATCAACAGAACGTGATGGTGCTACCTCTATATATAAAGGATATTGCACTTGATCTTGATCCTTTCTTTCTTTTTTCAAAATCTGTAGGGGTTGTTTTATGAATTGGGGATTAAAACCCCTCTGTTTTGTTTTGCAGGTTTATTGTTGTCTATTTCCATCTTTAACAATTTGTTAGACAAATATTTTATGACCTTAGTCATATCATCAATCCTTTGATCTTGAGATGAGGCTTCTTCTTTGGATTTTTCTTTATCTCGAACTTTCCCAGCAGCAGACATATTTGCCTCAATCTCTAAGGCATCAGTTTGAATCTGTTCAAGGGTGGGGGATCTTCTTTCTCTTAATGTAAAACTAAAATCCGTCTCAAATGCTCTAGCAAAAACAACCCTTGCTCTAATAGGAGGAGGTTTCATTTATAAGGGCAAACTATTGTAACTTATTAAACCTTTTGACAAAATCATTCATATTTTCATTTGATCTCTTCTTTATTGCATTGAATTCTGTTAAAGAATAACCATGGTCCCTTTTTTCTCCCCATCTCTGGATGAAATGTATTTCTAATTCATCCCAATCGTTTATTGAACCATTTGGTAATACTTTGAACCATTTTCTTGCCTCTCCACTTAGAGACTGCACAAAAAGTCTCATCACAACATCTAGATGTTCTACATTAAATTTTTCAGCAAATGTGCAGAACAAGGGCAAGTGCTGTTCTACTGTTATTTCATCTTCACCAGTAAATCTAGGGAGAAACTTGAGATACTCCTAAGGCATTGCATTCATTGGAAGGGGTAGATTTAATGGTGCAAATCTATTCATCAAGAAAGTAGGGGCTGCCATGTTTATGCCCTGATTGACTGCTCCTTGAGCGGGGGTAAAATGGATGCCAGTTGTGGGTGGGGATGAATGAGGTGGAACAACTGATATATGAATAGGTGTATGGATGATATCAGAAGAACTGGAAACTGTATGAGGTTGAATTTCTGTAAGAGGGAATGATACAAACTCAAAATATTGTTCTTCTAATATTGGTTCTTGAAAATGAATGGGTGAAGGTGAGGATTCTTTTTCCAGGAAAATGAGTTTCCGAGAAATATCCTTGGATGAAAATATATGTGAACTGATACTTGGTGCAAGCAGTGTGACATCAGGTGTAGAAAATATTTTTGTTTCATGGCCCTTATTTGAAACTAACTTTTCTGGATCAGACAAAATATGAGCTTTTTGCTGACAGGTATCTGACCTCGTGTGAGGATTCTTAGGATCCAGAATTATTTTAAAGAAGCACAACTTAGTATTTCCTCCTCTCTGAACAACCAGAGGAAATATGAAGAAAACCCAGGGAAAACTTCGAATCTCCGTTCCCCGACAACGACGCCAATTTATGTTGTACCTTAAGAGACAATCCCTTAGATGTGATAAGGAATCAGTGCTTAAGACATTATATAATTATGTCATAAATTCTTTATGTCTCTATTTTATTAACCCTCAAGTATTTATAATCACACCCTTAAATATCAAATATAATGAATGCTTTGCAATGCTACCATCTGTTAATGTTGAATGAAATGACTGGCTCGACTGATATGCTGGTTTATACAGAAAATACCATTCCAAACTTCGAAAGAAATATGTGAAAGAAATAGTTAAAACAAAGGAGTGCCAATTAAGGTTTTTAACTCTCATACACAGAAGTAAGAAGAGACCTGCTGCTCATAACCTTATTTTATTCATGGAAGGAAATACATAATGAAAACTGGAATACATTTCAACATAAAAAAATTTCCAGAATCTTGCTTACTCATTCATTAATCTTTGAATCTTTGAGTACAAAATATTAGTCTAGGAGGTCCAAAACTCGGAACCTTCCTTCCTCTTAGAAATTACATTAAATATAATAAAAAGAAATTTGGAACTACTGTAACCAATTCTAACTACCAAAACTACTTCATGACTTCGAAGTCTATCTATTACATGCCTTGAAAATGTCTTTTAACAATTACATTGACTTCAGAAAATAACATAAAGTAAATATCCTAATCTATAGGAATTGCTGACGAAGTGGCTTCTTTTCCTTGATTAACTGATTTGTCTTTCTTTGTTGCTGATCCCTTAGCAAGTCAATAGTCCAGGCTCTGCACTTTTTCGATATTTCTACTTTCGTCTTGGATGAATGTGTCAGATTTTGATACTCCAATCTGAATGCAATAATTTGGTCATAAGATGGCCTTTTAGAGAAAAGAGTTGTTACCATCCACAAGAGTTGAAAATGTCTTTGCAAGAAGTTGACCATCGTCTCTCCTTTTAGTACCCGAGTCTTGTCATGCATGTTGTCAATCTTTCTTTTTGTCATCACCAGTGAACTCTCATAAGAGCTCCATGGCAGAAGATTCCCCTTAGCTCCCCAACATGATGGCAAGCCTAACCTTGTCATTTTATCAAAATATTTATCAAATTCACTTACTGCTTCTTTGATTTCCATTAGTTTCTTTTCTGCAGCCTTTCTGAGATCATTCCTCATAATCATTTTATTATTTCCAATGAATACAACATTCCATCCAGCATATCATTCTCCTCTAATTCCTGATCTGATTTGGAATTGATATAATCAATAAATATTCTAGCCCAAATGGCTCTGTTAATCCCTTTCTGCTTGTCAGACATAATTGGTTCTTTACATTCCATAATAAGGTTATTTTCTTATGAAATAATCATCAAGAAGCACCAATTAGACTTCATTTCTGGGATGATATCAGTCCAAATGATATCCTTAGCTTGTATTAATGACACATTACCTTTCATTCTTTCTTTGAGATTCTTGAGCTCAGCTTCAACATTTCTGAAATCCATTTTGTACTTATCTGATTCGCTTTCTATGACCTTCATCAATTTTGCAGTAGTCTCCAAATCTGTTTGATCCTTCTTTCTGTCTCTTTCAGCTATTTGCAACTCAGTATTTAATTTAATAACTTGTGCTTGAGGATCTGCATCACCTGTAGGAAAAACAAAAGTACAGATATGATTATCAATGTGATTTTGTAAATAAATTGCAGTCCGCTTCACTTTGGAAAGTTCTTCATCCTTCTGCATAATTTTCTGCAACAACTTCTTTTTTTCCTTCTCTACTTCTGCAATCTCTGCAGCCATCAAGTGTTCACCAGTAGTTAACCTCAATTTCTTCCTTAATGTAGATATCTCTACTTCAACACTTTGTAATAATTTCTACACAACAATCTTGTCACTAGGGTCTACACCAATCTTAATAATAATCTTCTTCAACTCTTCATTTTGGACTATTAAGGCTCTTGAATTGGCCTTTTCTAGCTTCAATTGTTTGATAACTTTCTCTAACATGTTTTAAACTTTAACTGCCATTGCATTTTTCTTTTTGAGATCATTAACAATCAATTGCCCGGTCTGCATATGCAAATTCATTTTTTCCATTAGTGGAATATTTTTTTTACATCCATAGTCACATTTACAGTATTAAAACTGTTTGAGGACCCAATTGACATTCCTATGGGATGTGATAGAGCAATCCTAAATTGATATTTTTCAAGATCCATTACAGTCAACAGCCTTGTCTGATCGGTAGTAACATGTTGTTCTGCTTGGGCCTCCATACTGACCTTCATTCTCTGATTTCTCTCTTCAATTTGAGAAAACACCTATTTGATTAAAGGTACCTGTTCATGAGAGGATTATTGTCCTCCAAGGGAAGAGGAAGCATTCTGCTCTTCACCCAAATGCAAGGAAAAACCAGGTGAATTAGAGGAATGATCCTCAGCAAATTTTTTCCTTTTCTCATCTCTTGGTGTCTCATCATCCAAGTCAATAACAACTTCTTTACCTCTTTTATTTGTTTTTTCAGTTATAACAGGAGTTTGAATGCTTTGATTTACTAAACTTATTTCTCCTTTGTTTGCCACCATTTCCTACTCACGTCTACTTTCATGAATGAAAGTCGAGTATTCGTTCTCAATTCTTCTCTGTGAAATTATGCCATGGGGATCATAAGCCCATTTTTCTCCTAGTAGCAAATGTGTTTCCTCCAACAATTTTGTTACTTCCTCAAACGCCTGCCTCATAGTAACTATGAAAGGTCCCACACTCATAGACAATTTATACATATGGCTCTTCTTCATAAGGAAAAAGTGCACATTATCAACATTCAAGCTATATCTTATAAATTCTAAGGCAAAAAGCCTCATTGGTACAAACGTTGGGAGCCTGTAAGGTTCAAAAACTGCTCCATACAACCTTATTTCTGAATATTCTTCAAACAAAAACTAGTCCCCAAATTTACAACTAGTTCCTAAATGTAGAAAATCCTGGGCTTTGGGTAAAAAACAGGGGAGATGAACTCCATTCAAAATTTTATATGCAATGGGCATATACTGACTAGCGAAATCAAATAACCCCTCCTCATTTTTCTCCCTTCTGATTATATCTGTCCAGAATACAACTGACTGTCTTTGCTTGTTTACATCCATTATATTTAGACCTAACTACATGAATTCTTCAACATTTTGGTATAAAAATAAATAGACAATCAGTGAGGGAAATTTAAAAGAACCTGTCAGTGAGAGACACATCAACTGCGAATTGACTACTTCTTGCCAAAAGGATGGAATATCCACGACTGTTCCTGGCTTCATCATCATGGCAAACATTCCTAGGACTGACTTTTCCACTGTAACGTCGTCTTCTTTGCCCAAGATTTTAGCAATACTGCTTAATATGGGTCGAGTGTATTCGTTGAAAACTCCCATAGCAGATTCTCCACATTCTGGCTGAAACTTCTTCATATTGGGCTTCAAATGGAACATAAATTGATTGAATTCTTCTCCTGCAAGGATTTCATATTAAGTAACCAGTGAATCTTCTGAAAATTGAACTGATGATTCAACTTCAGGAAAACACAAGGCTTGGCGGATTAACTGGGTAGACACCTGCAGAAAATTTTCCCCTTGGGAATTCATTATGAAACACTTTCCTGGATACAATGCAGAAACCAACCAATAAATAAACTCTGGGAATAAATGTGTCTTCAGGATGCATGCAGAAAGTACCCTGGATGCTTTCATGGCAGAATAGACATGGGAATTATCATTGTTCAATAGAACTTGTTGATGGAATGGAAGATGAATTACTGAGGTTGTAGTGTCTTGAATGTCTCTCTCATTATCCATGAGAGGAATGTGACTCGATGAACTAGACAAGGAAGACCTTTTAGCCATGATTAAAAAAGGTGCTGAAGGAATACTCTTGCAAGGTGACTAAAACTAAAAGGTGACGGGAAGGAGAAATAGGTCAAAACGTGATAAACTATGAAGTATTTTGAAAATGAAATGAAAAACACCCCTAAATAGGTGGCGCGGTTTTTGTGTTAAATGTCTATGCAACGTGTCACCTAACTGTTGGACTGATTTGACACGGGAAATAGTTGTTCTCCATTTAGCATATGACGTCAATGTAGGGGGTCTCGGGGTACGGCTGAAAACTCTGGCTTGTGCCCCCACAGTCGATATCCACCCTTGATCTTCATTGCCTACGCAGTCAACCCAGTCAACTATGGGGGAACCCCTTTCCGTTAACTCTCGTGCTGTTAGTGCTCGCGGGTTGGGTCATCGAGTTTATTTTTTAATATTAGCACTCTCCATCAGTCAAATCAATCATCCTTTAACCTTCAGATATAAAACCCACTTGTATAAAGTTTAAAACAATTAAACTCTAATACATTAAAAAAAGCATTTCCTTTTTATGCCAAAGTAAAAGTCTATAATACTTTAACATATTTAACATATTTTCTTTTATTTCGATTTCAGATTTTTTTGTATTTTTAATATAAAATTAAAAGGATATGCATATGATCCACAACAGGCCTACCAGACTACATAGAGGAAAAAAATAGGAAATACTCCCTATGAACTTGTTTATGGGAATAGAGCCCTATTTCCTATAGAATTTCAGATCAAAAACTTGAATATAGCAGTCAGGTTGGGACTTAATTTATCCAAAGCCCAAAAGCACAAAATGGAGAAAATTAATGAGCTTGATGAGATCTGGCAAGATGCAGTTCAAAGAACCAGTCTAATCCAACAAAAAAGGTCTAGATGGCATGATAAGTACATAAAATAACGAAATTTTCAAGCAGGAGATTGGTCACTTTTATTCAATTCAAAGTTCAAAGGTTTCCAAGGAAAATTTCAGACTCATTGGCTTGGGCCTTATCAGATCGAAAAAGTATTTGAGAATGGAACAGTCAGGATAAGGAAAATTGATGAAGAAAATGTATGTCTTCTTGTAAATGGTCATCAATTAAAAGTATATAATAATCCAATTACAAAGGAGGAATTTATTAAAAAATTTCAAGACAATACTGATATGAAGTTGGTGAAGAAGAATCCTTCTGCTTCCCCAACTTAGTCTTCTTTTTAATTTTATATCTATAAAAAACTAATAATAATAATAATAATAAATAAATAGTATATATATATATATATATATATATATATATATATATATATATATATATATATATATATATATATATATATATATATATCTTATTCCAAAAAAAAAAATTGTATAAGTATGAAAACCAATCAATGATTGGCATCCTTATATAGAAAATACAAGATGAAGATCAAAGTTTTGACATCTTATATTTTCTCCCATTCTAAAATCCCAAATTCTTTGTTCCCTTTCTTTCTGTGAAGCAATAAAAGAAGTAGCTACAGAATTGCTACAATTCTGCAGCTCTCAAGAGATTATGCAACTGTCATCACATTCTATAACTCTATTGCATTTTCTTACAGCGTACTAAAGCAAACATGCTGAACAAAAGAAATTCAGGACTCCATTGAAGATCTTGATGAAAATATACTTGAAGAATCAACAAAAAGAAAAGAGAAACAAAGGTTAGTTCCAAGGTATGTTACAAAAATTTGTTTAAATAATAAGACCAAAAGCATTAGTATATATAATTTAGATGATCATATGATACCTCAATATGTCATCATTAGAATTGATTGTATTCAGATTCACATCACAATTTCATAATCTGACCACAACATCCATATCAAATCTCATAATAATCCATACCAATTTTCCCATTAACGATTAACGGTCATATCTTACTTTCGTAACCCACTCATCCATGTTCCTAAACCCTCGCCGAATTTCTATTTCACCTATACTTCTCCACAAACCTTTGACATTCTTAACCCAAAGCTGCAACCTTAATTCAATTGATCAAAAAATAACAGTTTTGAAGGTGAAACTCCTCACAACAGAGACATGGGCATGATAGTGAGAACTGAACCTGTGGGAGAAAAATTCATGGAGGGTTATCCTTTGGTAAAGGAAATGTTGTAGAAGGTGCAATGGCTCCAGTTTAAAGAGAAGTTCGATGGGTTTCATAAGGAGGTCACCAAGTCCTTTGCAATATATTTCGATGGGACAAAGGTTGAAAATGGAAATATAAAATTCTTAGTGACAAAATCCTTTGTGGCCAAAGCTACAGAACTCCCGATAACTGGCGAGAGATGGTTTAAGCACAAGGAAATTCACAGTGAAGAATAGAAATTTTTTTCTAAATAATTCAGGTATGGACACTATTGTTTACAAGAAAGGAATTCACAGTTCAACACTCAAAAACAAATGGAGAAATATTATTTTAATTTTACAAAATTTTGTTACTTGAGAGGGAATATTTGGTTGTATGTTTTTTTATCATGCCCGATTTTTAATGAAATTTTTGTAGGATGGATAAATAAACCTCCCATATTTCCTACTGAACAATCTAAAGAAAATTTCAGAAAATGTGTAGAAAAGAGTCCAATTCATAGAAAATACCATGCACCATCATGCACTGATAAAAATACTTATTGAATTCCATCTAAAAAGTGTAGGAGACTACTCAGGAAGTTTCCTAATCAGAAATCACTTTCAGGATGAAGCACCAGAACAACCTCAGGATGACAAAACCATAAAAATTAGAAGGAGAAAGTTTGATATATGCATTGAGAAGAAATCCTCATATCAACCACAACAAGAATAAGAAGAACTCACCATTGCAAAGTTAATGAAATATAAGAAAAAGAGTGGAGTAAAAAAGAGAGGCAATGTATAGAAAAAGGGAAAAGTTACAAGTTTAGAATATTTAAATCCTCCAGAGCCAAGGAGAAGCTCTAGAATTCGTAAGCCCTTGCAGAAGATACCATCACAAGAGGTAGAATTTGTTAATTTAGGTGAAGAACCCTAAGTTCCATCGCCCATTACTGTCTCTCCTACACACAATCCTATACACTCTCCTATACATAATCTTGTACATAGTCCAAGCAGGAAATCCCCTAAAATTGACCCAGCATAATAGGAGATATATGAATATATTGAGTCATTAGAGAAAATACATGCACAAGAAAATCCAAGTGTGGAAGAGCAGCTTATCAGTCCACAAGAACCTCTGGTAAACACACTCAAGCAAGAAATTTATGAGCCAGAGATACTGAATAGGCACATAAAATAAGAAAATGAAACCTTGAAAGAACAAAACCACTTGGAGAAGGTCATCAGTGATAAAACTATCTTACATTTAGGGTTGTGGTATAAAAAGAATAAAAATCTAAAGAAAAAGAATAAATCTATGAACAGGAAAGTCATCAGCCTAAAGTACAAGCTCCTTATGAGGAAACCTAGAATGGAAATCACTTCAAGGAAATGAAAGAAGAGGAAGTTGGATGTGTTAGCAGAGGTATCAAAACAAATGCAATAGGAGGTGAAGACTCACAATTTTGGGAATTGCATGAGGACATGCAATGGTATCTTAGTGGGGGTATGTTGAACCTCAAAAATGTTCTTATTTTGACACCCTTTTTCATCATTTCTTCATTCCTTTTCACAAACTCATGAATCCAATCAATGATAATTGAAATACTCTACATCAGAGAAGGAATTTAAATTATCTCTACTTTATATAATTATGTTTCTTATTATTTAAATGGATTTCTGTAATTAGATATAGAATGTGTGAAATTCTACATCTAACCGTTGTTTCTGTAACTACTGTTAGACTCAGTCTTGTCAGTCTTCTGTCAGAGTCAAATTCACCAAAATTCATCTCTCATCATTTGCAGTCATTAAATGCCATTTGGGTCAAAAAGAGTCATTTTAACTTGCACGGGTATTTTGTGCTTATCTGAGAGAACATCTCAAGACTACATTAAATGTGTTGGGTCTTGTTGTGGGAACTAATTTATTAGCTGTAGAAAATGGACTGAACTGTAAAGTATTTTGGTGCTTGTTTGTGGTACAATTTTTTGTCTTCTAGATGATGCCACTAGAGAGAATAGATGGTTGGCAGCATTAATGGCAGAGTTTGGAAATGATAGCAAGGACGTGCTTCTTGACATTGGAATGATAAATCGAGAGATTCTATGTCAAGTTGCACTTATTGAGGATTCAAAGGCAGTGATAAAGAAAGAAGATGGCCATGTTTCCACTTCTAGCAGTGTCACAACTGATTTGGATGTGCATGCAAGTGACATTGATGATCCCTTGCCAACTTCTGTTGGGCATCATGTGGATCTTATTTTGAATCAGCATAGGCAGTCATCTGTTTGGAATGTTGAGCCTCAAATTTTTGATCTGATACATTTATTCCATGATATTGGTCACCGTGCACGGCTTCAAAGAAGGTTAAACATTGATTCCTCTGCCCGAGGACGACAAGCCTATGTTCGTCAAGCTCAATCTTCTAATTCTGATGAAGGCTCTTCCAGAAGAAAATTGGAAGGCAATAAGCAAAAGTAATTTATTCCATGATTTTTGCCATGAGATATTAAGGTCATTGTCATTTCACATAAACCATTTGTTTTCAGAACTAGGAAAGGTAATGCATCTACCCTCTCGCCGTCGGGATGATTCTCCTGCTGTCAGTCCTGCTTCCAAATTGGTTGCATCTACATTTGCAACCATCTTTCTGGATGATCTGAACTTTGATGGACATGCAAGTATATCACAGAGGGAGTTTCCATTCTCAATCAAATGTCGTTATTTGGGTAAGTTTGTTGATTTTATTCAGGTTGTCATTGTGGATAGACAAGAATCATGTAACCCTGTACTATTAAATAGTTTCTATGCACATGGTGTGATCAAGTTGATACTAACTACATTCGAAGCTACAAGTCAATTGCTCTGGACGGTACTGTAGACGCCTGTCTTGATGGAAACAGATGGAGCCAATAATGATGAAAGTGACAAGACTTGGATATTTGGTACATTAGTAATTTATGCAGGGCTGATGGATCACCTAGCAACACCTTCTTGCATTTTTGGGAGTTCGTCATCAAGTCTCCTAGTGCAGCCTGTTCCTAATGGGACCGTTTCTCTTCCAAAAGATTCAGAAATCTTTGCCAAGGTACTACAGTCCCAGGTCTTGAAGGTAGTTCATCCTGTGTGGAACCATCCCTTGTTTCCCCAGTGCAGTGTGAAATTCATCACTTCAGTTTGTTCCATAATGAAGCATGTCTATTCTGGAGTTGATGACAAAGTGGTGAAAGCTACAGGAGGCAGTAATATGTCAACTCAAGCTGTTGGACCACCTCCTGATGATTCAGCAATTGCAATTATTGTTGAAATGGGATTCTCGAGGGCAAGAGCAGAAGAAGCCCTTAGAAATGTTCACTCAATTCGTGTTGAGCTGGCTATGGAGTGGCTGTTTACTCATGCAGAGGAGCCCTTGTAGGAAGATGATGAACTTGCTCGAGCATTATCTTTGTCGCTGGGAAGTACTGAATCTTCAGCTAAGGAAGAGACGGCTACAAGCCAAAAGGATATTGACCAGGAAGAGGAGTTGGTACAAGCCCCTTCTATTGATGAGATATTTTCCACTTGCATTAAGTTTCTACAAGCTAAGGACTCTCTATCTTTTCCTTTGAAGGACTTGCTGTTAACGTCATGTACTCAAAATGATGGTCGGGAAAGAGCTAAGGTTATATCATTTCTTGTAGAGCAACTCAAACATTGTACTTTGGATCATGGAAAGAATGATAGCATGCTGTCCCTGACATCTCATGTTTTGGCTCTAATTTTACATGAAGACAATGCAACTTGTGAAGTAGCTGCTAACAATGGTCTTGTTGGTGTTTTATTGGATATACTGTCTAGCTTTTGCCTGCAGGCATCAAAAAGTGAGTGGAACAAACAGACATACATTCTCCTCAAGTAACGGTGGAAGAGTCTCTTGTTTATTCTTCATGGCTACGACTTCCTAGAGATGTGGACAAGAAAACAAGTGAAGCCTTTGTAAATGAAGTAATGAGGTTAGTGGAGCTTGATTCTCCGCGTGACGCATACAAAGGAGCGCGCGGCAGATAGAATGCGCGCGGCGCACTGGGCGAAATTTTGCAGTGTTGTTTCCTTCTGGCGCGACGCACTTGTTCACCGCGACGCGTTGAGCCCTCCAGCCCCAAACTCATCAGCATTCAGTGATTTTTCAATTTCAAACAATCTTTCTGCGCCAAAGATTGGGATAGGCCTGACAGGATTTGGCGTTCTTTTCTTTTTCTTGGGAGTTATCTTCTTATTCGACAAGGGTCTTTTGGCAATGGGAAATATCCTCTTCTTGGCAGGAGTTATGTTAACAATTGGTATGAAGTCAACGACACAATTCTTTATGAAACAAAGCCATTACAAGGGTTCAATTGCCTTTGTCGTTGGATTTTTGTGGTTCTTGTTGGATGGCCTGTCATTGGAATGATAATGGAAGTTTATGGATTTATTGTTCTCTTCAGTGGTTTCTGGCCCACTGTTTTGATATTTTTGCAGAGGATTCCTGTTCTGGGCTGGTTACTCCAACAACCATTCCTTAGTTCACTTTTTGGCTATCGACAGAGAACGGTACCAGTATAAAGTGAAATAGCGTTTACAGTTTCGCAACGAGCAGAGACAGGCCTGGGAAATTTTCGAGTCATTAGATGTCAAATATGTTTGGAGACGTGTTGTAGAATATCTGTGTGACAAGGCAGATTATGAAGAAATTGGATCTGCAAGATGACGATGATGTTTTGTACATTAATTCCAGAATCTTTGGATGTGAACAATATTCTCAAATGATTACTCCTTCGACACAGTTTTCTGCAATTCAGCATGGTTCCTTTGTTATGTCACCTGGAGTTTTTGATTTTCACCAAGATGAGATGTTTCGGGCCCCAAAGTTTTATACTCAATTCAGACTTCCATGGTTCTCTCGTATTTGAATGCGTGGTGAAAAAGGAAAGGCATGTGCACGTTTTTACTGTAACCTAGTGCATATGGTTAAAATGACAAGTTAAACATGCCTAAATTTGAAACGTAGATACCTACCACAGTAGAAAAATAGGATTAGGTAGTCTATTTATGACTTCAGTTAGTAATTCATAGAGTCTACGCTTCAGGTTTGGTTTTCATTGGTCATTAGAAATTCTCAGCTGGAATAATGTAAGGCTTTTCTATCTTTAGAGCAGATGGATGATCCTTTTCTATCTTCATGGCTTCAGTTGAAACAGCGCCCTATTTTGATTAATTTGTTATCACGTCTCAGGGTTTATTTATTTGTATTGAAAACCATTTGTAGGAGAGAGTTCTGGGAGAGGTGTGTGGAGGAGAAATACAGAGCTTCATTGTACAGTTGTTTGACAGAGAATTAATGAATGGCGCAGCTCTGTTTCATAAGATCCCTGTGGTAATAACTTAGCATTGTGTTTCTTCCTTTGTTTTCATATGTGTCTTGTAATGTTTTGCAATTCATTCGTAATCATTTTCTGTTGAACGCTTTTAAGTAAGAGAGGTAGAATTCAATTGTTGCTCTGCCTTGGAAAAGTGTTCAAGTTCTGTGTTTTCTTCTGCCTGAAAGGGATTCATACATTAATGCTCTTTTCAGCTATCTTAAACAGTCTTTTCACCCCATTTAATTTCAATTTGAATGCTTAAGCTCTTGCCTATCTTGCCTCATGAGATAATCTGCATCTTTCATTTAATTTCCCTGCTCATGCTGTTCCTTGGTCCCATACAACCCAGAAAACTCAGTTATTCATTAAATTTCCTTTTCACATCTATTTCCTTTTCACATCTATTTACTAGCCTAAAATCAGTTCCCATTTTAAGTCATCTCGCACCCTATTGCTCATTTTATCGAGATTGACTGGAGAGAGCCCTCTCCTGTCCTCGTAGGGCTAGCTACGAGGCTGAGCTTGGTTTGATGTTGCCTCGAACCTCGCCTTCCTTCAGCCTAAGGCAGATTCAAACGCTAACAACTACTGTTATGGTTTGACATGTTTTGAGAAGCAAATAAGAAAGCAGGTCATATGGGTGTCTCTGGAATGATCCACAAATGGATCATATCCTATCCACCTTTTCTAATTCAAAGAGATGGCCATTAAAGAATTTTCTTCTATCCAGAATTCTAATTTTAGTTCTATTTGTTATCTATAGGTGGAAATTCCTTGAACAGTTTATCCCAAACTTGTATACATACCAGTATTTTGAAATCGGGAAACAATGCTAATTTTGTGATAATTCGGTATATGTTTTTGAAACTCTGTTTTGATAATGAGAAGACTAGTTCCAGATCCTTTGATGTGCGTGTAGTCTATTATATTTTCAACTCATTCTTTTGCAGAGGGATATGCACAAAAAGGATGTTTTTACTTGTTTAGTAGTTTGATTTCTCTCATTTAATTTCCTATTGACTCATTATTTTTGCTCCTGTCAATTCATAGTTAAATTTGCATTGTTTTCATAGTTAGATTCCTATCAATTCATAGTTTAATCTTTTTACTATTTTATAGATTAGTTTCATGAACGCTTTCTTAAATTATTTTCTAATTAGCCGTGTAATATTGTGCTTGCTAAGTCATCACAAGAAAGTGGCTCTATCATTTTCCAATTGGGCCAGATTTGGGTATTTGGTCATACAACAGTTGTAGTTTTCTTTAAACATTATTTGTACTTATTTTTTATTTCAATCAGCACTGTCATTTAAATTCTTGATAACAGGATTTATGCTTTCAATCCATGGAATAGAATTACATTAATTTGGGAAATAATTAGATTAGAGTTGTGTTTTTAAAAATAGAAGAAATGCTCTGTTTTCATAGGACTATAAATTTCAATGGATAAGATAGGAAATAATTTCATCTTGTCATTTGAATGCAATTAGATTTAGAATAGTGCTCTATTTTAAACTAGTTAGATATTTTTCATAGATGTTTTGCTGGCCTACTAACATCATTCAAAGTTTGATTTATTTTTATGCAGTTTAGATTAGTTAGTGAACATTTCTTTTAATTCCTTATTTTAGATTTCATATCCCATTAAAAATAGTTTGTAATTCAATTTATTTTCTTAGAATAGAAACATAATTTCCTTTTCTTCCTTCTTTAAGAATTAGTTTTCATCATTAAAATTCATTTAGATTTGATTACTCACTAGCATTTAAAGATTTCATTTCTTAGACCAATTTTATACATAAGATAAAAAATCCCCCAAAAAACATTAAACATACACAAAGAAGTAAGAAAACAAGGTTACCTAAGCATATATAGTGCATCACACTTAATCAAATTACTAACCTTGATCGATAATTCATGATAGAAATTTGAGACATCAAATTGAATAATCACATACATGCCTCTAAACTGTGTTACAATGAGGCTCAAGGGCCTTTTTATTATTGAAAAACACGAGAAAACCCTAAACAACCAAAAACCTAACCCCAGGAGATGGAACACCAAGAGTTTGTTGGCCCCTTTGGGGTTATTTGGGTAGACTTCTTCTCGGGGTCATAACTTGGTCATATTATCTCTGTTTGGTACGTACAATACCTCGTTGGAGATATCTCTATGAGTATTGAAAGATTTTTCACAAGCCATTTCCTACTCATATGGGCCTACTGCAGGCCTAAAAAAAACACCATTTAGGGGGGTTAAAACTGCTCCCGAAGTTCAGGACCCGAAATAATGCTAAAAATAGTAAATTCTTTTATAAACAAGGAAACTGATGAAACCGACTGGAGGTATACATGGAATAGGTAGGTGGCCACCAATATCCACCTGGATCAATCCTCCGTCCTTAGGAATAAATTTTCCCCATTGTGTGTAGAGCCTCCATTAGTGAGGTAATTTTTGTTGAACCTAGTCTCTAGTGAACCACTTGCCCTGGTGAAGGACTTAGCCTACTTTGAAAAATCGATATAGTTAGATCCTCTATTGGCGAGTGTTCTTGATCTATGTGTCCATGATCTGATTGGTTGTGTCTCGTTCCATGCAGTCTGGGTTTAATTC
Organism: Pinus albicaulis; assembly: GCA_034641835.2. Classification (NCBI taxonomy): domain Eukaryota; kingdom Viridiplantae; phylum Streptophyta; class Pinopsida; order Pinales; family Pinaceae; genus Pinus; species Pinus albicaulis. The sequence continues at coordinate 456,962,542 of CM076574.1, read as the reverse complement.
TGTTGGTGTGAGTTGTTATACAATGTCAAATGTGTCTAATAATTTTGTAAGCTATAGCTAAAGATGGTCCACTTTGAACACTGGGTGTAGGCCAAGGAACTGTGGAATTTTGAGCTTGAAGGCATTGTCCCATACATCCTTGGTGATGGTGTATGACCCATATCAGAGTGAGCGAAGCTTGCGGTGGGGCCTAGTGATGTGCTCCTTCTGCAAATGTAGCTAAAATTTGTCACCCATCTTGAACTTGTGTGGCACCCGATGCTGATCATCTCACTACTTGTGCTAAGAATTGGCTTTGTGTAATATGTCATGGAAATTTTGGTAGATGTGCTAAATGGACTAAATGAAGTTTCTAGCCTTGTCAACTTTGGAGTGGACGTGAGTCGAATATTCCCGAGTAGCTGCAAATGGTGTGGCCACATAATTGGGACATAGTGGCTGGAATCCCAACCCCACCTGAAAGGGGTTGTGGCTAGTTGAGTTATGGAGAGCTCTGTTATATTTGTGTTGGAAATAGGGGAGCATTTAATCCCACATGTGTGGATGCTTCAAGTTTTACATGCGCATAATGTGTACAATCATCCTGTTGACAACCTCTGTTTGGTCATTAGTTTGGGGGTGGAAAGTTGTGGACTTAGTAAGCTTGGTATAAAACTGACCTGGATTTATGCAGGAACGCAATAAAATATAGAAGTAGAAATAAACACAGAGATGCAGTGGAAATAATACTTCATTTAATTGATATCAAATCACTGAAATATGTTTACAGACAGAATGGAAATAAACTAGCTAGGGCGATGGTAGATTATCTTTGAGAAGAGATGTGGCGGCTACATGCCTCTAAACTATGTTACAATGAGGCTCGAAGGCCTATTTATTGTTGAGAAATAATGCAAAACCATAAACATCCAAAAACCTAAATGTAGGAGATGATGCGCTAAAACTATGGGCCCCGTTTGGGTAAATTGGTGTTTCAACTTCCTGGGGACGTAACTTTGGCATACGATCTTCGTTTGACGCGCATCATATCTCATTAGAAAGATATATCTGAGGAGTACAACTTTTGGTGTGAGAAAAAATGATCAATGGACCCATATTGCTCCCAATTTTCCCAAAAAATGTTGTTTAAGGCCTCAAAGCGGCTCCGGAAGTTTAGGATCCGAAAAACTGCTAAAAATAGTAAGTTGTGCTCAAACTGAAAAACTGAAAGAATCAATGGTGGGGGTTAAAATGGAATACATGGGTGGCCACCAATAACCACGTGGCTCATTAGGGCCTCCATATAGCTTCGAAAGTTCAGGAATCGACAACCTGCTAAAAATAGTAAGCTGTGTTGAAAGTGAAAAACTGAAGGAAATAATGGTGTGGGTCCAAATGGAATAGGTGGGTGGCCACAAATATCCACCTGGATCATTCCTCCCTCCTTAGGAATTAATGGTCCCCATTGAATTAAGTTCCTCCATGAGAGGAAAATTTTGCTAAACTTGTTATTGGATTTGTCGTGGACCTCCTAGTGTACGTGCTGGATGCGTTCAATAAAATTGGTTTCCTCATACAGTACATGTGTGGATTTTTTCTGTGTAATTGCATGAGTTATGGCAATATTAGGCGGTGGTGCACCGGGGTCAGATCAATGGAGTGCTTATCCAGTTAGTGTAGAGGAACCTCTGTGGGTGAGGAGAAAATGACTCTGTATTCATCCACGCTGTTGAGTCTCAAAAGTGTTTTCCATATTCATACATATTTCCATTATGTCATAACCATCTAGCCCTTATTTCATAGCCATCTAACCTAAAGCCCTGCATCAAATAACCATTTTTCATAAATATATGGGTTAGGATCCTTGTTTTCCAAAGTTATTTATTTTATATATTTAAAGTGAATTTATGATTAGAAACTAGAAAATTAACATAGTTTCATATATCTATATATGTGTTGTGAGTTTTGTGACATGTGTAGGTCAAAAAGGAGATTTCTAGAAGACCCTTATGTGGCACTCTAAGGCCAAATTCGAATTTGGTTGGAGAAGATCATGGGATCATGAGAACATGTGTCTCACTTCCTTATTGTATTGAAACTCTAAGAGGATATGTGTCTCACTTCCTTGTTGTATTGAAACTCTAAGAGGATATGTGTCTCCTTTCTTAAGTTGTGTTGAAATTCTAAAAAGACATGTGTCTTATCATTTCCTATTTTGATTGTAACTCTAGAGTTGGAGGGAGAGATTCATGGACTCTCATTAATGAGATGACTCCTCATATTTTGTATAAATAGGAGAAGCTTTCTCCTATCATGGTTAAGGAAGAAGGAGGAGAAAATATGAGTATTTTGTAACAAAGTTCAAGATGGAATTGGATGTAGATTTGTGAGATTTTCAATAAAGAAATTCAGTTCTTTGATGATGTTTTGATTACAACTTTAAGGAGCTGAAGGACTTCACCAAATTGGTAGCAGAGGGCCCCTGCTATCCAAGGAGGCTTCTACATGCTTTCTAGATAAGTAGCTTTTAATTCATGTCTTGCATTATTTGTTTAACTAAAAGACCCTCATCATCTTACAATCATTCTTTTTCTTAAAATGCTCTTCCAAAATATCATTACTAGATGAAAAAGATTTTGTTGTATCATGTTGAGTATCTTAGTTGCCTTTACGTTTCTGAAGTTGAATTTGTAGTTGTTTTTATTAACTACTGTAGTTATACTCATTCTAACTCTTCCACAAGAAGAAGCTCTTTCAAAAGATTATAATGATGAATGGGAAATGACTATAGTATTGTAGGATTAGGAGTTGAATTCATAGTTGTTTTAATTAGCTACTGTAGTTATACTCATTCTAACTCTTCCACAAGAAGAAGCTCTTCAAAAAGATTATAATGATGAATGGGAAATGACTATAGTATTGTAGGATTAGGAGTTGAATTCATAGTTGTTTTAATTAGCTACTGTAGTTATATTCATTCTAACTCTTCCACAAGAAGAAATTCTTCCAAAAGATTATAATGATGAATGATGAATGGCTATAGTACTGTAGGATTTAGTTGTAGTTTTTGTTGTTCACTGTCACAGTTACACTTGTTCTAATCACTCTTCCACAAGAAGAAACTCTTCCAAGAAATTCTTAAGAAGTTCAAGACATGACCGTGATAATGAATGATTTAGTTGTGTGTTTGCACTAAGTATCATCTCTGTTCTTGCTCTTAAACGCTTGCCCAAAACATCATAATGACGAGTAGGATAAGGATATGATATCTTAGTTTTTCATTGCTTTTAGTCTTTATGCTTGCATTTGCACTCAATTACACAGTCAGGATTGTTCTAAAAACTCTTCCAAAAGAAGGAACTCTTCCAAAATACCAATCATGATGGACAAACAGACTGTAGAATTCCATAGACTAGTTTCATGTTAATTCAGTTAGAGCACTCCGGAGTTAGATTACATAAAAACAATACGAAAAACACATACAACGAAGTAAGGAAGAGGTCACTTAAGCACATATAGTGCACCACACTTCATCAGTTTACTAGCCCTGGTTGATAATTTATGTTAGCAATTTAGGACGCTAAATTGACTAGACATTTTGGCGCCGTTGCCGGGGAAGTGTAATTAGGAGACCTTATTTCTTACATCTAAAAAAAAAAAAATTAATAATTTTTGAGTATGCTCTCCTCCTGCACTTTGTGTGATCTGGAGGATGAGAAAAATGAGTGTTATGTAAAAAAAAAAATTAATAATTCTTGAGTATGCTCTCCTCCTGCACTTTGTGTGATCTGGAGGATCAGAAAAAGAATTGTTATGTGAAAAAAAAAAAGGAGACAAAATAAAACTTCATCATTTCAATTGATTCAACAATTTAAAAAAAAATTGTTTTCATGAAAAACTTTGATTTCAATAAAATTGTTTTGTTTAATGAATATATATGTGTATTTTTAAATTTTTGAAAATATAACATACATAATTTTATTAAACAAATCAATTAAAAAAAAATAAAAATAAAAATTTTAATTGTTTTGTTACTAAGTTATATATGTATATTTTTATTTTTGAAAATATATATATAATTTTAATAACAAATCATTAAAAAAAAAAAAATTCAATAAATTGTCTTGTTTAGTAAATTACATATGTATATTTTTTATTTTTCAAAATATAACATGTGTAATTTTATTAACCAAACAAATTAAAAAAAAATCATTTTTCTTAGTAAAATATATATGTCTATTTTTAATTTTTAAAAATATAACATATTAGTTTTATTAACAAACAAAAAAAAAAAAAAAACACCAATGCAATGGCCATGACCTTTGAAAAACTTTGAACTATAATAAGACCTCCGAGCCATAAGCCTGTCTACAAACCTGCAATCAAAACTTAAAACACAGCGGTTGAATTAGTAAGTGAGTCATAGCAAATGCAGCAAACACAACATTAAAACAACAATCCTTCAAGCCATGCATGAGAATCCTGCTTCGATATTCATATGTAAACAAAAATATGAAATTTCTATAGATGTTGCCCAGGCTCTTGCTCCAAATGTTGAATATAGATTGCGTGAAATCATGCAGGAGGCAATCAAATGCATGTGACACTCAAAACGAACTACATTGACTACTGAGGATGTGAATAGTGCAGTTAGACTTTGAAATGTGGAGCCTGTTTATGGCTTTGCTTTAGGAGATCCGTTGAGATTTAAGAGAGCAGTGGGGCATACAAATTTGTTCTACATCGATGATAAGGATTTTGAATTCAAAGATATAACTGAAACACCATTACCAAGAGCTCCTTTGAACACTGCAGTGGTCGCTCATTGGCTAGCTATTGAAAAAGATCGGCCCGCTATACCTGAAAACCCTACTCCTGAAGCACTTGGAGTTTCCTCAGAGAACAAAAAGACTGAACAAACCAAGGATGATGGGCTTCTTGTTGATGTAAAACTCCCTGTCAAATTTCCAGAAATGCAATTTTGAACCTTGTTCTAAGAAAAACGATTTTTTTTGCCAGAGCATCTCTAAAAACGCAATGTTATTTGACACCTGATTTTAAAACGTAAATTTGGAGCAAACTAAGGCGAATTTCAAAAAACCGAGACATGGGTTTTTCCGGGAACAGGGGTAATTAAGTAACCCAGAAACTGTTTTAAGAAATTCGTGGCGGTCTGGGAGAATTTATCGGTTCTGCAGAAGCCCTGTGTCGCTGCCGCGTGAGGAAAAAACGATTTTTATAACTACACAGTGAACGGTTTCAATAAGGTGGAGAATGCAAATCAAAATGAAACTCTGTTGTGGCATTCAAACCACACAGCACGTCTCAAGTGGGAGAATTTGTTTGTGTTTTATACATATCCCATTTATTGTTAATTCCACTTGGTATCTGGCCAGATCTTAAATGGCAGATAATCTGTAAATTTAGGAACAACATACAAGCGTGGTTCAAACAATGCAAAGGAGAGTCGTAAAATAGCAATCTGGGAGCATCATTACTTACACAAGATTCCGAAAGTGCAGCGACCTCTGTGCTTAAACGAGAAGGACAAGAAGAATTGTGTTGCATTAGAAATTGGTTGAGAGGAATTCTGTGAGGTGGCGATATTATTTTCCAGATGATTAGTAGAGAACCCCAATTGAAATTCTTACTCTGCCAAATTGTTTTTTTGTCATACGCTGCCACTTTACATTTCAAATCATACCCTTACACTCCAAATTCAATTTTGCAGTTATTTCATTCATAAATGACAGAAGCTATTTATAACCTCGCTGGCTGAAGATTTGGGGGCGTGCTACTTTGGAACTAAATAAAGAAAACGCAGAAAGAAAATTGCAGTGTTTAAGCAGTGTAGATTTCTCACAAAAACAAACTTCAGAATTATTCAAATGGTGGCCAGAAATATGGCATTCAATGTTTGTAGTTTTTATTTTTTTAATTTTTTTTAATTTTCTTATTTAATAAATTGTTTTATTTAATAAAATTATATATGTATATATATATTTTTTTAAATATAACATATATAATATTAAATTAAAAATATATATATATATATATATATATATATATATATATAATTGTCTTTTTCAATTTTGTTATTTGAAAAAAAAAAAAAAAAAAATCAATCAATAATTTTGAATCAATGAAATGAATTAGTTATTTGCTCACTTTTCTGAAGGTATTGATTAAATTTTGGACTGATGATGAAAGATGAATGGCTAACTTTTTATTCAAGATTTTTAGCTACAGAACCGTCGACATTCTGCAGCTAAAATCCAATTCCGCAGCTGTTCTCCAATTCTGCAGCCGAAAAACCTCATTGTTCAAATCAGCCTAACTTTCTCATACAAAATCAGATTTTGATGATTCAAGTACCGTTGGAAAGGTCTCAACAAGATCTACACAGTGAGAAATCCATCATTAAAGTTTGAAATGGCAAAATTGCTGAAAAGAAGCAACATTCAACTTGAGGCACTAACTCCAAAACAGGTATAAATTCTTTTGATTTTTCCTTTGAGAACTTGTTTCATTAATACAAATTCTTAGTTTTGTGTGTAAATATCATAACTAGAGAGATTGATCACCTCTCTCCTTTGATAATCTTACATTCCATTGCAGAATAAGTATTAGTTTTTTTTTTTGCAGGTTCCAGGAGGAAAGACAAATGACTACAAGAGAATGGTGTCTCTCTAAGAGACCAATTTGTTTCATAAGAGGATGATCAGCAACAAAGAGGAAATATGCTGATGCAAAATCAGATCCAAACACTTGAAAAACTTTCAGATACTATTGTCTCTATCACATCCATACCTCATAATAAACCATTCACCTCATTTCACTTCATATTTTCCATTTACATTCACATCCACTTTCCATTTCTTTTGTCCATTCATAACCCACAAATAAAAGCAGGAGGCTCATTCATATGCTTATTGCCCATTGCCATTTCTACTCTCCATTACCATCTTCCATTTTCATCTTCCATTTCTTGTCATTTTCATTCCGCAAATAAGCCCTGCTTCAATGCAAACTATTGAGTCTATAGTCCTTTGAGTCTAAGTTCTTTGTAAAAACACCTTGAGGCTTGCATGCCTTAATGGCAAGTTCTCATGCTGACAAACAATGGGAATACATTAATGTCCCTTGTTTGTCAGATCTTCTAGGTGACTCGACATCAGCAAAATCATTCGTACCTAGCAAGATGTGTTTGGGCATCTTGACTCTCATTGTCATCAATGGTGAGAGTTCTCGTGTTGACTAGTGGCATCCATTAATGGCCGCTAATTCAACAATTTCCTACTATGTTCGACATCAGAACATCTTTCACATAGTAGGAATTGTGCCAATGAGTTTTGAAGACATGAAGACTATTATTTTCAGCATTTTGGAGCAGATTCAGTAAGTTTTAGTAGGAGCAATAAAAAGTCATCTCCTCTCTTTATCCATGACTCCTCTTGTTCAGCCACTTGAAGAAGAATATGATCAGAATTTTGCAGCCACCACACATACACAACTCATCCACATTTAAGGTAAGTGAAGGTATGTTGTTTTCTAATTTTTATTCATGTAATTCATTAGAATGCTAAAATTGTAACTTTGGAAAAATTTCTCACTCCCTTTTTCACATTGTCATATCTTTAGTTGGGAGGAAGGGACATCATTTCATATCCACATGTCATACACTATCACACATTTTCATTTCATTTCCATCCACATATACTTCCCAACCAACTATTGTTGCAACATGATCCAAAAGATTATATGCCTTGCAAATGATCAATTCATTGATGAAGTAATTGATTGTAAATGTTTTCATGAACTTTGATGCAACAAAGAAAATAAAGCATTGTTACACAAGAACCATTGCTCAAAAAGAATTGGTTGTCACACAAGAACCAACCATTAAAAAAAAAAGTTGCAATCAAGTGTATTATACTTTGCCAAAAAGAAAATATCAAGAAGCAAAGTTTGGAACGAATTTATATGAGTCAAAGATCAACTCATGGACAAATGAATCATTGCAATAGTTGCATGAGGATATGCAACAACTTCAGTTGGGGGGTATGTTGAGTCTCAAAAGTGTTTTCCATATTCATACATATTTCCATTATGTCATAACCATCTAGCCCTTATTTCATAGCCATCTGACCTAAAGCCCTACATCAAATAACCATTTTTCATAAATATATGGGTTAGGATCCTTGTTTTCCAAAGTTATTTATTTTATGTATTTAGAGTGAATTTATGATTAGAAACTAGAAAATTAACATAGTTTCATATATCCATATATGTGTTGTGATTTTTGTGACATGTGTAGGTCAAAAAGGAGATTTCTAGAAGACCCTTATGTGGCACTCTAAGGCCAAATTCGAATTTGGTTGGAGAAGATCATGGGATCATGAGAACATGTGTCTCACTTCCTTGTTGTATTGAAACTCTAAGAGGATATGTGTCTCACTTCCTTGTTGTATTGAAACTCTAAGAGGATATGTGTCTCATTTCTTAAGTTGTGTTGAAATTCTAGAAAGACATGTGTCTTATCATTTCCTATTTTGATTGTAACTCTGGAGTTGGAGGGAGAGATTCATGGACTCTCATTAATGAGATGACTCCTCATATTTTGTATAAATAGGAGAAGCTTTCTCCTATCATGGTTAATGAAGAAGTAATGAAGAAGTAGGAGAAAATAGGAGTATTTTGTAACAAAGTTCAAGATGGAATGGGATGTAGATTTGTGAGATTTTCAACAAAGAAATTCAGTTCTTTGATGATGTTTTGATTACAACTTTAAGGAGCTGAAGGACTTCACCAAATTGGTAGCAGAGGGCCCCTGCTATCCAAGGAGGCTTCTACATGCTTTCTAGATAAGTAGCTTTTAATTCATGTCTTGCATTATTTGTTTAACTAAAAGATCCTCATCATCTTACAATCATTCTTTTTTTTCTTAAAATGCTCTTCCAAAATATCATTATTAGATGAAAAAGATTTGGTTGTATCATGTTGAGTATCTTAGTTGCCTTTACGTTTCTGAAGTTGAATTTGTAGTTGTTTTTATTAACTACTGTAGTTATACTCATTCTAGCTCTTCCACAAGAAGAAGCTCTTCCAAAATATTATAATGATGAATGGGAAATGGCTATAGTATTGTAGGATTAGAAGTTGAATTCGTAGTTGCTTTTATTAGCTACTGTAGTTGTACTCATTCTAACTCTTCCACAAGAAGAAGCTCTTCCAAAAGACTATAATGATGAATGGGAAATGACTATAGTATTGTAGGATTAGGAGTTGAATTCATAGTTGTTTTTAATTAGCTACTGTAGTTATATTCATTCTAACTCTTCTACAAGAAGAAATTCTTCCAAAAGATTATAATGATGAATGAAAATGGCTATAGTACTGTAGGATTTAGTTGTAATTTTTGTTGTTCACTATCACAGTTACACTTGTTCTAATCACTCTTCCACAAGAAGAAACTCTTCCAAGAATTTCTTAAGAATTTCAAGACATGACCGTGATAATGAATGATTTAGTTGTGTGTTTGCACTAAGTATCATCTCTGTTCTTGCTCTTAAACGCTTGCCCAAAACATCATAATGACGAGTAGGATAAGGATATGATATCTTAGTTTTTCATTACTTTCAGTCTTTATGCTTGCATTTGCACTCAATTATACAGTCAGGATTGTTCTAAAAACTCTTCCAAAAGAAGAAACTCTTCCAAAATACCAATCATGATGGACAAACAAACTGTAGAATTCCATAGACTAGTTGCATGTTAATTCAGTTAGAGCACTCCGGAGGTAGATTACATAAAAAAAATACGAAAAACACATACAACGAAGTAAGGAAGAGGTCACTTAAGCACATATAGTGCACCACACTTCATCAGTTTACTAGCCCTGGTTGATAATTTATGTTAGCAATTTAGGACGCTAAATTGACTACACACACGCCTTTGTCCATATACTGCTGCTGTGTAGGGGAGTCCTATTTTGAGGTCGTGGCTACAATATTATTCTTTCCATGTGAGAAAGTTTTAAGGAAAATAAATTTCCTGGTTTGGGAAACAATCTTACTACGTTGTTTTGCAGTAGTCAAAGAGATGATAGGAGGCAGTACTACCTCTGGTATCCTGTACAAGTTATTTCCCAAAGTAATAATAACAGCACGAGACCTAGAATCATACACAACATGTTGCCTCCATAAGTATGGTTGGCCTAATAATACATCAACTACATCAAGAGGAGCAACATCAGACAATACCTCATCTATGAATGGCTTGATACTCTACGGAAGGCGACATTGTCGACCGACATGAAGATCTCTCCCTGGGTGAAGCCACCCGATTGTATATGGATGTGGGTGTGTTATGGTTGGTAGGCTGAGCTGCTTCATGACCTCTACTGAAATGAGGTTCTTTTGGCTTTCATAATCGACAAGGAATTGCAGTGGAGAACCCTTCACCCACATTTGCGAATGGAAGAGGCACTCCCCCTCCTCCGGAACCTTGGGATCCTTCCTTTGGATCTTGGTGGTGACAATAATGGCACTGGGATCCGCATCAAAGATCTGCTTCCCTTTTTCATCTCTCTGGTTTGGTTATGGCTCAGGATCAGAATATGCATCTGATTCGGGTGCCTTCAGTTCTGCCACAAGTGACTGTTCGGCCCAACACTTTGTTGTGCTGTGAGTGGGGATGTTATGGGATTCAAACCACTTCCTCGTGTCCTTATTTTGATTTGTGGTGGGGTTTTGAGTTTCCCCCCTTTGCCTCTTCCCCTTGTTCTATGGTTCGGGGTCGCCTTTCCTTGGCTTCGGATTTGCGGAACCAAAATCTCTCTTCTTATGCTTTAATTTCTACTCAATATCGGTGGCATAGTGATATGTCGTGCTAAGCGAGGTAATGTTGAGGAAATCCATTTCCTCTTGAATGTGTCTATGCAGACAGCTACTGTACTTGATCACTAAATGTCTCTCTGAATCTTTAATACCCAACTTTGTGCATAGGGTATGGAACAAATTCGTTATTTCGTGCACATCTTGATCGCTTTACTGCCACAACGTAGTCCATTAGTTGTACTTGTCCTTATAGCTCCCCATGGGGTAATATTGTTCCTTGATACCATCTCGAAAGGAATTCCAAGTGAGTACAGTAGAGAAAAAAGAGGGTTCTCCCTCATCCTTTTGCTCACAGTAGATTTCCCACCAATCTTTGACATGGGGGGCAGCTTTGAGGAGTGAAAAAATAGTATTTTTATCGGTCGGAGAAATCGTGGAACGAGAAATACCATTCTAGCAAATTCAACCATCTATCTATGGCGTCTACATCTATCTAGCCTTCAAATACAGGAATGCCAAATTTTACCTATACCTTGAAGGGTGTGGAGCCTCCAGAGTCACTGTTGGATGCAAATGCACCATAGGTGGGCAGTCGTTGAAGGATCTGAGAAAATTTATCCATCATCACATTCCTTTGTTTCTTAAGGGCCTCCTCAAGCAATATTTTGATAGGATCTCCTGCTCCCTCATCTTTATTTTATTCCACCATGGGAGGTTGTTGGGGTTTGCGAGGCTAATCTTGCAAGGGTTCAACCAGGTCGAGCCCTAAATCCTTATACCCTGTAATATTCCCAAATGGGAAAAGAAGGAATATAGTGCATAAAATGAAAGCAGTAGAAAATATTTAACACATGAAACCATGAGACCAATATAGAGCCGTATTATTGATCATATATGCAACAAATAAGTACAAAACAATGAGGCAAAATGATAGAATGTGATCACACAAGCCTCCAATACATAAACTCTCTCAAAAGTGAGATGTTGTTGCTATACAAAATGTCGGAGAGCTGCTACAACACAGTCATATTAAGTATAACTATAGCTAGAGGTCATAATGAAATAAAAATACTGATATAGGCCACAATAGGTACTAGACATACAGACCTGGGCACTAGATCATATTTCCAAGACAACCCAAGAGGGTTTTTGGAAAATGCACACAATGTGCCAATGTAAGCTACAGCCCTAGGGCTGAAGGTATGCTGCAACAAAAGAATGAGGAATTATGGCTGAAGCTGATGTAGAAACCTACATCTCTTCTCCAAAAGATCCTCTGGATGAAATAATGTCTCCTCCACTGAAGAAATCACCTCCTGAAACAACCACTACAACCACTGCTGCAACTCCTCCCTAAAATAACGCATATCTGGACTGAAACTGCGCTGTAGAGGATAAATAATCCTTGGCCTGATGCCAAATATGTCAATAAAGCCCAAGGGGCTTCTTTACCAACCTTCCAATGGATGGAAACCTTCCTCCACTGCAAAACTAGCTCTGAAGTTACCTAAAATAATCCTCCACTGCTACACCCTGCAACACAACACAATATTCTGCAGAAACTGCACTGATGAAGAAAGTTGTAGCTTGGCCTTGAGCCTGAGTGTGGAAATGTAGTGTAATACTCCCCCAATAGGCTATCTCAAGGGAAGAGGCGGGATTCCCACTCGGGAACACCCTGTGATAAACAACACTGCAAGCTCAACTAAACAACTGAAGAATGCAAGAATTCTAAACAGACCACATACAAAATAATTATCCAAAAACATAACCTCCTATGGCTACCGTCCTCTTCCTTATAAACAATGTGAACCTTCTAACCTTGGGTCCCACTCATTAGGGTTTCCACCATCATACAATCAATCTCCCTCAAAAAATGTGGTGTCCCACCATTAATGCCACTCCTCCATAACATCGCTATTTGATTTCATCAAAGTTGACCTATTCAACACGCTCCTTCCCCTGTTCACACTCAAGGTGCTTAATTTAGCTGCTTAGAGGGTCTCCTTTCACACTTGAAGTGTTTTTATTGTTGCTAAGGAGATTTTTGGGCCTCCCTACCCACTTATTCACCTACCTAGTGATAAAACAATCTATAATATTCCATTTAGCTAAAAGCTAAATTTTAGGAATATTACATACCCTGATTGTGTTGGAGACACACAAAGAAAAACAGAGAAAGAAAAGACCGCTCTGATACCACTGATCCATATTTATGCAAGAACGCAATCAAATGGCTCTAAAAGTTTAGGACTCGAAAAACTGCTAAAAATAGTAAGTTGTGACGAAAATGAAAAACTGAAAGAACCTATGGTGGGGGTTAAAATGGAATAAGTGGGTGGCCACCAATAACCACGTGGCTCATTAGGGCATCCAAACGGCTCTGAAATTTTAGGAACCGACAACCTGCTAAAAATAGTAAGTTGTGCTAAAAGTGAAAAATTGAAAGAACTGATGGTGTTGGTCCAAATGGAATAGGTGGGTGGCCACCAATATCCACCTGGATCAACAACATCGAACATAGAATTGACCAATATGTACTTAGGAACCTGGTGTCATAATTTGAGATAATGGACTATGGGATCCCAAAGTGTACCCATACTCATTCAAAGAAGATCTTAGTACTGGCTTCTATTGTGATACTCTTCTTCCAGGTTGCCATAATGGCCATATTAGAGAATATGTCGATGACCATGAAAACACATTCATTTCCATGCTTAGTAGAAGGAAGGCCCGACATGTAATCCATGGAGATTAATTCCCAAGGTTGACTAGGAGTAGTGAGAGGAGCATATTGGCCTACTTCTTAATGGTAGATTTGACAATGATGTAGGAAGTGTAGGATCTGATGTACTTCCCAATATCCTCTCAAAGGTTCGACCAATAAATACAATTATGCAGTACTGCCAGTATTTTCTCTACCTCAAAATTTCCAATGACCCAACTGTAGTGCACCTCCCAAATTACATATGCACGCTTGCTTGAAGGACCACAGACGTGTCCCAGGTGGCATAATAGATCATCCTAGAGGTGATAATTTGGAACTTTCTTGCCTTCTAGGAGCATCTGGTACGTGTTGCCAAATTTTGGATCGCTCTTGTAAAAAGTTGGCCACCCAAAATTATCGTGCCCATAAGAGTCGAGCACAATTGTAAGCACCATGACCGATGGTTGGTTGAGGTAGTCTGTAACATTTTTGGTGCTACCCTTCTAGTAATTAATGCTCAAATGAAGCTGTTGCAGGTATGTGGACCATTTTTTATCTCTATTGTTCTACAACTTCCCTTGTGTTTGTCTGAAATGCAGGGGTTGGTGGTCTGTGTAGATGATAATTTCCTTCCCCATAATGTAATGCTTCCATTTTTAGTAGTCATACACAATGGAATAAATATCTTTGGCATATGTGGGATATTTTCAGACTGTTTCTAAAAGTGTCTCACTATGATATGCGACTGGATGCCCCTGCTAAGTAAGAACTGAACCAATCCCATAATCAGAGGCATTTGTCTCAATTTCAAATAGTTTATGTAGGTATTTTAATGTGAGCATTGGTGTAGAGTAGAGGCAATGCTTCAACTCAGAAAATTCCTTTTGTTGGGATTAAAAAAGAAAGAACCTTTCTTTCGCTCCTCCCTTGGTGACTTGACTCAAAGGCCAATTGATATGAGAGAATCCCAACACGAACCCATGGTAGAAGTTGGCAAGACCCAGAAATATGTGGAGCTATGCTAAAGTGGTTGGAGCTGGCCAATCCTGAATGACTTTTTTCTTGGCTATATCCACGTGCACACCCTGATCATCAATGATGTGCCCCAGATATTGAGCCTGGGTCATACCAAAAGTTCATTTCTCCAAATTGGCACAACCTGTGTTGTCACATGGTTTGGAGGACCTATTGAATATGGTGGAGGTTCTCTTCCCAACTTTGGCTGAAGACTAGGATGTCATCCAAATACACCACCACTAATGAGTTGGTCAAGGTTCACAAGATATCATCCATCAGCCTCATAAAGGTTGTGAGGGCATTTGTCAAGCCGAAAGGCATGACCAACCATTCAAAAAGTCCCTCCTTGGATTTGAAGGCAGTATTACACACATCGGAGGGTTTGATTGGCACCTAGTGATAGTCAGAATTTAATTCAATCTTGCTGAAATATTTGGACCCCTTGAGTTGGTAGAATAGGTCATCGATCCTTAGGATTAGATACCTATTTTGGACAATGATCTTGTTCAGTGCATGCTAGTCAATACAAAGCCTCCATGTATTGTCCTTATTCTATGCCAACATGATTGGGCTCCCACAAGTGATGAACATGACCTGATGTGCCCTTTCTGCAACAAGTCCTGAATATTCTTCCTCTTGATTTCATCGTTCTTCAAAACAAAGCGTTGATATATTGATCCATTGGGTAGTGATGTGCCTGAGGATAGATCGATGGAGTGATTAGCCTAGCAATGTAGAGGTACCCTTGTGGGTGAGGTGAAGATATCCCTCTACTCCTACACGACCTTGTTGATATGCTGCTTTTGCGTAGGGGAGCCATACCTAGAGGTTATGGCCACAATCTTCTTCTTTCCATGAGAGCGAATCATAAGGAAAATAAATTTCTTGTTATGGGAAATGATCTTACTACATTGATTCACAGTGATAAAAGATATGGTAGTAGGTAGTACTACCTTTGATATGTTGTACAAATTATTTCTCAAATTAATAATAATAGTGCGAGGCCTTGAATCATACACAACATGTCGCTTCCAAAATTATGGTTTTCCTAATAATACATCACACACTTCAAGAGGAGCACCATCACAAAATACCTCATATATGAGGGGATTGATGCTTTAGGGAAGAAAACATTGCTGGCTGATGCTGAGATCTCGTACTTGATGAAGTTGTCTGATGGTGTATGACTACAATTGCGTTGTGGTTGGTAGCCCCAACTGCTTCATGACCTTTCCTAAAATGAGGTTCTTTTGGCTCCCGATGTGGACAATTAACTGGGGAGAAGAACCCTTCACCCACACCTAGGAATGGAAGAAGCTCCCCCCCTCCTCTGGATATTCCGGCTCACCTTTCTATATCTTATTGGTGGCAACGATGGAAATTGGCTTCACATCGATAATCTACTTCCCTTTGTCATTCTTTTTGTCAAGTTCAGACTCATATTCAGAACATGCTTATGATTCAGAAGTATTCATTTTGGACACCAGTGACTACTCGACCTGACACTCACTTGTGTTGTGAGTGGGGCTCATATGGAAGTCACACCACTTTCTCATGTCCTTCTTTGTATTCATGATGTTTTTATTTGCTTGCATATTCAACGGGCTTTCCTAGGTATCCCTGCCTTGGATTTTTCCTTTGTTCTAGTGTTGGGGGGCGCCTTTCCCTTTCTTTGTATTCACAGATCTAAAGTATTACTTCTTCTGTTTAAATTTCTACTCGATCTTGGCAGAATATCATTATGATACCCCAAGTGAGGAGACGTCTAGGAACTCTAGTTCCTCTTGGATGTATTTGTGCAAAAAACTGTGGTACTTGAGCACAAAATGTTTCTCCAATTCTTTGATACCCAACTTTGTGCACAAGGTATGGAACACATTTGTCAGCTCATGCACATCTTGATCCCTTTGTTGTCACAGTGTGATCCATTGTATGTACTTTTCCTCATATCTCCCCACAGGGTAATATTGTTCCTTGATAGCATCTCAGAAAGAATTCCAAGTGGGTGCAACTAACAATTGTGAGGGTTCCCTCTCATCCCTCTGTTCGTAGTAGGTTTCACACTAGTCCTTGACACGAGGGGTGACTTTGAGGAGCGCAAAAGTAATATTTTTCCTATTGGAAAAATCACGAACTGAAAAATTTACTTCCAAAATATTTAACCATCTATCTATGACAGATACATCTACCTTCCCTTTAAATATGGGAATGTCAAAGTTGAATTTTACCTTGAAGGGAGTGGCACCTCTAGAGTGATTGTCGGATGAAGATGTTGGCAATATGATGCAGAGTGTTGTCCTTGATGGCAACCCACTTGATGGAGATGATGGCAACCTACTTAATGGAGTTGTTCTTGATGCTTGATGAGTTTACTAATGATGTAAATCTAATGTTCTACAAGTAGCTCAGAAGTACCAGAGAAAGAAATATCAGTAAGGGCCAGAACAATGATGAAAAGTGTGTGTCACAAAGCATACGTGGGTTTGTTTAGGAGAAGTAGCATATGCACGCGGAAAAGTACGTGCCAAATCGTGTATGCCCTCTTGCGCTCCAAATTTAGAATACCAAGGGGTGTTACCATTGTATTGACCCATTGTATTGAGCGCTTGATTATCTATTTGGTCCCGTCTAGGAATACCATCGGAAGTGGTGTGGTTTTGACTCATGGTATTGATAAAGGCTAAACCTATTTAAGGAGAAGAAGATCATTGTGCAAAGGTGTGCATGTGTCTGGGCTTTAAATGAATACTTCACTCTGAAGTTTATCTGTATGGTTGAACTTGGTTCTTAATCAATAGATCTGAATCTGTGATGCACCTATGAATATGATGAAGGGTCAAAATCTCTAGATCGGGAATTGATGAATCTCTAAGATGATCTGAAAAGAAGTATTGAAGACCTGGCACAAATCTGTTGAAGAAATTGAAGAAATCTGGGTAATTTCATAGATCTGAACTGTTCTGCAAAAATTATCTTTTATAGATCTATACGCAGGTTCTTTTCATAAAAAGCACGTGTATACGCGGATCTGTTTAAACAAAGGCGCGTATGGGAAGTTAGGTTTATTCTGGAAAAATGCACAGATGTATACGCGGGTTACCTTCATGAAAAGCACGTATATACGCAGATCTGATTAAATAAAAGCGCGTATGGTATCTGATCTAATGGTTGATCAAGGTTGAATGTGTTTCTGCATATCTATTCTGAAGTCTGGGTAATCTCTGATATTCTGGTTATAGTGGTTTTACTGTTCTGTTGGAAGCAATGGTCAAAGTATGTTTGTTGATAAATGAAGGGTTATGTTGAAGCTATTTGATCCAGTTTGAAAATTGATGAAACGTGCTCTGCAGTGGTGCTGAAGGTTGAAGCCTTCAGTCAGGGGGTTGTAGCTCCCTTCCAGGTGAGGCTGGTAAACGAGAGCAGGGGTTGGGGAAGCCTGTGAGAGGTCGTGGGGAAACCAGGGAGAAGGTTGTAGCCTTCTGCAGGTGGGTGCCTGCATGCTGGTATGAGTCTGCACCAGTACATGGTTGTATGATGTTTTCTCTATAATAAAATATTGAAGGCTGAGACAACGGCAGCGGTGGTTTTCTCTCGACTTGGGTTTCCACCTAAAATCCTGGTGTTCATGTGTGTTGCTTATGTGTGATGGTTTATTCTGTTATTACTGCACATGCTTACTGTTAAATAACATCAAATGAATGAATGTTGCAGAGATCTAAGTTAAGAAATATCTGCTTAATAAGATCTCTGTGCATACGCATGTTTTATTAAGGATAGCCGCGTGTATACGCGATTTGGCTTCAGGAAAGTAGCGTATGGGTTTTGAAGTAAGGAAAAGTAAAAAGATTTGAGTTTGCCCTAAATACTGATTCACCCCCCCCCCCCCCTCTTAGTATTTTTCCCAACAATTGGTATAAGAGCAGGCCATTCTGAAAAGGCTTAGCCGCTAGAAGGAAGATCAAGCAAGATGAGCAATCAAGATGGAACAACATCAATCAAGCCTCCGCTCTTTAATGGCAGAAATTTAATCTTATGGAAAATAAGGATGAGATCCTATCTTCAGTTTATGGGAGTAGATGTATGGGCCATTGTTGAACAAGGATATCAATATCTTGCTGCAATACCAACAGATCCGACTGAAAAGAAGAATTATGAAATAAATGCAAAGGTAGTCAATGCTCTAATAGGAAGTCTAACTGAATCTGAATTTGTCAAAGTTATGCAGCTGAATACAACAAAGGAGATATGGGGCAAAATCATTCTAAGTTATGAAGGTGACGCAAAGGTAAAAAATGCAAAACTTCAAACTCTCAGAATTGAATATGAAAACTTAAGGATGCATAGTGATGAGAATATTTCCAGTTTCTTTTTACGTCTTGATGATGTTGTAAATCGCATGAGAAATCTGGGAGAAACAATATCCGAATCTACTTTGGTTGAGAAAATTTTAAGATCTCTAACAGCAAAATTTGAGTCAAAAGTTTCTTCTCTTGAAGAAAAACAGGATCTTCAAAATCTTACTGTGGTACAACTTCATGGCATACTAATTGCATATGAAATGAGAAGAGGAGGACCATCTGAAGTCAAAGAGGATATCTTTAGAGCTTCTACAAAAGGGAAAGAAGTACAAGAAGCAGAAGGATCAGGATATATCTCAGAAGAAGATGAGGTAAATTTTGTAAAGAAACTCCAACTTGGCACAGGACGGTTCAGAGGTAAGCTTCCTTTCAAATGTTTTGAGTGTGGAAGAGTTGGTCATTATGTGGCTAAGTGTCCTCATAAAGAAACACCTGTAAAAGGGAAGGAAGTAGCCAGAAAGAATAAGAATCGGTTTAACACTAGAAAAATTTACTATACTCATGAAGACAATGATGGGTTATCTGACAGTGAGGAAGAATGTGAACAAGATCTTAGACTTCTCATGGCATTTGAATATAAAGAAGAAAAGGATAATTGTTGGGATGCTCTAGAGGACAATGACTTTCTTGAAGAAAACAATCAACTCAAAATATGCTTAGAAGAATGTAAAATTCTCTTAGAAGAAAAGAAAATAACCATAGAGACTATGGAAAAGCAGTTTGAGGAAGCAAAGAAACACATTGAGAAATTAGAATGCGAAGTGGTAAGTCTAAGAAAAGACTGAGAAAGTTAAGACTCTAAATCTTAGATTTGCTAAAGGGTCTGAAACCTTGGATGAAATTATCAAGGTACAACGTTCTCCTCTTATAAGGACAGGTCTTGGATATACCGGTGAATCGTCTCAGGCTTCAGCACCAAATTATCTAAAAGCAGCTACAGATGGTTTACAAAATTCTGCCACTCAACAAGGGAATAAAGAATCATTGCAGGTAAAGCGTGATCATATCAATTCAAAGAACACTAACAGGAATGTCTTTCAAAGAAACACCAGTCAACAGGTAAATACAAGTAGAATATTTCATGATCGCAGAAATTTCTTTTTCAATGGACAATGTTTCTCATGTCACAATTTTGGTCATAAAGCTGTTCAATGTGTTGCATATAAAACCATCATGACTAGAGAAGCAAGAGAGAAAAATATTGATATTGACACAAAGAAGAATACCTATAAAAACTTTTCTCCTCTTCTAAGAGAAGTTGAATGTGCTTATTGCAATAACTTTGGGCATGAAGAATCTGAGTGCAGGAGCAAAGTTGAGCCAAAAGAGCATTTTCCTTCAAGTTCCAAAGTATGGAAAAAGAAGGAATTACAGGTTGAAAATTGTGGCATAGCATTATTTGCAGAAGGAGAAGAAAATCAATGGTACATTGATAGTGGATGCTCATGACACATGACAGGTGACAAAAACAAACTTGGTGCATACAGTGCTCTAGAAAAGGAAAAGAAAGTTACATTTGGAAATGATACTCCTGCTGTAATTAAAGGAAAAGGGTCTGTGTTTCTAAAAGAAAAGGTGAAGGCTAATGATGTCATGTATGTGGATGGATTAAGGCATAACTTGTTAAGTGTAAGTCAAATGTGTGATCAAGGAACTGAAGTTGTATTTAGTTCAAAATAATGTGTGGTTCATGATCTTGATACAGGTAAAACAATTATAAAAGGAAAAAGGACTCCAAGAAACTTGTATGTATTGAAGAATTGCAAAGAACAATGTTACTTGAGTAAATCTTCAGAAAAATGGCTATGGCATAGAAGGCTGGGGCATCTAAGCTTCTCTCAAATCAACAAGTCAAGTAGACTTAATGTTGTTCGTGGTCTTCCCAATATTACTCTACCTGAAAGTATCATATGCAAATCTTGCCAATTCGGTAAGCAGACCAGAGTGCAGTTTAATGCCAAGGAAGGATCATCAAGTAGGCCTCTTGAACTCATTCATACTGACATATGTGGACCTGTGAAGAAAAAGTCACCTCGTGGTGAACAATACTATATCCTATTTATTGATGATTTCTCTAGAATGTGTTGGATTGGGTTGCTTAAACACAAAGATGAAGCATTTGAGAAATTTCAGTCTTTCAAAGCACGAGTTGAGAATGAATTAGATCTGAAAATCAAGTGTCTTAGATCTGATTGAGGAGGAGAATATACATCAAATGAATTCCTTGATTTTTGTGAACAACATGGCATAAAAAGACAGTTTTCTGTAGCAGGCACTCCGCAACAAAATGGTGTAGCAAAAAGAATGAATAGAACAATTCAACAAATGGCTAGGGCCATTCTTGATGATTCCGGAACACCTGACACATTTTGGGGAGAAGCAACACATACAATGGTAAATATTCTTAACAAGGCACATGTTCGAGTAAATAGTGATAAAACTCAATATGAACTCTGGTATGGTAATCCTCCCACTGTGAAGCACTTCAGAGTTTTTGGAAGCAGATGCTTTATCAAAAATAATGATGAAAAACTTGGCAAATTTGAACCTAGAGCAGATGAAGTAATACTTCTTGGTTACTCCTCTAGGAGTAGGGCATATAAATGTTACAATAAAAGACTTAGGAATATTGTTGAATGTATTGATGTTGTTATTGATGAGTCTCCTACAGTCCCAAAAGAAGAAAAACAAACAACAAATGAAGATGATGGTGACATATGTCCTTCTACATCAAACAACAATGATACAGACAGTGAACTCAATGAAGAACCTGAAGATAATTTATCTGAAAAAGCTCCATCCAGATATGTTCAAAAGAATCATCCAGAATCTCAAATTTTGGGAGATAAGGAAGCAGGTGTACAAACAAGAAGGACTCTTTTGGGATCTTCTAGCTATCTGGCATTTCTATCCACTATTGAGCCACACAATGTCAATCAAGCAAGCAAAGATGAATGTTGGATTCAAGCCATGAATGAAGAGCTCGATCAAATTGAAAAGAATCACACTTGGGAATTAGTACCAAGACCTCATGACAAAAATGTCATTGGTACTAAATGGATATTCAAAAATAAGTTAAATGAGAATGGGGATGTCATAAGAAATAAAGCTAGACTTGTTTGCAAGGGGTATACTCAACAAGAAGGTATAGACTTTGAAGAAACTTTTGCTCCAGTTGCTAGACTTGAAGCCATAAGAATGTTTCTTGCTTTTTCAAGCTTTCAACAAATCAAAGTGTATCAAATGGATATTAAATATGCTTTCCTCAATGGTGACCTAGAAGAAGAGGTTTATATAGAACAACCAGAAGGATTCATTTTGGGAAATGATGAAAAACTTGTTTGTAAACTTAAAAAGGCTCTATATGGTCTCAAACAAGCTCCAAGGGCATGGTATTATCGTCTTGACAAATATCTTCATCAACAAGGATTTTCAAAGGGGTTTGCTGATAGCAACTTATACACAAAAACTGAAAATGATAAACTTTTGATTGTGGTTGTATATGTTGATGATATCATCTTTGGAAGTAATGAAGAGTTTTATGAGTCAGAAATTTGCTTCTGTTATGCAGCAAGAATTTGAAATGTCTTTACTTGGGGAACTAACATTCTTTCTTGGCTTGCAAGTGCATCAAACTACATATGGCATATTCTTATCACAAGAAAAATATCTTAAGCAAATTCTGAAGAAGTATGGCATGGAAGAGTGCAAACCTGTAAGTACACCAATGATAACCGAATGTAATCTCAGTTCTCATGATGATTCTCCCACGGTGAATCAACCATAATACAGATCTATGATAGGAAGTTTACTTTATCTCACTGGGACTAGACCAGAAATTATGCATGCAGTTGGTATCGTTGGATGATTCCAAGCTAATCCAAAAGAGTCTCATGTTCAGGCAGTCAAAAGAATATTCAAATATCTACAAGGAACTCAAGACTTTGGACTATGGTATCCGAAGAATGCTGATCTCACTCTTCATGCTTACACTGATGCAGATTGGGCTGGAAATGTTGATGATCGGAAAAGAACTAGTGGTGGTGCTTTCTATATGGGGCCCCGGTTAGTATCTTGGTTTAGCAAGAAGCAAAATTCTATTGCCTTATCTACAGCAGAAGCAGAATATGTGGCTACCGCGTCTTGTTGCACTCAACTCCTTTGGATGATGCAAACCTTACAAGATTTTCAAATCAAATGTACACCTCCTATGTCCATTATGTGTGATAATACAAGTGCCATCAGTATCTCAAAGAATCCTGTTATGCATTCTAAGACCAAGCACATTCCCATCAAGTATCACTTCTTACGAGAACAAGTGCTTGAACAAAAGGTGAAAATGGAGTATGTTCCCTCCAAAGAACAAGTTGCTAATATATTTACCAAACCTCTGCCCAGGGAAGCATTTGAATATCTCAGACAGAAGCTGGGAGTAGTCTCTGCTGTGCAGAAAATCAGAGCTACTTAATTTCAGAAGATTAAATTGAATACACGGGTTTCATAAAAGATAGTCGTGTATATACACTAGTTCATACAAAGGAAACCGCGTATGGGTGGTTGCTGACAATTTTTCGGGGTCAGCATTTCTTCAACACAAGCTGTGGTGCTGTTTGGTTTTACTGATGCTAGTTGGTGCCTCTGGTGGTGTTTCAGCTCTTATATTTCTGTTTCATTCTATATTATTGGGTGAAGATGCCTTGATGTTCTTGTTGTTGAAAGTGTTCAAGATGCACAAGCTAAGGGAGAGATGAAGGAGTAAACTGTTGTACAAGTTCAGGGGGAGCATTAGCCTTGCTGAGTATAATGCATTGTTGGCATTATGATGATTCTGAAATATGAGCTCTTCTTTGAGGTCCTTTTGGTATTTGTTACAAAAGGTCATATTTGTAATTGGTTGAAAAGGTCATGTTGAGACCCATGATGTACATTTGTAATATTTAGTCATGTAAGGCCTTGTTCAAATTTGTAAATCCACTTGGTTGGATCTTTGATGTAAGTATGAGTCCTTGGTGATAGGAAGGTCATAGAGTCATGTACTTCATTGAAAAATATGTTTGAACTTTTAGCATGAATTCAGGGGGAGCATGGTAACTTCAGTGCACATCAGATCTACAGCGCTCTTCTATCTACATGAGGAGAAAACAACCTTGTGTTGGTTTTGATCCGCCCTTTTCCCTTGATGTCAAAGGGGGAGAGTGACATGGTGTTTGAATAGGGGGAGAATATCATTATGCTTAATGTATCTATCTGTTGATCGTGATCAAACACCATCGTGGTTGCCATCAAGTCCAAAGGGGTATATTGTTGGCAATATGATGCAGAGTGTTGTCTTTGATGGAAACCCACTTGATGGAGATGATGGAAACCTACTTAATGAAGTTGTTCTTGATGCTTGATGAGTTTATTAATGATGTAAATCTGATGTTCTACAAGTAGCTCAGAAGTACCAGAGAAAGAAATATCAGTAAGGGCCAGAACAATGATGAAAAGTGTGTGTCACAAAGCATACACGGGTTTGTTTAGGAGAAGTAGCGTATGCACGCGGAAAAGTACGTGCCAAGTTGTGTATGCCCTTGTGCGCTCCAAATTTAGAATACCAAGGGGTGTTACCATGGTATTGACCCATTGTATTGAGCGCTTGATTATCTATTTGGTCCCGTCCAGGAATACCATCGGAAGTGGTGTGGTTTTGACTCATGGTATTGAAAAAGGCTAAACCTATATAAGGAGAAGAAGATCATTGTGCAAAGGTGTGCATGTGTCTGGGCTTTAAATGAATACTTCACTCTGAAGTTTATCTGTATGGTTGAACTCTGTTCTTAATCGATAGATCTGAATCTATGATGCACCTATGAATATGATGAAGGTTCAAAATCTCTAGATCTGGAAATGATGAATCTCTAAGATGATCTGAAAAGAAGTATTGAAGACCTGGCGCAAATCTGTTGAAGAAATTGAAGAAATCTGGGTAAGTTCATAGATCTGAACTGTTCTACAAAAATTATCTTTTATAGATCTATACGTAGGTTCTTTTCATAAAAAGCGCGTGTATACGCGGATCTGTTTAAACAAAGACGCGTATGGGAAGTTAGGGTTATTCTGAAAAATGCACAGATGTATACGCGGGTTAGCTTCATGAAAAGCGCGTATATACGCGGGTCTAATTAAATAAAAGCGCGTATGGTATCTGATCTAATGGTTGATCAAGGTTGAATGTGTTTCTGCATATCTATTCTGAAGTCTGGGTAATCCTGATATTCTGGTTACAGTGGTTTTACTGTTCTGTTGGAAGCAATGGTCAAAGTATGTTTGTTGATAAATGAAGGGTTGTGTTGAAGCTGTTTGATCCAGTTTGAAAATTGATGAAACGTGGTCTGCAGTGGTGCTGAAGGTTGAAGCCTTCAGTCAGGGGGTTGTAGCTCCCTTCCAGGTGAGGCTGGTAAATGAGAGCAGGGGGTTGTAGCTCCCTTCCACGAGAGGCTGGTAAACGAGAGAAGGTTGTAGCCTTCTGCAGGTGGGTGCCTGCATGCTGGTATGAGTCTGCACCAGTACATGGTTGTATGATTTTTTCTCTATAATAAAATATTGAAGGCTAAGACAACGACAGCGGTGGTTTTCTCCCGAATTGGGTTTCCACCTAAAATCCTGGTGTTCATGTGTGTTGCTTATGTGTGATGGTTTATTCTGTTATTAATGCACATGCTTACTGTTAAATAAACATAAGATGAATGAATGTTGCAAAGATCTAAGTTAAGAAATATTTGCTTAATAAGATCTCTGTGCATACGCATGTTTTATTAACGATAGCCGCGTGTACACGCGAGTTGGCTTCAGGAAAGTAGCGTATGGGTTTTGAAGTAAGGAAAAGTAAAAAGATTTGAGTTTGCCCTAAATACTGATTCACCCCCCCCCCCCTCTCAGCATTTTTCCCAACAGAAGATGTGTCACATGTGGTCATCCGCTGAAGGAACTGGGAAAAGTTGTCCATCATTGCATTCCTATGTCTCTTGAGGGCTTCTTCGAGCAATATTTTTAAAGGATATCCTGCTCCCTCATCTTTATTTTCTTCCGCCATGGCAGGTTGTTGGGTTTTACGAGGCTAGTATTACAAAGGTTCATCCAGTTTGAGCCCTAACTCCTTATACTTCGACCTCGTTGGGGACATGTAAAGCAAAATAGAAAAATTGCAAACCACTCTGATACCACTGATCAAAAATTAAACAAGAATGAAATAGAATATAGGTATAACCATAAATACAAATATTCAACAAAAATAACACTTCATTTCATTAATATCAAAGAACTGAAATATGCTTACAAAAATAATGGAGATAAAGTATCTCCGGCGATGGTATCTTATATTTGAAAAGATATATGGCAGCTACATGCCTATGAACTATGTTAAAATGAGGCTCAGGTGCCTTTTTATTATTTAACAAGAGAAAACCCTAAAAAACCAAAAACCTAACCCTAGGAGATGGAATGCGAAGAGTTTGTGGGCCCTGTTAGGGTTAGTTGGACAACCAAATTCTCAAGGTCATAACTTGGTCATATTATCTCTATTTTGCACATATAAAACCTCATTAGAAAGATATATCTGAGCACAAAAAGAGTTACCTTGGGCCCATTCATGTTGTGGAACTAAAAAAAGTGTCTTCTAGGTGGTCAAAATTGCACCGGAAGTTCAGGACCAGAAAAAATCCTAAAAAAAGTAAATGTTGCTATAAACAATAAATATGATGAAACAGACTGGATGTCTAGGTGGAATAGGTAGGCGGACACAAATATCCACATGGATCAAGAGAGGCTTGGTAAAATATAAATTTAAGCTACGTCTAAAGTGATTTGATTGTGGAAAAGTTGGTAACTATGCTTCAAAATGTCCTGAAAAGAAGGACTATGACCCTAGAGAAAAATTCGGGAAAGTAAAAAAAGATAGGAAGAAGGATAAGAAGAGGAGTATTTATATATAAGAATCCATCTCCTCTGAAAGTGAAGTGAGATAATCCTTAAACGAGGACAAATATGATGAAAGTCCAAAAGAATTCATGCTTATGGATATACAATCTAGAAGTGGAAGCTATAAATTGTGATGAAGAAGATGTTGAAGTGGATTTAGGAGAGCTGGTTAGTGCACTCGAATAGATTGAAAGGTTGAGAAAGAAAAATAAATCCCAAAAGGATTTACTGATCAAGGAAAAGGATGAATTTGTTGAACCGTTGCTTCTGCAAATTGAAGAAGATCAAAATATTTAAGAATATTTAAGTTAGCAGTTGAGTGAGAACAATAAAGCTTGTGAAAGGCTATAGGGTGAAATTGTTTTTCTGAGAAAAAATTAGAAATGGAAAACCTGGTTGAGCTTTAATAAAAAATTTGGAAAATGAATTCATAATTTAAATTATCTTTTGGAAGCATAGGGAGTCTCCAAATATCGAACTGGTCTTGGATTAGAGGCTGAATCTAACAGAGCATTGAAATTGAAAGGTAAAATGTCAGTCACCTTTGTACCTGCAACAAAACAAGGGATTTTGCAAAAATGAAAAGAAAAAGACAAAACACAACCCAATAACTAGTTATAGAATGTTCAGCAACAACAGATTAAAGGGAGGAATTTTACACAATGAAAGAACAATGTTGGAAATGAAAATTGAAATACACATAAATCAACCCAACCAATTATTAGAAGATAATTTTCAAGGCATGCTAATATTTTTATAGGCTATTTTATTACCTTCATCAATTATAGCCATAAAGTAGCAAATTGCAGAGTGAATTTATCCTGCAGGAAACTCAAAGAAAGAAGAAGAAATCAACAAAAAAATTAATTAATTAGACAGAGGAATAATAGACCTAGGTACACCAATTAATTTTCTCATTTAAATTGCTTTTCTCAATGTTTTAAATGTTAAAATTTTGGGAATAGAGTAGCTCATTTTAAATTTAAGGATAAGAGGCCTAAACCAGTTATTGAGAAAATTAGACAAGAGCTGAAGGTCTGGAAAGAAAAGGAGAAACTAGAAAAATGTGATGTTTTTTGTATGCTCATAATGAAGGTAGTCATTGGTCTATGGATAGTGGTTGTTCCAGGTAAATTTTAGGAGACAAAATCAAGTTCTTGACATGGAAATCAAGTGATATGGGTAATTTAACCTTTGGTAGAAATGCACCTGTTAATATTGTTGGTAAAGGAGTCACTAAGTTTGTCAAATGGTAGAGGTAAAGCTAAAAATGTATTATATCATGATGGGATAAAGCATAATATTCCCAGTGTGTCTCAGATGTTTTATCAAGATATAGTGTGATTTTCAAGGCTAAAAATTGTAAAATCAAGTCTACGGTCACAATTGAAATAATCGATGAAGCTCTGAGAATATATAGCAATGTTTATGTTCCAAAAGAGAAAACATAGAGGTGTTTCTTATCAAATATTGATGAGAGTTGGTTGTGGCAGAGGAGGCTTGGACATTTAAATTTTGATTAGATACTCTAACTGAGAAAGAAGAAGGTTTTCAAAGATTTACCTAGGCTATCAAAAACTAAGAATATGATTTACAATTCTTGTCAATTAGGTATGTAAAATCGAGTAACATTCAAGTATAAGGAGAGCTCATCATCAAAGCCACTTCATCTAGTACAAATGGAATTGTATGGACCATCAAGAACATAGTCACCCACATGTAAAATGTATTCCATGCTTATAATTGATGATTTTAGCAGGATGATGTGGGTTGATTTTCTTATAGAAAAATCTACAGCTTTTGAGAATTTTAAAGATTTCAAAGCTATGGTTGAAAATGAAACTGATTCTAAAATCAAGAGCATAATATTTTATATTAAGGTGAATTTAGTTCAAAAGAGTGTGATTACTATTGTAATAAGCATGAAATTAAGAGGAAATTAATAATAACAAAGCCTCTATAATAAAATGGTGTAGTAGAGAGAGCTAATAGAACTTTTTTATTGGCTAGCTTGAGATATGATGGATGAAAGGAAAGTTCGGTATAGATTTTGGAATGAAGCCATTCACACAGCAGTGGTGATACTCAAAAAAGCTAACTTCAGCCCAAACAGTGACAAAACACCCTATGAGCTTTGGTATGGTAGACCTGCAACAATCAAGCATTTTAGGGTTTTTTGTTTCAAGTGTTACATCAAGAGTAATGATGAAAATCTTGGTAATTTCAATGCAAGGGCCGATGAAGGTATTTTTATTGGATATTATCAAAGTAAAAAAGGTTATATATGCTATATTAGGAACAAAAATACGAGTGTTGATTGTATTAATATCAAAGTGGATGAATATGTTGAACCTGAAGTCAGTTAGACAATAAATATAAGCTTCCTTGATCTAGTAAATTATGATGACAAGGTTGAAGAGCCACTCTTAGAGGAAGACAATGAATATCCCTCCAGTCCTCAAGTTAAATATCCTTCAACGTATGTGGAAAATACCACCTAGATGATCAAATTATTGATGATTTAAATATAGGTGTGCAGACAAGAAGGAATTTCCTTAATCCCCCTATGAAAGAACATGTAGTTATATTATCCATGGAGGAACCGAATGATGTTGCACATGATAACCAAGATCATAATTGGTTAAAAGATACGCAAGAAGAGCTGGAACATATCCAGAAAAAATAAACATGGGAACTTGTTCGTAGACAATCAAAAAATAATTTCATTCACACGAAGTGGGTCTTTAGAAATAAGTTGAATGACCATGGTGAAATGATCATATATAATGAAAGATTGGTATGAAAGGGTGATGCTCAAATTAAAGGTATGGATTTTGATGAAACTTTTTCTCTTGTTTCTCGATCAGAGGAAATTATAATTTTTTTGTTTTAAGAAATTTAAGATATATCAAATGGATGTAAAATATTCCTTTCTAAATGGCGAGTTGTAGGAAGAAGTTTACATTAAACAACCAGATGGTTTTTAGTTGACAGACAAGCCCAATTATGTTTGCAAGCTTAAGAAGTCCTTTTATGGTTTCAACCAAGCCCCTCAGGCTTTGTATTTCAAGCTAGATAGTTATTTTCTCGAGTGTGGATTAAAAGGAGGCACAATTGATAGAAATTTATATGTTAAATCTAATGATGCAAAATTAATAGTCGTGGTTGTTTATGTTGATGAAATTATTTTTTCTAGTGATATAAATTCATTAACATGCCAATTTATAGTTGGTATGAAGGTCGAGTTTGAGATGTATATTCTTTGATAACTTTTTTATTTCATTAGGGTGTAGATTGAATAGAATCCCGAAGGGATTTTCATTTCACAAATCAAGTATCTCAAGGAAGTGTTGCAGAAATTTGGCATGTATGAATGCTCCTTGGTGAGTAAACCAATGGTTACATGCTACAATATTAGCAAGGATGATGAATCAATAGGAGTGGAATTTTTTTAATGCATATATATCATCAACAAGCTATTATATTTGATAGCTTCAAGACTATACATTATGTAGGTACTAGTTGGTATTGCTGGAAAATTTCAAGCAACCCTAAGATAGAGCCATCTTCTAGAAACCAAGAGGATTATCAGATACCTCAAAGCCACAATGGAATATGGACTGTGGTACCAAAAAGGTAAATATTTTTCAATCAATATTTATATTGATGATGATTAGGTAGGTGATGTATATGATCGAAAGAGCACTAGTGGTGGTGCTTTCCTTCTTAGAGAATGTCCAATTTCATGGTTGAGCAAGAAGCAAGCTTCAATATCACTATCTATAGTTCAGTGGGAATGTATTGAAGGTATGTAAAATATAGGTGAATGGAAAAAAATGAAAAAATGGGGCTTAGTTCCTACTCAAGGAGGAGCACCAAAAAACTCAATTAAATGATGAAATTAGTCTCCTAGAATTGTAGAGGTTTAGGATCTGAAGGTTAAATGTTAGTAGCTTGGAATCTAATAAATCTTGCTGCTCCAATGGATAAAAATGGAGAAATAGAAATTTATCCATAAAATTAGTGGCATATGGTAGTGATGCAATGTGTTCGAAATTATTTCAAGGGGGGGGGGTAGGGGGGTGCTCTAGAGGAATATGTACACTCCGGTCTCCCTTGGTTTTCAAGCTTATTTTGGAGTAGAAATCCATCCATTGGATTCTAATCCATATTGCTCAACTCCCATTAGGAAAGATATTAAATTGATCATTGTTTACATGTATTTTTCATACCAATAAAATTTATTTCTTTGGTATTCTGCTTTCAATTTAAATGAGTTTGAGTTTGGGTCAAATAGTAATTTTTCGGTGGGTTTCAATACTACTCTTCATATACAGGAAAAAAGGGTGGAAATGTTGTTTGAGACCCCTGTAAGGAGAAAATGGAGGATTTGATTTCCCTCTAGGATTTGATAAACATAAAATCAGTTAAATGAAAATATACTTAGAGAAACCAAAGGGCGGGGCTGGAATATATTGTAGCTAGGTTGGATAGGATTTTAGTGCATAATGATTTTGTTGAGGAATTTTTTCCCTTATCATCACAATATTTGAATTGGAGTGGTTCAAACCATAGAAAAATAAAACTATCTCTTGATTCACATGAATATTATGGCTCTCTTCCTTTCATTTTCAATTCACAGTGGTCCCAAGTTCATGAATTCTTTGAAATAGTATCACAATCCTGGTGTCAATGGATCCTTGGTTCCCTTGTGTTTAATTGGGAAAACCGAGGAAATTAAAGTAGAATTTAATGCATGGGATAAATAAATTTTCCATCTAATATATAAATACATAATTAGGCACAATAAATAATCTAGAAGAGATCCAACATCGAATGGAAAAAAAGATGGTCACACAAGAATTATTAAATGAGGGAAAAAAAGAGTTTATTGTTCTCCATAAATATATTAGGGAAGAAGAGGAGCTTTGGAGACTAAAATATAATCTTTTGGCTCCACACTATGCATCATAATACCCAATTATCTCATAAGAAAGCTAGGATGCACCTATGTCATAGTAATGTGAAATATTTTTCATTGAATGGGGAAACCCTTATCTCATATTATAAAATAACAAAGGATACTCTTCTTCATTCGGGGATCTGTGATTAGAACAATTTCAAATTTAGCCAGAGATGTAGACACTATGTTGGAGCACATACCTTACCTATTTTCCATAGAAGATAGTGTTGGGTTAATGTGACTAGTTGCTGAGTAAGAAATTTGGGAGGTGATTCTTTCCTTCGATCCAGACAAAGTGTCTGGCCTAGATGATTGCACTGCCTACTTTTATATGAAATAGTGACATAAAATGAAATTTTATCTTTTTATTATGATTGAATTTTTCCAATGATATTTGAAAATGAGATTATGAATCAACTCAACTTTCTTGGAACTCACTCCTGAGGAGGTAAAACCATCATGCTTTGCAAGGTTATGGCTGATTTTATTGAAAAATGTATCATATAAAATAATTTATATAATAATTACATCTCACTTAATACCCATTCAACTAATTCCCATTTCTAAAAATCAAGGGGGTTTGTGGGCATAGTGAAAATTGTGGAAAATACCATTCTTTTTATAGAATGCATACACTCAAGTAGAATTATATGAGAGAAAGGTATGACATTAAAATCATATATGTAAAATTCTTTTGACCAATTGCACTATTCCTTTCTTTTTTCCGATGTCAAAAAATTTGGGATTAGATCTAGTTTTCTTAGCTATATTTCATCATGTATAGTGGGTCCTTGAATATCCCCTTTGTTTAATGGAAGATCAATTAGATTTTTCAAAGACTCTAGGGGATTACAATAAGATTTTCCTATCTCTCCTCTTTTATGTATAATCGTTGTAGAATCCCTTAGTAGGAATCTAGACTATGAGAGAACAATGTAAAGCCCCTTGGGCATCTTCTATATGAGGGGAATCAAGAACATCAAGCATTCAAAAATCATGAATGATGAATGTGATAGAATTGATTAAATTATGGCATATTTTCTTAGATAAAATAATTATGAAGAAAATATATTGGCAAAGAAAGTAGAAATATATGAGACATGAACCCTCGCTCGTAATGACTTGGTGACTCATGAAACAATTTCTCGATGATGACAAGTGGTGATAGTGGCTCATGTAGGATGAGAGACACATTAATTAAATGTATGAACTCAAGGATGAATTTTATTATTTTGAATAATACAATTACTTAAAAAAAAAAAAGTAAACATACAACATTCAGTATTGGAAGTCAGGGCATGATACTTTCTAGTGTGGATTCAAATAGAGCAAGTTTTGAATGGGATGTTGTTGTAGGGCAGATTGAACCTCTTCCTTCTGAAAATTGGTAGTAAAATTAGGCTCTTATAGGTGCAATTTTATCCATGGGTGGATAACACTATTATCAAACCCAATACTCTATACATGGAATTTAAAGGGGTCCCCATCGTGACATGTTGGTTTGGGATCAAGGTTTTCCATTGTGAGTTGAATGCATATCTATAGTACTTTGGGCCTCCTCATTGGGAAAGGAGAAAGGAATACAAATGTAGAGAATTTTTCAACATTGTTAGCTAGAGAGACTATTTTTTCATGTATTAATTTATCTTCATTCAAATGGGGCCCTTGTTTTTGCTATTTTCTTCATTTTATTTTACTAGAGTCACCACTCTTGCCACCCTTTTATTGGAAAGAGTGGTGAATTTGGTATCAATACTCTGTATTGAAGCCTTATATATGGTCCCTCCTGCCTGGTTTAGGATACCTCTCTAAGTGTGGCTATTTTTCAAGTACTTAGGAAATAAAAATTTTCTACTACTTTTCACTAAGAAAACTCTTCCCTTCCTCTAGAACATGAAATTAAGGATATCTAGGATGTCATGCTAAAATTTAAAATCAGGAACAACCAAACGTTATACAAAAGCACTTCCACTATGGATATGTTAACTGAAAAAAATGCATCTCGATAGTGCAGAAGATGAGAGAATCATACCTCAATTGGAAATTAAGGAGTTGTAACATGTTATTATTATGGGTACCCAATCTGCTATCTTTATAGTTGATTATGTTAATGATTATGGGTTTTTCCTTCAAGATCTAAATGTATCAACTCCTATTATGGAGCAAGTTTCCTCCCAAGAGGAAGGAAAGTCTTCCACTGTTATCGCCAAAGTGGGACTAATTGGGCTACTCAATAATCAATTTGATGTAACTATTTCAAAACACTTGGGGTTGGAAGTTAGACCTTCCAACCAGAGAGGGATCTCTCTCTCAAGAAAAGGTAAAATATTCAATAAAAAGAATTATAATGAATATGTATAACTATTATATGTATTTTAGATGATTTTTGAAGGTGTAATATGAGTGAGGGCTACCATTGGGCATGGAGTCAACATGAAAAATCAATCACAAACAAGTATCATTCATGGAAACTGAGGCACATGAGATATTCTTAAATAATTCTGACAACAAACATAATACATAAAGAAAGTTGGAGCATAAGATTTATGAATTCCAAGTAATTAGGTATGATAAAGTTGAATTAACATTCAAGAGATAAAAGACACGAACACATAAAACACTTAATCAAAATATCAAGTCTGAAGAAAAGACTTCTGCAACTGTCTATTAATTGACTGAAAAATAGATTGAAATAGTAGCTTTGTTCATTGCATCCACCAACACTCTCTAACTATAAAAATCCCCTATTTATAGAGTGAAATCCATTTTACATAGGTCTTCCACCTGGGCTAGACTCTCGAAATTGATCTAGAGATCTAATCCAAAAAGAAATTCATTACATTGAGGAAAACTAGAAAGAATTTTGTTTGAAAGAGTTTTTCATCTAAAAGGACTCTATTTTTATTAACTACATCAACAAGAACTTCAATGACCCATGCTAATGATGGCTATCGAACCAAACAACCTTGTTTAGGTGACAACAACCATGATCAGGTGGCAAAAAGTCATGCTATATTTCAAGTCCTGATATTCCGAATTTGAATATGAGTTGTGTATTGATGAGGTGGAAAATATAATGTGCTGGCAACGATTTAATCATTTGCTGAGTTATATTCATCAACTTGTGTCCCAATGATACTCCAAAATATCTTTTGATGACTCATCTGCTCCCATATTTCAAGGGGAAGTAGGGTCATCTTCCATCACAATCGTCTTCAAACCCTTTTTCTTCAACTCTATTTGCACAATCTCCATTTGTATTTCTAACTTTGACTTGGCCTTGTAACTTCCTTAATTTTTATTGTAGCCACTCATTCCTCCTGAAGAGATGTTTCATCATTATGTGCAGAGATAGTGTCCTCTTCAACATTTTCCTTTACCTTTCTGCAACCTCATCGTAAAACCAATCTATTTTCTCTCTTCTTTTTTGAAGTCTGTGAACTCTTGCTGCTGTTGTTTAAAGTCTACAAACTCCAGCTTAGCTTCTAAAATTTCCTTTCTAGCTTCCTTAAGCCGTTCTTTTAAAAGCTCCAATTCATAATTTTCTTGAACTTTCTCTTTGCCTTTCCTTGTCTTGATCACCTTTTCCTCTGTTGGAGATAAATCTATGATTTCTTCCCTTGCTGGATGTTTCTTCTTTTTTTGTTCTTTATGCAGCTTCTCAGAATTTTCTCCCATTGATAGTTGTGACCTAGTGAGTAGCTTCCTAGGTTTAAAAACAAAACCTAAGTCTTCTTTGGAAAAATCTAGCTTCTTAGCTTTAAAACTATTTTTCTTGTGTTTTTCTCCTTTAACTTCTATAGGCTTCAA
This sequence comes from Pinus albicaulis, assembly GCA_034641835.2. Classification (NCBI taxonomy): domain Eukaryota; kingdom Viridiplantae; phylum Streptophyta; class Pinopsida; order Pinales; family Pinaceae; genus Pinus; species Pinus albicaulis. The sequence goes on along the minus strand of CM076574.1, from coordinate 456,926,911 downwards.
AACAGGTGATTCTTCAATGTAAATAGCCTGAAAAATATCTTCTATCTTTCCTTTCCCCTCTGTCTAACTTCTAGTGATCCTTCTATGGGTTCTTATATCAGTTTTTACTTTACTGCTAGTAGGGGTTTGTTGAGGCACCACCATCTCCTGCAATTGATCAATCTTTACTTCCATTGAATCCACCATGGGATACACATTTGTCTGAACCTCCACTTCATGTTCAACCTATTTTTCAGCCCTATAGTCTTTATCTTTCCTTGGATTATTTGTATTTTATCTAGGTGTCTTTCTAGGAGATAGGAAATCCACCTCATATGCACTCAAAAACAGAAAAGTGGACCAATTCTTGTGGAACTTATTCAACTCCTCCATAACTAACAATTTAATTAAACCATGATGAAAAATAGAAGTATCATTGCTTTCAGGTATAGCTTGCACCTTGTCAGCCATTTTTCCTAAAATCATAAACATAAAAAATGGTAGATGCAAAGGTTGTTTACTTGTGAAAGGAAGCAACAATCTGAAGTGGTATTGGTAGATCATGTGAAATCTACCTTCAAAAATAAAATATTTATGAATCACCATATATAGTTTTGAATAGTTGTCCATGAGGCAATTCGTAGAGATTCCTGAGTTCATGTCAATTCCTATGTGCTCCTCCTTTAGAAATTCATCACTGTTTTGAAGCTTAAACTTTGTTGCTTTAAACCACTCCTCTCCAGACCTTGGAATCTCGGTTGCCTGTGTAATGGTCTACAGAGAAACAGTAAAAATGAGGATGCCCACCTTTGAACCTATACCAATGAAGTTTACAGCGAAATATTTGGACACCTATGCATGATATACTTGTAGTTTCTGGCAGAACCGTATGAAACCTACATTTGTAAAATATTGTGATAAGATGGGGTCTTTTCCAATGCGCCTCATATACATAGGCTCATATCTAACTGCAGTGCCACCCTTGTTTGTATTTTTATGTGAAGCCATACCTTCAAACACAACGCTGATCAACTTCTACTTTGACACTTGCAGAAATGTTTGAGACAACAAGCACCTTCCTTGACACATGTAATTCCTAGCCCAAGACATCTAATGGACAAAAAAAGGACCCAAGACTACTGGATAAAGGTTCAAACAACTTGCAATAGTTGAAAGGAAAGGTGCTTCTTTCTGAATTAGGGATTGGGATAAATTAGGAAAGTTGAAAGGAGTGGGAAAAATGAAATGATGAAAGGCATAATGATTACCAGGCATGCACATGACACATGATGACATATAACTGAAAATTACTATGATGACCAAGTGTGCTCTAATCATTGGAATTATGAAAAGTTACCGCTTATCCCACCATTATCAGAAAAGACAAAGTTTGTAGCATTTTCAATTATTGGGAGGGAAAATTTGCTATGGAACTATCGGGCACTTTATTAGTGAAGACATATTGTTTTATATTGAATATGCTGTAAACTCTAGAAAAAAGTTTCCAAATGTCACAAAATTACCTTTATTACCCATGCAATCATATTTTTTTGAAATTTACCTTGATAAGACATTTATTGCATGACCAATGACCATTTAGACCCCTTAGACTATGTACAATATTTGAAATTTAATGAATTTCATGACCTTATTTGATCCTAATGATCTAACCTAAGTTAACTAAGACAAACCTAGATAAAACTAGTTGTTATCAAGGATAAAACAATAAATTTAAATCATTTCATGGAAGCTATGTTATATCTATTTGATTAGGTGCTTAGTGTAAAGATTAAAAATGGAGGTGCTCAAAATCAATTCGAAACTGAATGACAACTAAGAGCTTGTCGCTAGGAATTTGACGCAATTCGTTTCATTGAAAACCGACTCCAGATGAGGAAGGTAGAGCTTGTTGTTCGTTTTCCTAAACAACTAAAAAAATTGCAGAAAAGGACAGAATGGTGACCTGGTAGCCTAGTTAGCAAAAAAACATATTCTTGGAATATTCCTTCAATTTCGCCCAATGACACTATGCCAAGTGTCAATATATGGTTAGTTGTTGAAGTGGGTGATTTTTTGTGTTTTCATTTGTTTGGGAGGAGCCAGTGGGAAGAGGACATATGGCAAGCCTAGAGGCCGCCACATGCCACCACCCCCACCCCCTCCAAGACCGAATTGTGGTTCTAAGGTCCAAAATTTCAACATATATAAAAGGTTGGAGTCCGAATTTCAATGTTCAAAGTAGAATTTTAAATCAATATTCAAAGGTCAGATTTATATATTTTATGGAAAAAATTATTGACAGGCGGAAGGGTAGAGGTCAAGGCTCTACCCCATGACCTCCCCTACACCAACGCAACACAACACCAATAGGCCATCGAGTAGTTCTTATATTTTAAAGGGTTTGGCATATATTTATTTCAATACCTATGGATTGTCAAGCGGAGGAGGGGATCAACCCCCTCACCATATAACCATATGCCTTGACCATGTTGGAGTGTTATCCTTAATATGTGGATTTAAATATTAAACCTCACTTATTACCCATAACTTATGTTTATTTACAATAAATTCATTTTAAATTCGGATTTGGTTAAGGAGCACGTTTAGTGCTAAACCATGTTTTATCCCTAATTAATCTCGCACTTAAATTAATTAAATCCAATTTAATTCAACGAAGGAGATGGAAGAGTCTGAAATTTTCAGTGGATCCTCAAAATTAGCACACCTACCTGGAGCTTCTCTAGTTTTAGTGGGGTTTCCTAGGCCTTAATTGAGGAGGCCATAAATTTTGCACAATTCGACCAAATTGGGCTCAAGAAGACTCTATCTTGGATGGTTTGGAAATTTTGAAGACATTGAAGTAGGTTTCAGGAGTAGTAGATGATTGTAAACAACATGCTTTTTTCACATTTGAGCTAATACAGAGGTCCAAGCCATGGAAGCTGTACCAAGGATATGTAGCCAAGGAGGGGTGAAATCCTTCATAAAAAAACTATGTTAATGGATCATTTTGATATTTTGTTGTAAATTTTATTACTGTTATTCAAAATTATGTTTTAATGTTTTTATGCTCATGAATTTAACATAAAGCTTGATACATTTACTTGTTTAACGCTCACAAAAACCTCAAGAAACCTATGCACATGAAGCAAAATATCAACAAGTTTTCTATAATTTTGAAGATGAAATTAAAACAACAAAACAAACATTCAGATTGAGATTAAGGTGGTATCAGAGCAAAGGTTGAAAGGATATTTTCTTTATTTGCTTGATTTTTGTGCAAGTAGGGTTTTAATGGTTGAAAAATTGTAATGCTTACAAGGTTGAAGTTGCAGAGAGGAGAAGGGGAACTATTGGTTTCTAGTCCTATGGTTAGGACCAGAAGAAGGAGAGCCACAAGGGCACCATCTCTTCCCAAAGTTTCACTCCCAGCTACACTTGAAGCACCTCAAGTTTTATCTCTAGCTAATATTGAAGAGGTAAAAGTTGCATTAGAAGCTGAGCTTAAATCCATAGCAATCATGTCAGGTGTTGGAGAGATTGAAGGCATTTCAGAAGAGGAAGCATAAAAGAAGGCTTTCTATGAACTAAATCCTCTTTGAAGAGAGGGAAAAAAAGGATGAAGATGGGGTTTCAAAGGGAAGTGGAGGAAAGCCTCCTCCATATCCACCATCTTCATAATCATCCTCATCATCACAATCATCATCATGTTCCACTTCCATAGCCAAAACCACCCATACTCACTAAAAACGCACAAAAGGAAAAACTCCCTTACTCAAACTTGTTTTCAAATTTGAGCTTCCAATAAATAATGGCAAGGTAAATGTAGAGAAATTGGAGAGTTGGATTCATCAATTGGAGGTTTATTGCAAAATTCAGAACCTTCAAGAAGATGACATAATGATTCAATTGGATTTCTTGAGGATGGAGGGATCAACACTTGTGTGGTGGGAAGCAAGGATTCAAGAAGAGATTAAAAACTGCGATAAAATATCAATGTCTTGGTCAAGTTTAATTACTTCCATTAAAAGGAATTATTGTCCTCTAACTTACATGCAAAAAGCCATTATGGACTGGCATAATTTTGGACAATTGAAAGGGAAAAGTGTGCAAGATTACTCATGAATTTAGGATATGAGCTCTCATTATGGGTATTAATTTGTATTCTCAAGAAATTTTGTTAAAGTATATTGGGGGTTTGCATAGTTACCTTAGGCACACTATTCTCATGTTCAATCCCACAAAGTTAGCTGTGGTTTGCGTTCAAGCCACACATTTAGAAGCAAGAGGGACACATAGTGTAGATGAGAAAAGTGATTGTTTCTTTGAGTATGAGGGTAAAGGAAAGTGAAAGTTTAATGGAAGAGGAAATAGAAATAGCTCTATCAAAAAAGAGAAAGAGAAACTCACATGTAAAAATTGTTAGAAGAATGGCCATGATGAAGACCATTGTTGCCAACTTCATCCACAGTTGAAGCCAAACAAACAAAACACCAAAGAAAAGGGGAAAATTGTTGCAATAATTGAACATGACTTAGGTTTAGATTTAGGAGATGAAACCAAGATTAAAGAAATGGGTTTGAAAGGTAAGAACATAGCAAGCACTAGTTCTGTATGTTTTTCCAATGTCAATCAAGATGAATATACAAGTATTTAAATTTTCTATGTTAGAGTCGTTTCTAAACATACCAAGATAAACACACTATTTGCTAGTGGTTCTCAAGCTAATTTGATTTCTAAAGATTTATTTAAGGAGCTAAAGCTTGAAACTGTTATACATCCAAGGCCTTGTAATTTAGGGTGGATATGCAATAATTCAAACTTACAGGTAACGAGGAAGTGCATACTAAGGTTTTCCATCAATTCAAACTTTCTTGATGAAGTTGAAATTGATGTGGTGCCACTTGAGATTTCAGGTTTTGTTTTGGGAAGTCCATATCTTTATGATAGGAAAGCAGTATTTCATCGCCATGAGAATAATTATCACTTGTTTATAGAAGTAATTGAGTACATTGAGCACATAAGAAGAAGACAAGTTTTTCTCTTATACATGCAGGAGAAATGAAGAGGATAGTGAATGCATGTCAAAATTTGACTTTGTTTATGATCAAACATATAGATGTTTTGAATAAATCATTTCAAAAATATGCATTGAATGAACAAGTATATTTCATTGAATTTTCTTATGCTTGAAATGAGATGTTTCAGGACTCTAATAGGTTGCCTTTGAAAGGAGGTAAATAATATGTGAAAGATTTGCAACAGTCAACATTATTGTTGAGCAGTGTTGGAAACAAGATGCTGGTGCAAGAGAGTGGAATGGTCAAAGAGAAAGAGACAAATAAATTTGACAAAGAAGGCATGGGTTCCAAAAGTGCTTGTTTTTGGATTCCAAAGGGTACATGGAAATGGTGAAAATACTTGGTCAAAAGTCGACGCAAGTAAAAAGAAAGAGAAGCTAAGAATCGCCATGACGATAGTGTGCGAGGTGAGACAATTTTTAAGTTTCCATGGATTGATGACTGCGGTGGGAAAAATTTTGTTTATGTGAGAAAAAATTTCTTCTCTGCAAATGCAGGGAAATTGCAGCATGATGGTGTCTACAACAGCAAGAGACGCTCTCAAGAGTCAAGGAAAAAGCTTAGTTTTTGTGAAAAGCTCCAATTGATGAAAATGGAAAAAATTTAGTGGATTAAGACTGAAAGGGTGAGGGGACTACAACCTCATCCACATGTTCAGCAATCAAAGAGATTTTTGGTTCCAAAAGGATTCTAGTGGGAGGAATGATCAGGTGCTGAGCGTAAAGCTAAAAAATGGAAGTGCTCATAATTGATTGGAAACCGAACGACAATGAAGAGCTTGTCATCAGGAATCTGCCGCAATCATTTCATCGAAAGCCGACTCTGGATGAGGAAGATAAAGGTTGTTGTTTTTTTTCCTAAACAACTAAAAAAATTGCAGAAAAGGACATAATGGTGACATGGTAGCCTAGTCAGCAACAAATGATATTCTTTGAATATTCCTTCAATATCGCCCAATGACACTATGCCAAGTATCAATCCGTGGTTGGTTGTTGAAGTGGGTGATTTTTTGTGTTTTCATTGGTTTGGGAGAAGCCAATGGGAAGAGGACACATGGAAAGCCCAAAGGCCACCACGTGCCCCCTCCTCCAAGGCCTAATTATGGTTCCAAGGTCCAAATTTTCAACATATATCAGAGGTTGGAGTCTAAATTTAAATGTTCAAAGTTGAATTTTAAATCAATATTCAAAGGTCAGATTTATATATTTTATGGAAAAAATTATTGACAGGTGGAAGGGTGGAGGTCGGGGCTTGACCCCATGACCTCCCCTGCACCAACACAACACAACAACAATCGATCGTAGAGTAGTTCTTATATTGTAAAGGGTTTGGCATATATTTATTTCAATACATATGGACCCTCGGGCGGAGTAGGTGGCCAACCCCCTCACCATATAACCATATGCCATGACCATGTTGGAGTTCTATCCTTAATACACATATTTAAATATTAAACCACACTTATAACCCATAGATTATGTTTATTTGCGCTAAACCCGTTTTAAAGTTAGATTTTGTTAAGGAGCACGTTTATCACTAAACCAAGGTTTATCCCTAATTAATATCACGCTTAAATTAATTAAATCTAGTTTAATTCGACAGTGGATATGTCAGAGTCTGCCAATTTCGACAGATCTCTAAAATTAGTGGCCCTAACTGGAGATCCTCCAGTTTTAGTGGGGTTTCCTAGGCCAGAATTAAGGAGGCCATAAATTTTGCAAAATTTGACCAAATTGGGCTCAAGAAGAGTCTATCCTAGATGATTTGGACATTATGAACACATTGAATCAGGTTTCACACTACAAGAAAAAAGGGCATTGGTGAGGGGCGAAAAATGTCACCATAAGCTAATTTGTGACGGTCAAAAGACAATCTATCACCAGAAACTGAACGTCACCAAAGGTGGCGTTGCTGAAAGTATAGTTTTTGTGGTGACATTCAAGGTTCTTCACCGATAATTATATATAATGATGGATAGTGACCGTCACCATTTCATTTGATCAATGTTGACAGACAATAGCCTCAGTCACCAAAGGCGGTGTCGTCGAAAGTATGTGTTTTGGTGAGATTCAAGGTTTGTCACAAATATTGATAATAATGACGCGTAGTGACCGTTGCCATTTCATATGAACAACAATGATTTATTATGATGGACCTTTTATGGCCGTCTCTATTGGTGCATATATATGGAAACGTTCGTTGACCGTCACCATTTCATATTTGGTGAGGGTAAAAAAAATGTCATGATAAGCTCATTGGTGACTTCAATATCCGTCACGAATAATGACTATAATGACAAACAATGACCCTCACCATTTGATATCAACAACAGCAATTTATGGTGACAAACTTTTCATGGTCGTCACTACTGATGCATATATATGGTGGCGTTCATTGACCATCACCATTTAATATTTTGGTGAGGGTCGAAGAATGTCACCATGAGCTCATTGGTGATGATAAAAAGAGCCTCTGTCAACAAAAACGGATCACCACCATTCCATATGAATAGCAGGGCACGATGGAATCGAACCACCAACCTCCTTCTTGTAAAGAAGGTGCTCTTCCATTGAGTTAGTACCCTTTAAAGAATTAGAATTTTAAAAATTATATCTATAAACTTTATAGATTGTAAATTCTACAAATTTCAATAAATCAAAGTCTCGACAATATTTTACTAAACAAGAAAAACATCATCGAAGTTACAGGTATCTACCTAATAGTTATGGAAGTTATGAAAAGTGGGTGGAGAGAAAAATATTTACGTATAAGAGACTCAATATGTTCATTTGAATACTCAACTAGAATTGGAACTTTGAAGACATTATAGCCTACAAATGACCTATAACTCGCAAATGCACCAAATATTGTGATGGAAATGTCATAAGTGGATAGCATATGTAAGAAGAGCATTGATGAAAATAGATGAAATATGTTATAGGTTGAATGAAAGAAAAATATCAATGTTGTTGTTGGGTGAATTTTTATAATTGGGACCCTTGCCTTTCCTTTATCACGTAAATATTCAAATTATAAATTATAAATTTTATATATCTGAATGATATCTAAAATTTTGTGTAAATGTAACATGGATCTCCAGGGAACCATAGGGAAAAATACAAAAAAATGATATATATATATATATGTGTGTGTGTGTGTGTGTGTGTGTGTGTGTGTGTGTGTGTATGTGTGTGTGTGTGTATATATATGTGTGTGTGTATATATATATATATCCCTTCACATAAAGAGACATGTGATTTGGAATTTCACAAGTCTGCACTCAAAACATGACAACAACCAACAAATAAAAAAAATTGAAACTTATCACAGTTATGATTACACTTGATGTTAGTTTAGTTATATGCATCCCTAATTTCTATATATGTGAGAAAAATTCGCATATGTGTAAAATGGTTTGAATTCACAAGGATATCATTGAATATATAAATTTTAATCAAAATTTGAACATTAATGTATTTTTTGGCCATCCAAGTTTTTTCCCAATTTTTTTCTAGTTCCTATTGAGTTTCAACTAGTTTCTAGTTTTAAGGGTCCACCAGTTGAGTGAACAATCTGGTTATGATAACATTTGGAAGGATCCAGTCACATAACATACATACATTTTGTAATTGATAATATCAAATACAATTTTTTTGAAGATATTACAAGGATCAGATAATATAGCATATTATACATATTGTTAATATAGAACAAATAAGATAAGAACAAATTTTAATAATTTTTTTTTTACAAAAATGGCTATGGCATCACAGGCCACAATTTACATGCATATAGTTTTAGGGTTGCATATAGAAAGAGACACACAAAAATGTAATGATATCCAATGAACATCACATAAGATATTATTTTTGGGCATCCACTCATCACTCTCTGGCCACCAATGGAATTTGTTCCCTCTAAACACCCATTGACCCAACAAATCGTTTGACAATATATCACCATTGGAATATTGGGAGGCAATGTCAAGAATTCCATGAATCACTGGGCCCTTGATGAACCCCAATGAACCCACTGGGAACCATGCTAGAAGATGGTTATTTAGAAGGCATGTGGGATGAATCTAGGCCACAAGTCTCAAAGAACAAAAGCTTAGATGTCAAATGTCAATTTGGTGTATGTAAGGGATACTCAAAGCAAAATTGTTTCTTTTGAGGGTACTTTATGTTCAATTTATATCAACTATGTCTCTTCTTAATTTTGTAGGGTTCAACATCTTTGAAGTGCATTGAAAAATTAATTAATAGCTTTTTTATAGGATTTTCCACTTCTGTGTGCAATTCCACAAATTCAATCTAGATCTAGATATGTTGGATTTTTCCCTAGTTCTGTCATGAAAGCATACCCATATATATGGAAACATAATAGAGGGCTCCACGATACAGATACTATGGAGAATGAAATGGATGCTCTTTTGAAATAGATCTTGAAAATATTCCAAAATTCTAGACACACAGACATTTAATGACATCTAATGAATATCAGATAACACATGATTTTTAAGAATTCAGTCACCACTCTCTCACCACCAATGGAATTTGTGCCCTATAAGCACCCACCAACCCAACACATCCTTTGACAATATATCACCATTTGAATGTTTGGAGGAAATTTTAAGAATTTCCTAAATCATTGGGACCTTGATGAACCCCAATGAACCCCGTGTGACCCATGCTAGAAGGTGGTTATTTAGAAGGCATGTGGGATGAATTTTAGCCCCAAGTCTCAAATAGAAAAATATTAGATGCCAAAAATCAATTTGATGTATGTAAGGGATATTCAACACATGATTGTTTCTTTTGAGGGTACTTTAATTTTCAATTTATACCAACTATGTCTCTTCTTTATTTTGGGGGTTTCAAAATTTTTGAAGTGCATTGACGAGTTAATTAGTATCTCTATTACAGGATCTTCCACCTCTGTGTGAATTTCCACAAATTCAATCCAGATTTGGATTTGTTAGAGTCTTCCCAAGATCTATCATGCAAGCATACCCCCGCAAAAGGAGATAGATCAAAGGCCATGAAACAAATCCTGTGGAAAATGAAATGGTTCCTAAATTTAAAACAAATCCTAAAAATTCGAGTGATTTTTTGACCCGTTGATCCCCAAAAAATGAATTTTTAATGAAAATATTCAAAAATATGGACTCCTAAATCATTAATACTACAAACCGCATTCCTAGTCAAGCTTTGATCTACCCTTAGGTCAAGACCATGTCATGAGTTATGATATCAAGGTTTTCTCTCAAGGTTTGTTTTATCATCATGGTCAATTTATGTTGTCAGTGTCTTATCCATCCTTATCTACTATATTGTTACTCACTTCATTGAAATTGTTATTTAGTCTCATCATAGCCTTCAAGAAAATAAATTTATTCTCTGCTAATATGGACATGTCGATATGGCTCACAAAAGCACTCTTATGATCTGCTACATGGTCGCGTTAAAATGGTCTTCAAAATTATCAATAATTAATAAATAAAAAATTATCAGTTATGGTACATAGATGGCTAATATTAATATGCATGAGAACTCTCCTTTTTATGTTTTTAACCGATCATGTAATTCCTGAATGGTTTTGATTATTGACTATTTTATTTATTTATTATAATACTATTTTTATATTTTTGTAATTGTTTCCCCATCATAAATGGATCCAGTGCCTTAAAAAACACGATGGATCCATATTCATATTTTGGTAACTGAGATTGGTAGATAGGGTAAATTGAGAAAATATATGTTAAACCATATGAGGTGGGCATGCCCTCAATGCTCACACACTAAAAATATTTGTAAAAGCATATTCAGTGGATAATTTGGTATACATTATGTTGTACATATGATTTTTTTATATTGCATGTTTGACATAGAAAAGTTTCAACTAAAAAAATATAACACTTATACTTTTGTGAAATTCCAAGGAAAATAGCAAGTGTTCCTCTAGAGTATGTTTCCTCGAACACCTAGTCAGAAAATATATTCACAATATCACATGGGTAAATCCATCCACATATACTTCAGGTTTACTTTGGAAAGCATGTGGAATGTTTTGATCCTAAAATTGAGGACAATATACACAAATTTTCATTCCAAAAGAAATATTAATAGTAATCATTATAATATTTCCATAGAATTTGTTTATTTTGGAAAGCAGATTGATTGTTTTGATCTTGCACTTGAGGACCTTATAAATAATTTTCATTCCAAAAGACCTATGCATGGTAAGTATCAATATATTTCCAAAAAAATCTTCATAAAACTTATTTAAATTTATGGAAACACATATAATTCTATAAACCAAATATATAAGCACACATACCCAAAGGATTCAAGCAGTTCTCTTATTTGTGCTTCTGCGAAGTAATACGGTAAGCCACCAACAAATATTTGATTAGGTTCCTCGGCTCCTCCAACAACACTACCATAAATATATAAGTTAGCCATGTTATATTAGGATTTATCGTAGTAAAATATCTATATGTCACATATGCGAGTACCATTTTTATATAGGACTAGAAACAAAACAAGCACACAAGAAAAATAAAGCATTTCACTTGTTGGCCACTGATAGAAAAATGTTGCATTACATAACTTACCCTACTATAAGACCAACAACACCTAAATTAAGGTGGGGATTGGGTTGGATATGGCCAAGGGTTGTTGTGAATTAGGACTGTAATCACTTGGTCTCCTCACTCTCATAGAAATGCCCTATGAAATTCAATGATAATAAGAAGAAAATTAACAAAATCATCTGCTCAGTTCATTAAAATGGTGGAAATGAATTGTCTACTATTGTAAAATTGAGTAAGACTCTTTTTTAAACTTACATATAATGGTAATTGGAGCATAAGTATAGAATAATGTACCTCAAACATGATACCATCAAGAGCCATTGCAATGTTGGCCTGTTCAACTGTGCGCATCTCCACAAACGAAAACTTCTTTTCATGATTGATATAGACATTAATAGCAACATCACCTACTCGCAAATAGAATTTTCAGTTCCATGCTCTAGAGTTTAGGATAATGATGTAAAAAATACAAACTTAAAATACTTCCTTATAATCCATACCTAGCCCAATAGTGTTTCCTCCTATAGCGTCCATAACCTGACTAAAATATGTAGCAATTGTCTGCAAATCAAACTATGAGGAAAATAAATATTAAATTCACCATAAAAAGTATGCATGGGAGTAACTACCTTCCACACCACTTAAACATCACTTTTAAAGTTCTAAGAATATTTCGACAGTTAACATTATCTATACTTTTATATTACTTTGCCAAAAAATCCCCTTTCTGAACATAAAAACATCCATCAATCTCTTGATTTAGGTGGAGATTTAATATATGGATCATCAGTGCAATTAAGAACACGCATATATAATTTTCATATTATCAAACATCATGACTTTGTGAGAATTGTCTCAATTGTTGTGAAAGGAGTGTGTTGATCACATTTGAAGTTGATAAAATGTTTAAATGTTTTAAGTAATGAGTTGCACTGAACACTTGTTATTGAGTATATACAATTCAATAAAGCAATAGACAAAAAATGAAAAATTGCAAGACAAATTCTCCAACTTCTTGAAAGTACAACTTTAAAATTTATATGGTTGTTAATTAGCTTATTAGAAACATATCAAGAATTGTTCCAAAAAAAGCAAAGAATTTTACCTGCTCATTGGCCATTGGAGGAAGACCACCAACATATACATGTTGCGCATGACTAGTTGCCTATATAAAGAGCAAAAAATTAATAGGTTATTCCTTAGAAATCATGTAGATATCCTGCAAAATCAAAAGAATCCAACCTCAATGAAACCAAATCCATTATATGCTGCCTCTTCTAGAGCGGTATAATTTATTAAAGATAGTTATGCCATGCTTCTAATAATAAAACACCTCTGCAATCTCTGCCAATATATAAACTAGGTTCCAAAAATATTACATTGAAAAGGCTCGCTAATGTGTTGTCCTATTTTGAAGGGAAGTATGCATGTTTAAAACTTATTTTCCTTCATACATGCTCAGTTTCACAAATGGAAATATATGTTGGGAAAAATAATGAGAGGAGGGGGGGGGGGGTGAATTAGTATTTAGAGTTGACTAAAAACATTTCACTTTTTGTTTCTCTTAAACCCATACATTACTTTACTGAACCCAACTCGCATATAAATGTGGATATCCTTAAGAAAACTTGCATATTTCTAGAGATCTTATTATACGTTTAATTATTTACTTAGATCATTGCATCATTCATTCATCAGATGTTTAGTAAGCAGTAAACATGTGCAGTAATAATAGAATAAACCATCACACATAAGCAACACACATGAACACCAGTATTTAAGGTGGAAACCCAATTCGAGAGAAAACCACCTCTGCTGTCATCTCTGTCTTCAATATTTATTATAAATAAAACTTCTTACAATTTTGTACTGGCGCAGACTCATACCAGCATGCAGGCACCCACCTGCAGAAAGGCTACAACCGTCTCTCATTCTCCAGCCACTACTGGAAGGGAGCTCCAACCCCCTGATTTTAACACCAGCTTCTACTGGCAGGATAATTCCACTTTCATACAGAAGGCTTCAACCCTCACATCCACAAGATTTCTTCAATTTCTTCATTAGACTTCCATCATGTCTTCATCATTTCTAGATCATATCCATAGGTTCATCATATATGCAGATATCTCTCAAAGAGATTTATTGATTAACAACCCTTCCACATGCACCCCCTATATTATGATCCTCTTCTCCTTATATAGTTTAGCCTTTATCAATACCATGAGTCAAAACCACTCAACCGCTAATGGTGTTCCTGGACAGGATCAAAATAGGTAATCCAGCGGGGTCTACCCAAGCCCCAAAAAAATTTTCGTTGTTTTATTTTCTTGATCTTGCAATTAATTAATCTAAGGCTTTTTCATATCTCAATTTGAGATTGAGATATTAATCCAATTCCCCCTTTAGTTGTTACAAACATTAACGTGCCGCTGACTTAAATAAAAACCCAGTAGTAATATATATCCATATAACCTTTCGGGCCCTTCAATAATATTTAATCTTCGACTTGGGGATCTGCACTGATAATTAAAATTCCTATCAAAAGACCCAACCCGCGGACACAACTAGCGCACTGGATATCAAGACAAGTGCCTCCGCAGTTGATCGAGTTGACTACGGGGACAACAGAGATGAATGGCAAAGATTGAGTGCGGGGGCACCAGCCAAAATTTTCATCCGTACCTCGAGAGCCCCCGCAGCGACGCAAGACGTTGAGTTGGTCACAGCTGTCTTCCACTTCGGGTGAAGATCTCGGCATAACACAACAACGTATATTGAACCAATAATGTGAAGGGAAATCGGGTCCCACACCCTTAATACATGACATAATACTTTGGGTTAAACCCGTAAACCTCAATACATGCATATGGGCCCCAACGTTAACGGTCGTCTCCATTCGACGGTTGTTATTGCGTCGTGCCACCTCATTTGATCGGACGGATATCGCTCGGTGAAGACGCGCGAACAATAATGTGCGATGACCGTCGTACTTTGGTTAACCTTTGCGCATCTTCCTCATACGACCACCGTTTGATGGCTTCTCTCCACAACGACAGTGCTCAACAATATCACGCGGCATCCTTGGTCGAACGTTAACGTGCGATGGCGCGCAGTGATGGCGGTTTTGTAAATACGCTCAGGGACGCGTGTCGCTCGTTCTATGGAATCGCTCCCAACCTCTTGAATACTGCTTGCCCATCAAGAGCGGTGCGATGAAAACCGGAAACCCCCTTCATTGTTTATTCCGCTCATGGTTCCTCTCCTTCACTCAAGGTTCCATCCATCTTTATTCTGTCATTGCTACGTTTCTCCACGAAAGCATAACTTTGTTTTAATTGTTCTTCCTCCGCGTTATTAGTTCATATAACCATAAAAATGTTATACAGCTCCAATGAAATCCTTATGGACTATTTGACTCGGTTCTTTTGCATTCAATAGGGACACCTTTCTTTGTATTTTCTAACACATGTGGAACGCACTATTACTTTGACCGATAGAGCTTATGTGCCCTGCACACATAGAGCACGTCCGTGGCTCACTCTCCCAACAGAACTTCACACAGAGTTTCAGGGCATTCCGTATGAGAATTGAACCAATCAATACCCAAATACTCTCGGTATTCTCCATCCATCAAAGTATCACCAGAACTCAATCATACACAAGATTTCCTTTATTCACCATCAAGATGCATACATACACCGAAATTATTCAAGAAAAGCTTCACAGATGATTTAACTTGTCCTTATTTACATCAAATTTCCCATTAAATACAGAGCTTCGTTCAATTCACATTCAGTCGTATATTCTTCTTGTATAGAACTGCTGATGGTTTTCTGAGTTCTTTATATAGTCCACATCCTTTGTCAGAGAGTTACCATTAAGGACAATAAATTCAATATACTAGGATACCAGAAATGCCAACAATATATTATGGAGCTGAAAAACTAGAAATATAGTAAGATGATAAACCACAAATCCATCCATTGCTCCATATATATCATCCTAAAACTCTTGTTATATGATGAAAATCACAAGTTTACCCCTCATACAATAATATGAATGGAAAATGAGAAGAGCCAAGACTATTTAATGACAAAACCCCTTAAAATACTTTAATTCTTTAACCCCTAAAGTGGGTAAAACTTATCTCCTTTCCGTTGGAATTTTGATACACATCAAAATTTTAAGAAGTTGGAATAGCTTAGGATCCTCTCTTATGGCCTCAAGATCCATACCAGAGCAATTGAATTTAAAGAACACAAGAATTTTCAGAGATGTAGATCAGAACATTTACTAGCTTTGATCAAAATCCACATTGGAAGATTCTAAAGTATTCTTGAGAAATTTCTTTCGATTACAAGAGTATTTCCTGTAAGTGTGGAAACAGTTTCAAATATGGACACCTTAATCATTCTTTTCTGAACAACAACTAGTCATCACAGTTTAGAAATATTTGGAGAAGAAACATCCTAAAGACCCTAATTCTCTAGGAAAAAAGGCATAAGTGAATTTTTTACCCGTAGTCATGTTCTCTTAACCAGAAGACCGAACTTTGGTGCTTCAACAAGGTACACACATCATTAGTTTTTTATTCCAATGACAACATCACTTTATAAATAGGAGCATTAGAACCCAAGCGTGGAAAAAAAACATCAAAAATATTCTCGGTGTCTTAAAAAAAAATAAAAAAATCCATAAGTCTTAAGTAGATGACTTCAATCCTTAGTCACCCACATTTGGTGTTTTATTTCAAAAAGATGAATTTCAGGAATTTTGCTTCTGTGATCCATAAAATGTGATAAAAATATTTCAGTGAAAATCACATCAGAATAGATTTGGTCGAGGCGTTTCAAACCAGCCAGTGTGGTTCATCATCAGGACAAGATGATGAACCACACTGGCTGGTTCGAAATGCGTCGACCAAATCTATTCTGATGTGATTTTCACCGAAAGATTTTTATCACAAGATGAATTTCACTGAATATGAAGCAACAATGAATTTAATCAAGATAGTTAATTTTTATAATAAAATTTAAAAATAAGTCTTTAAGATTATTTTTTTTGTTACTTGGAACATTAAAAGAAAAACCAAATCATCCAGTCAAGCTTTTGCAATAATATTTGTAAAATATTGAGCCTCCTCTTTTTGTAAAAATTATAAAAATATGAAACAAAATCCATGTAGATAGGTAGATATATAGATAATCCCAATGAATGGGGTCGATAAATTTGAAAGGGTTGTTTCATGTCAGAGTTTGTCACGAAGTCTCCAATTCTCGTCGAGCCGAGGTTTGAGTCCCAATGAAAATGCGAGTTTACTAACTCCTGTTATCAATGGCAGTTAAAGAAACCTCCATCTAGATACTTTGGGGAAATTTTGTCACATTTTTCCTAGAGGAAAAAAGGTAGATAATTAAAGATATAGATATGAATTTATAATGAAACTAAAAAATGACTTAATTCTTTTGTCCAATGTAATGGTGAATTGTATCATATACTTTTGCACTAGCACATTTTTTCAAATTCCGTTGTTCCCATGTTCGAATATCAACTTGGTGAATTAATCTAGAGCAACATATAACCCACATATAATAAAGCAGATGCCAACTCTCTTCAACATCCTCTAACGAACCGTACATTTCTATATCATAGATTGCAATATAGGATTAGGCTACAATACAAGTCCCACAAGCCATCTTGATCTAAGTAAAAATTCCTAAAATTAATATAATTTCAATGGGTATTTGTTCACAAGTGAGATTAGGAAAGTTTTAAAATGTAAATAAGTGTTTCATTCTCTCTGTGGGATTCCTCACCCATGCCACATAGCTAACAAAGGCATAAGGCAAGGCAGAAAACCCAGGTGAGTTTGATAGAATGGCTACCACTCATACCTTGAGCTGAAGGGGAAGGAATTGTTCTTAAGATCAAGCCCCTATGCAATTTCATACGTAAATGACCACATCCAGTTTCATGAGAAATTTATTCAATGAGCATAGAATTGTGTTCAACATCTTATACACAATAGAGAAGGTTGGGAAGTTTTTTTACGTTTATAGGAAGAAAAATCTTCCATCGAGATATTAAAGTTGAATTCCCATTTTTTGGTGCACATATTAAAAAAAATAGGGCCAACATACCACAACACTTGAAGTTTAGGTTAAATTTTATGTTATAAAAACAAAAGAGATATTTCTACTTCATTTGAAATAAAAACACAAAAACTTTGGAAAAGTATAGTAGAAAAATATATAACTCACATCCTACTACATCCACTATTTGTCCTCTATCACAGGATCATCAGTTAAGTCCTGAGACACCTGGCTTTGTTTTAACGCTTTTATGATAGCGTCTGGAAAAAACGGTTGATTGGTAGGTGCAACAATTCTCATGATGGCTTTGGTTTTTGATGGCTTCATTAGTTGTAGCATCAACATCGGATTCTCCTCCCTCTTTACAGTAAGTATGAAGATGGGTTGTGTTTGTGATGGCTTGGTCGATGTAGCCAACAAAAACATCATACTCTCCTTCCTCTTTTCCCTTTCACGTTCATCATGATTTTATATTCTTTCCAAAATCTCTTTTCCATGGCCATGCAGCTAGGATGCAAAACCACTTCTGTCACGTTTAGATTCCTTCCAGACCCTGTATAGAGCTTTGGCTCCTGGTAGAATTTTGTCCAGGATGATATGTTCACCATCAATTAGAAATCTAAAAAAAAAAGTTCACATTTAGCTGGGAATTAAATTCAGATTCCTATTTCAGGAAGGCTCACAAGCATGTTTAGATGGAGCTGTGTGTTGCATTTGGATTCCTCATTCTGCAAACACTCCCTTAGTGCTGGACAAGGACCTGTTTCTTCACAACCATTATTGTTTCTTTTGTAAGTTAAATTAAAGTTTTGAATTTCTCATGTAAAATTTACATGCTTATGTTGAATTTCCATTTAGAAAGAGGAAAATGGTTCTTCAATTTGACATTCTCCGAATTCTGTGTAGAGAGGTTGGGAGCATTCTCTGAAGGCTCCAACTGTTGTGAGAAAGATTCCAAGTTTCAGGTTGGGATTTTCTACTTTTATTTGTATTTTCTTGCTGTGGGAAATAGTGGTACAAAGCCCAATATCTCCACCATTGGTGCCAATCAGTTCAATGAATTTGATCCCAAAGAGAAGGTTCAGAAATCCTCCTTCTTCAAATGGAGGATATTTAGTGTGATTTTTGGAACGTTGTTTGCAGACGGTTTTCTAATATACATCCATTATTGCATGGGATTCACTGTAGTTTGTGTGATTCCCACGGTGGATTTATTATATCTCTAATACTATTCTTAATTGATACTCCCTTTTACAGACATAAAGTTAAGAATGGAAATCCATTCAATCGCATGGCTCAAGTAATTGTTACAGCAGTTCGTAAATGGAAATTTAATGTGCCATCAGATCCCTCCAAACTTTAAGAGGTTGACCCCCAAAGAGTATGTTGCTAAAGGCAGATTCCCCATTTCTCATACTCCAATTTTTAGGTGAGTTCAATGAGGAGTAATTTTCATTATCAGCTGACTATTTTGTGAATTATGATTAATAGTAGACAAACCCTAGTTATAATTGTTGAAATAAATCATCATGATTGTTTGAGAGTAAATATTATTAGTGTTAGTGCCATCTTTTATGTTATTAGTGTTAGTATCATTTCTCATATGTTGTTTTTTCTAGTTGATTATATTTATCATATAATAAGATAATTAGCATGCTCGGTTATTATTATAACATAATTAGCTTTCATCCTGATGAAATTTAGTTAGCTTTACATATTCATTCAAAAGAAATGAATTAATTTTATATCCATGTTTATACAAATTAATTTTTGCATAACTTCACTGCAATATTATTTAGTCTAATTTTCCTTTTTATACCTTGCAGATATTAGAAGAAAACAACAACAAAGGATGGCTCAACCAGTTGGTGGAAGTTGTGTCCTGTAACCCAGGTAGAAGAAACTGATCTTATGCTTCTAGTGTGGGAGTTTTTACTGATACCTTTCTTTTATAAGTTTTATTAAATTTTTGAGTTTCTCAGGTCAAATTTACAGGCTTTATATGTCCAGTTTCCATTGAGAATGAGGCAGATGGTTCTTCAATTTCACATTCTCCAAAGTTAAGTAGATATAAAGATACATGTATAAGGCCACAATGAAGGCATATGACTTGTATAATTTAACAAAATGGTTGAGAATAAGATCTAAAAATTAAGGTCCTTGAAAATATTCCTAAATTGATCAAATAAAACTGTTGAGAATAAAATCTAAAAATTAAGGTCCTTGAAAATCTTCCTAACTGGATAGTGAATTGTTCCCAATATATATGTTCCTAGATAATATTTAATAGTTTTTTTCTTTTATGTGGTGCCCTCCCACCTTCTATTTGTGCTTTCATTCCTCACTCGACTCAATCAAATGGGTATGCCATTATCTCTTCCTTGGTTCAAAACCTAACCAATCACTGCATTTCTAGCATATCCTGTAACACCATCGACATTTAATCCATTGGTTTGATCAAGGGTGGGCGAAAGCGAGGAGGACGAGGAAGGACCAGAAGAATAAAAGATATCATGATGGAAATTAATTTCCTACTTAATAGATAGATATCAAGATGTTTCTATCTACCTCTATTATATGGATAAGGAAAAATGTTGGTAAATTGAAAAACTACTTATGCTTTATATTGCAATCCGATCATTGTCCCATTACTGAAAAAATGATTATCTAAAATCTTCCTAACTTACTCCAGAGTAACGAAAATAACGACGTTAAAAGGACCTTGTCTCGTCACAATGGGAATAAGCCCCTTGTAAAGAGCCATAGGACCTTCTGCCTTGATGGTCATCAAAGCACAACTAAGGGCTCCATAACGTCGTACAAAATAAGGTGTCGGATCTTGGTAGAATGCTATACAGAAGTCTGGATCCTAGTAGAACACATATTTTCCAGCAGTAGTCTAGAAGATATGTTGATCTTCGGCATTCTCTCACTGTTGTGTCAATCTTCCTAGCTAAAAAATAAAATATAATCACAATTTATCTGCAAGATATTCAAGATGTCCCTCAAATTTTTCGCTGGATATATTCCAGATAAAATGATAGCACACTACCATGGTAAGTTGTTTCCGATCTGGTGTGTACTGCTTCAGCTTTGCAGGAGCATCCTCTTGCACTATTCTATAGATTGTGCAAGCTATCGAACAGATGGAATCCAAACCCCACATGATATTCCTCCCTGTTTCTGTAAAGTAGATCTTATTTCCTCGTAGAGAAGGCTGGGTATTTTTCTCTATGGCTCTACATATTTCGTAGGAAGGCAACCATAAAAACAAGATGTGTGACTTCTTATTCAATACATTTGACTCTTCCTATTAAATAATAAAAAACATGAATCCATAATAAATTGGAACAAACAAAACTCGATCCATAAAACACAAAACCCATATATTAAATCCATGGTAAAATATAATAACATGTAAGGAAACAAGAGAGTTTGACATTTATCTGGAAAAAATGAAGAACGACATCCTTATGGGCCTCTCACCTAAGTATTACATTTTTTCTACAGAAAACTAGGGTTTAAGAGTAAAAATAAATTTGTGTCAGGAGACTAAACCTTGAAAAGAATTAGACAATGGTGTCTTAGCCTCCTCAGCCTCTTCATTACCAACACCCTCCTTGAAATTCTTGGGAGACCCTCGATCAAATCTTTAGCCTCTGGTGAGAAAGTAGATGACCTTGATTACGAAAATTCGAGCACTTCTCTAGAAGTATTATGAAGTTGCGAAGAGAGATGGAGGCTTTAGGGATGGGCAAAAACCCCTAGGGTGGGGAATATTGTTCAGATTCATTATGAGGAAAGAAATCACCACGATTGAGGCACCCCTCCTTCCCTGGATAAACCCTACAACACAAGGAAAATGAAAAAATTATATATTTGAAATTTTTTGATATTTTGATATGAAATGCGTATGTTTTTTGGTCACAAAGAAGACATATATGAAGCATAGAATCCAACTTAGGGGTGAGTGGGAAGGCATGGTGGAGGATAATTTTTTACAAAGTTTTAGCATGGAAAAAAGCTCAACAAAATTTGAAAAAATATGAATTTATAGAAGCAAACATGTAGAAGGTTGAATATGTTGATTCATAGAACGTTGAGTCTATAAGGTTAATGAGTCATCTCATATGTTTTTTGCACCTAGTTTTCTAGATAATTTGTATATCTCTCTAAAGAAATGGACTTTTTGTAGTCTATTTGTGTGTTGAGTGGCTTATAGTTGGTAAATTCTCTATTATAATTTCGAGTTTTTTTGAGGTCACTCTATTCTCCTATATATGCAAGGTCTATAAAGTACTTAAATAGATTTAATATTAGGGAGAAGCTGTAATGGGGATTGCATTTTTTATTAGTTTTTTGTGTTCACTCTACATTAGAGTTATGTAATACTATACATGTTATTAGTATAATGGATTACTACTCTACCTATGTGTTTGAATTTTTACTATATTTGGGTGATCTATGTTAGTTTTTATTCATAATTATGTTAGTTATATTGGTTTAAATGAATGCTAATAATATTAAATGAATGTGATCCCCACTAAAATATTTAACATTTTTCACTTTACTTATTGGAAATTATTATATGTGTCTCAAGTGAGACCTTCTTGCCCCTATAAGATGGAATATATTAGGACATTAGACATCGATAGACCATATTTAGAAACATTCCATTAACCTTGAGTCTATGATAAATCCAAAACTAAATAATGGGAAATAATTGTCGAAAATTATTGAAATATGGTAGATGAGTTAAATTAGAGTTTAATGAATGAGGGTGTTGGGTTTAACCTACAAAATGTCTTCAAGTGACTCGAAATTTTTTAACCATGACCCTAAATTTCCCCTAAGCTTATTTAGGATGCAAATTATTCTTGGAAATGGGTTGGGAAAGGTAGAAGGTTACATTAGGAGGAGGTGCTTGAGGAAAAAAGTCCTTTTATTGGCTCTTGGGAAAAATGGAAAAGAAATATTACTTTTAGGACTTCATTTTTCTATGTTAATGTATAATTTCTACCTCAAGAGAGATGAATTTGTCACTAAGCCATTATGGTAATTGCAATAGTTAAATAATAATCAAGTATTTTTTAAGTGGATAGAAGAGGATATGGTATACTTAGCCATACTGGGGTATTAAGCTCCCATTACTAAGCTTGACATTTTATTTAAGATGAAGGTGGTGTTGTAAGCCAAATAACTTACAATTACAAAAGTACTAGACTAAGTTTGATATTAGAACAATTGATGACATTGTTGGGTAGAGTATAGTTCTTTAGTGAATCTTCAATGAGTTTAAATCATGTGTTCTAATTGAGATAAATCCTTTCTTGGAGGGCAAAGAATATTTGAAGGTGTACCTAGTAGGTATGACAAGCAAACATTTTGTGTGATTTCCCCCCACAATATACTATTCATACAACAAAAATATTAATATTCCCTAGTCTAACATTGATCATTGCTTTAGTAGATGGAGGTATGAAATAGATCCATCCTAACAGTGGCCGGAAAAGGAATACACTAACAATTTTCCTTGTTGGTGCAAAGGGATGTTGTTAAAATATATGTTTCTAGGATTTTGTGTGGATTTGATTAGACAAATTGTGTGACAAGAAACAATATAGAAAAAATTGCCCATATCAACTATCTTCTTCTAGAGAATAACCATAACCATTTGACCTTCATTATTGTAAGTAGAGAAACTATTGTTTTTACTTCTTAGATGATTACCCAAAACAATTAATTTCTTCATACGTAAGTCCTCAACATAACCATTGAAATATTCAAAGAAATGGCTTACAATTTTTGTTGTAGCTAGAGCAACTTCTTCAAAAAGGGACCCACTATGACCTCAATATTCAATTAATATTGCATCCAAAACCTCGAAAACAGAAGAAAGAAATGACCACTTGTTATTTAAGGATGAAATTTACTTTAAAAAAAGTGTTAAAAAGAATGAAATTAAGAAAAAATAAATTCATTTCCTTGACAATAGAAAAAGGTCATTTCCAACACAATAATTTTAATTTATTCTAGGTTTTAATGATGTCAAGCCAATGTATGGTTGCACTTCAATATGTATACAAGTGCAGAGACCATTTCATGAATATATTTTATATTTTTGGTGGCGATTTGTTAAAGATTTATTAACATTCAACGTTTCTTGAACAATGATATGAAAATTTGTCTTTCCTTTGTTTTCCAACTCTAAGTGGATGAGGAAATTAACTATGGGTTAAGTCACTATTGTGGTCACTAGTGAATCATCTAGGAAAGCATAGTTTGTTCTCAGCGGTACTGCCTTCCAAGATATGGCATCTGATCCTTGTAGAGGTATAGATAAGCTCAAGGTTAGAGTCATGTCTACATTGCTTTGAAGGAATTTATATTCTCTTGATTGAAGATGAGAAAAATAGACGAATTTCAAAAATGGTTTGCAGAATTTTATTTTATTTTGTAATTCTTATTTTTATAGATGACTCTTTCGAACAATACAAAGTGCCTTGTGAATATTTCCTTCCACGTTAATGCAGGCTCAAGTGCTTACTAGATTAGCCTCCTTCATGAATACAAAAATGGAGATGGTGACCTAAACTAGATGGGTGCTTTACAAAGTTAATTAATTTCCCATTGTATGTACTACATTGAATAATGAAATTATATTATTCATGGGTTACAAGTTTATATAATAGGTTCGTGTTTCACTTCTCTTTAGGGAAACCCCAATACATGGAAACAAATGCAACAAACATGGCGTGCAAATTGGGCTTTGAATAGTGTCCCTTTATGTGTTGTGTTTTCAATTTGCCTCACAACCCTCTTAGCAAGGAAAATTATCATTATAGATAACTTTATTCTAGAGATTTGGCACTAAAATTCTACATATAATAACAATGCCAAAAATCAAGAACTATAGCTCTCTTTTCAAAGTCCTTTTCATCTTTTCCTCACAATACTTGTTCGTTATCAATATCTTATCCATATTTAGCCTCTGAATTTTTTTACCACCAATTAGGGTTACATTCCCAAAAAACCTGACTCATTGATGGTGTCGCATGGTCTTGCCCTGATGGGTCAGTCACCCTATCAAGTTCCCCCTTCAAAGGGACTTGGGCCTAGTTTAGAAAAAATGGGATTTGATCGCCCTACAAATGGCGCTCAGTCAATCTTCCAATGGGTATGAAAAAAAAATCTTATACCGTGTTACCCTTCACACAAACTAATAATTCCACCCATCCACCGTGGATCCAACATCATAGAAACCATACAAAGGCAAAGCCCCTATGAGGGAGCCGCATTAATCCCCCAAACAATTTTTCGTTCAAAGTTCCTCCCACTAAGGTGAACATGATCCAACATAATACTCATGTGTTACTAGGTGTGACAACCAATAAAACTGAAAATCAACCACGCTATAATTGACTCATGACCAATTTTAAGGCGAACCCAACTTCTAGCTCATTATAGAGTCACACTCTTTGCAGACACAAACAATTTCCATCGCCATTGAAAAAATTTGGTTGTGACTCTTCACAAAATTCCAACTAATGTCTAACTAATGTCCAACTAACAAAACTAAAGTAGCAAGAAACTCGGGTGAAAAATCTTCAAAACTGCACATAGAGGAAGTGTCTGCGAGGGAGACACAACAATTGATCATTTCTTAGTATTTAGCACATAAATAAAAGTTTTTCAGAATTTCTCGAAACTAGGAAGAAAACATAGAGCTCTTCACCAGGATTGCAACGTAACTTGTTTCATCAAAATCCAATTTCGTATGAGTAAGTTATGGCCTGATGTTCGCTTTCTCAAACAGCTAAAAAAAATGCAAAATTGGACAGGTTACTGACATGGCAGCCCAGTCAACAAAAAAGAATCTTCTGGAATATTCTTTAGGTTTCTACAAATAAGGTTTTAACAAATGGAACTTTCTGATTCACCAGTTTGGTCTAAGGCCGAAAGTCTGTTCATACAAATTCAATAGTCCGTGTATTCATGCCAAGGTTCGGTGGATTAATAAATGCAAAGTCAGTTTTATCCGCACAAAAAATTTGTGGTAACGGGGTGGGGTCAGGTTTTGAACCCAAGACCTCCACCCCACAAGCCCACGCCCTAACCATTTTTCCATGGCTCTGATTTGAAAATAATTGCAGATCGACATGGATTTAATCCTTATGTAGTGGGACTGACGGAGGGCGGAGAGGCCAACCCCTCCCGCCATGTGACCACTACACCGCGACCAGCACCAGGGCTAACCACTAAGAACGTTTAGCACAAGATAAATTTATTTAAACAAAAATTAACCATTAATTAAGTGTAGGTTAATGTGGCGACATATCTAGAGGCTCCCCTAATTTTGGCGGACTTCCACTTTTAGTGGAGCTAACTAGCAGTTAGCTAGATTTGGAGGCAGCTTCCTAGGGAAATTTGTTTTTGCCATAATGGAGGAAAATTTCGATCATTTTTTGAAAAATGAATAGTCAATATTAGTTTATTTTAGCATTACAGAGACAATGGAACATGTTTCAAAGGCTGAAAATGACTTCTACATGTGATTTTTCTAAAGCGAAGTTCAAGGGAGCCTAGGGCCACTAGGGAAGGAGGTCAAGTCTGGACTAGCCAGAGTCAGTTTTTACTAATTGGACAATCATTTTTAGATGATTTGTATGTTTTTAAGACAATAAAATAGGTTTCAAGAGAAATTGAATATTTTACACAACACGTTTTCCAAATTTGAGCTAATACAAGAGGCACAAGATATGGAGCTGGACCAAGGAGATGTAGCCCAGGTGGGGTGAAATCCTTCATCAAAAACTTGTGTTGATGGATATTTTTATGGTTTGATATACATTTTTATGTTGTTGTTCAATTTTTACTTATGTTTTGTATTTTTCATTAATTTCAACATAAAACACAAGGCAATTTCATGTTTTGACACTCACCTACACCAAGAAAACTAATGCACCACAAGAAAACAAGAAGCAAATAAAATATAATTCTAAACTTGTAATTAGCACAAAAAAACTAACATACAGGTTTAGATAAATTTGGTATTAGATACTGGTTGAAAGAGCATCAGGTTGCTTAAGGTTATTTGCTTGTTTTGCTAGAGTTTGTGCAAAAGAGTTTTAACGCTTGCAATTTTGTGATGCTTACAAGGTTAAGATTGAAGAGAGGAGAAGGGAAGCTATTGGTAGCAAGTCCTGAGATTAGGACCAAAAGAAAAAAGAGAGTTGATAAAACATCATTTTCATCCAATATTCCACTCAAATATGCACTTGAAGCACCTCAAATTCCATCTCCATCAGTTGAGATTGAAGAGGTACAAATTTCATAAGAGTCTAAAGTGATTGAAGAGGTACAAGCTACAGAGGTTGAGATTGAATCCAAATCCATTATTTCAGGCTATGAAGAGACTCATGAACATTATGAAGAAGAGGATGTTAAGAGAGACTTCAAAGAGATGCAAATAATTGTTAAAATCATGTATGCAGATTTCATGGCAGAAAGAGCTGGAGAAGGTTTAAAGCCTCCACATGGAGAAGGATCTTCAAATAGTAAGAAGGATGAATAGAAGAGTTCAAAGGGAAGTGGAGGAAAGCCACCTCCATCTCTACCATATTCATCATCCTCATCATCCCCATCTGCATCATCTTCCACTTCCACCACAAAGACCACTCACACTCACTCAAAAGCCACAAGAGGAAAAAATTCATTACTCAAATTGGACATAAAGTTTTAATTACCCATGTACAATGGCGAGGTAAATGAAGAGAAATTATACAATTGGGTACATCAATTGGAGGTGTATTTTAGAATTCAAAACCTTCATGAGGACAACATAAAGATTCAGTTGGCTTCATTGAGGCTAGAAGGAGCAACATTAGTCTGGTGGGAAGCAAATACTCAAGAGGAAATGTGAATCCATGGTAAGATATCCATAACTTGGGCTGAGTTTATTTCTACCATTAAAATACAGTTTTATCTTTTAACTTACATGGAAAAATCTATTATGAATTGGAAAAATTTTAGGCAACTCAAGGGTCAAACAGTTCAAGATTATACCCAGGAGTTTAGAAAGAGAGATTTGTTGTTAGGAGTAAATTTGAATTCCCAAGATACACTCTTGAAATAAATTGGGGGTTTACATTCCTATTTTAAGCATTCTATTCTCATGTTTAACCCAAGAATAGGCAAAGGCAAGGGGAAAACAAGGCATAGAGGAGAAAGAGGAAAGAGAGGGTAAAGGGAAAGGAAAGTTTTTTGGAAGAGGAAAAAGAAATAGTTCTGTAAAAAAAGAGTAGGAAAAACTCACATGCAAGAATTGTTCAAACATTGGCCATGATGAAGACCCCTGTTGGAAACTTCATCCAGAATTGAAACCAAATAGACTGAAAGCCAAGGAGAAGGGGAAAACTATTTATATAGTTGGACAAGACTTAGGGTCAAATTCAGGAGATGAGACAAAAATTACAGCCATGGGATTGAAGGTAAACATTTTGCAAGCACTAGTACTTCAAATTTTTCAAATGATACTCATGATGGAGATACAAGAATATACATTTTCCACATTAGAGTTGTCTCTAAACATACCAAGATTGATACACTTTTTTATAGTGGATCACAAGCTAACTTGATTTCTGAAGATTTGGTTAATCAAATAGGCCTTGAAACAATTATACATCCAAGACCATGTCCTTTGGGTTGGATTTTCAACAATGAAAACTTGCAGGTTACAAGGAAGTGCTTACTAAGGTTCGCCATTAACTCAAAATTTCTTGATGAAGTTGAGCTTGATGTGGTACCGCTTGAAATATCTATTATTGTATTGGGAAGTACTTATCTGTATGATAGTAAAGTTGTATTTCATCGCCAAGAGAACAAGCATCACTTGTTTAAGGATGGTATTGAGTACATAATTAGAGAACATAAGAAGAATACAGGTTTGTCTCTTATGCATGCAAGTGAAATGAAGAGGATAGTGAATGCAAGTTAGAACTTGACATTGTTGATGATCAAACAAAGAGATGTATTGAATCATACTTTTCATAAATATTCTTATGCTTGTAATGAGTTATTTCAGGATGTTAACATGTTGCCTTTGAAAGAAGGTGAAAAACATTTGCAACAGTCAACATTGGTGTTAAGCAGTGTTGGAAACAAGATGTTGGTGTAAGAGGGTGCAAAGGTCAAAGAGAAAGTGACAAAACATATTGGAAATGAAGGCATGGGTTCCACAAATGCTGGTTTATGGTTTCTAAAAGGTACATGGAAATGGCAAAGAAACTTGGTCAAGAGTTGACGCAAGTACAAAGTGACATCAGGTAAAAATCACCATGGTGACAGTGTGCAAGGTGATGGCTTTGTTTATGGTTTTTTGTATATATTTATGCTGATGTTCAGTTCTTACATATGTTGTGTATTTGTCATTAATTTCAACATAAAACCGAAGAAAATTTCCTGTTTTGACACTCCCCTGCACCAAGAAAACTAATTCACCACAAGCAAACAAGAAGAAAATAAAATATATTTCTGAACATGTAATTACACAGAAAAACTAACATACAGGTTTAGATCAACAATCCCCCGAAAGGGGGTTCCTGTTCAAAGTGTCTCTCACTAAAGTGGTGATCCAACATACCACGTCTCATGTGTCACCTTTTCAAAAATTTCATATTAGTGCTTATGTTAAATCCATCAAGTAATATTTTTTTTTTGGATTTATGAGGCTTGGTCTATGTTAGGCTTCCTTTAGTAGACAAAAAAAAAAAATCTAAAATTTATGTTTCTTCCTTGAATTTTCATGAAGATAACTAGGTCATCATCATGGAGAGTTAGGTTTTTATTAGCTTGTATCGTAACTCAACTTAAAATAAACTCGATCTTGTATGCTTAAATTCATATTTGTGCTGAGAATATAGATTCTCCTAATCTCTGCCTATTCTAGGCTTGTAGTAATAAACCAAGACCCATGGTCCTTCTCTTATAACAAATATATTTGACCATAGTAGAATAGAGATAATTTTGGACTTTTCTTAGGTATTTTTTTTCAATATGAAGTCTGTTTCCAACCATAGAAAGTTATTCTTACAAACTCGACTTCTGGTGAATACGTCCTTCATAATCTTGACTAGATTTCAAAGACAAATTTGAACCTTGTTCCTAACTATAATACCACGTTGAAATAAAAATGCATAATAAAATTTCTTAACATGATAATTTTTATATATTTTTTCTCATTTAGACATTACTTCATTCATTGGGTCATCAAGAAATTATACAAGTTCAGAATAAGACTTGCAAGAGGGAAGCCTATGGTTGTGATAAGGTTTGGAAAAAGTAATTTCAGAGAAAGGGAAAATTTGGGTTGGGCACAACATTGTTTTGCTAATGACTAGGTTGGGTTCCAAAGTCGCAAAAAAAGTAAGGCTATCTATGAGGGTATGACAACTAGGGAGTGTCAAGGTGTTCCAGGGAATGTAAGGTTCCCAAGTAATGCTATTTGTTAGGGCACAGGTGCCAAGGCCTGCTTGGGAATAATAATATGTGACAAATAGTGCGAAGGAATGTAAAACATGATAAGATATTCCAAGTGTTAAGGCATGTCAAGATGTGAAACGGTGTGACAATGCCTGTCAAGGATGATCAAGGAAACAAAATGAAGAAACAAGTTAAACTACAATGATATGGACACATAAGAGGGTTAAGAAGTCATCAATTTACCTTTTTTGTGAGGGGAATGCTAGGCACACCACCACTAGGTGCGAATAAGTGCCAAGTGCCAAGTGTTAGTGCATTCTACATGCCAAATCTTCCTCTATTTCTTCTCATCTACTTTCCAATAATTGATCTCAAATAAATTTAATATTAAACCATGCCAAAGCATACCAAGTCATCTCAATGCATTTATAGACATGCTAAGAATTTCCAAGTTCTAACATGTGCCAAGTGCCAATGTGTGTCAGGGAGTGTTATGCATGCTATGACGTGGCAGGGCATGTCGAAAAGTGCTATGTAGAGAGTGCCAATGCATGCTGAGGATTGTGAGGGAGTACTATGAAAACACAAGGGAGCACTAGGTAAAAATGCATGGAAGTGAATGAATATGAGGGTGTGCTAGGGAGTGGCAATGAGTGCTAGTTTTAATGCCAAGGAGGGAGTGAGAAGTTATTCTAAGAATTCACACAACATATCGACCATTCATTGCTTACCATTCCCACACCATAAAAAAAACCCCTAAAAATGTCGTTCTTAAAATCTCTTGTGTGTTTTCCTATTGTAATTCAAGTAGAATCTCACAATTACTTATGTTAGTAATGGCGTAATAATTGTTTTATTCTCCTAAAGGAACTCTTTCTAGATATGTACCCCATCAAACGTAAATCATTGAGTGAAAATGAATGGAAATGAATGAATACAAGGGTGCGTTGGGGAGTGTCAGGGAGTGTCAGGCGTGCTAAGGGGTGAGTGAGAAGGCATGCTAAGGAATGCTATGGAATTTCAAGAAGTGCCAGGTTGTGCTAACATGTGCCAGATAGTGCCAAAGCATGCCAATGCATGCCAGACATGCCAAGACATGCCATGTGTTAATGCATGACAAGATGTGGGAGGTGTTAAGGTATGTGAACACATGTTAATGGGTGTAAGGCGACAAAAGGGAACACCGAGTTAAAATGAAAATAAATGAACACATATGAGGGCTAATAATTCAGGACCTTAGCTTTTCAAGAGGGGCATGCTAGGCATACCAACACTAGTGCCAATACATGCCAAGGGCCAAGATTTAGCGTGTATTAAGTGCTAAATCATCCTCTATTACTTATCTATTAATTGTGAATAATTTATCTGAAATAATTTTTATCTTAAACCATGCCAAGTAATTCCAGGGCATCCAAACACATGCCAAGAATTTTCAAGTGTCATTAAGTGCCAAGAGCCAATATGTGTCACAGAGTTATAAGGCATGCTATGGAGTTGCATGTGTGGTAAGGAGGGAGTGATAAGATATAATAAATATTTCCAAGGCATGCTAGAGTTTTAGGGAAGAATACCAATATGTGCCAGGTGCTAATGTGTGTTGAGTGTTACCAAGTTCCCGGGAAACACAAGGGAGCACTATGTAAAAATGCATGGAAATGAATGAATAAGAGTGTGTGACAGGGAGTGTTAGTGAGTTTGAGGTGTGTTAAGGAGTGAGTGACATGGTATGCTAGGAAGTACTAGTTCATTCCGATGTTCCAGAGTGGCATGTGGCGAAGATGTGCCAGGTGCCAGGGTGTGCCAACACATGCTTGAAAGTGTTAGGGATTCATAGGGACACACAAGGGAGCATTAGGTTAAAATAATGTATGCAAATGAACAATTAAGAGATTGTGATAGGAAGTGTCAGTAAGTTCCAAGTGTGCTAAGGAGAGAGTGACAAGGTATGCTAGAAAGTGCTAAGATATGTTAGAGGTTAGGGAAACATGCCAATATGTGCCAGGTTCTAGGGTGTGCCAATGCATGTCAGGTAGTGTTATGGAGTGCCAAGGAAAAAAAAGGCAAAAATAGTTTCAAATGCATGGAAATGGAGGAACAAGAGCGTGTGATAGGGATTTTTAGCAAATTATAGGTGCGCTAAGGAGGGAGTGAAAATTTATGTTAGGTAGTTCCAAGGAATGCTAGAGTGCCAGGGTGAGATGCTAAGATGTACCAAGTGCCAGGGTGTGCCAATGTGTGTCTAGAAGTGTTAGGGAGTTCCACAAAAACATAAGGGAGAACTAGTTCAAAATGCATGGAAATTAATGAATATAGAGTGTGTGATAGGGAGTGTCAGTGAGTTCTAATTGTGCTAAGGATGGAATGACAAGGTTTTATGCTAGGAAATTCCAAGGCATGCTAGAGTTTGAAGGCATGTCAAGGAATGGTAGGGTGTGTTAGGGAGTTCCAAAGCATGTCAAGGAACGTAGGGGATGCTAACATGTGCCACATAGTGCCAAGGGATTGTTAGTCGTTCCAAGTGTTATGGCATGTAAAGATGTAAACTATGTTGCTCAATTGTTTTATGGCCATGATTAGATGTGAGCCTTGACTTGGTAACTTGTTAAGTGGGATGCGTTAATATTGGCCATGAGTAGCCTAATATTAATTATAAACCATTCTTAGGTCAACAAGGAATAGTATAGTTTTAGTAAAAGAAACTTCGTCAAGTTGTTGTAGTCGAGCTAGGGCTTGGTTGGGTTCCCAAGTCTAAAAAAAATAAGGGTAGTTATGAGGACATGATATTTAAGGAGTGCCAAGGTGTCCCAATGAATTAAAAGGTATGCTAACACATGTCAGTTAGTGTTAATGCATGGCGAGGAGTGTTTTGGAGTGTCAGGGCATCACAAGGGAGAAATAGTTAAAAGTGCATGGAAACAAATGAATAAGAGTGTTCGTCAGGGAATGTCAGTGAATTCCAGGTGTCCCATTGATGAAGTGTATTAGGAGAATTTCATAATAGGACTTGTAGGAGGCAAGCCTATGATTACAATAAGAGGATGGAGGAATTAGTTTCAGACAAAGGGAGACCTTGTGCTAGACACAACACTATTTTTTCAATGACTTGGCTGGGTTCCCAAGTCACAAAAAAGTAAGGTTATCGATGAGGGCATGACAACTAGGGAGTTCCAAGGTGTGCAAGGAATCCCAGGTAGTGCTAACACATGCTATAAAGTTCCAAGGCATGTTAGGCATTCCAATCATAGAAAATTTTAAGGAACCCCCAAAATTTATATGTATAATAAATGGGCGAATCCCCATGGTATACAGAAAAATGTATAGGCTATTTTATTCATTAACATAATATACATATATAATTTTTTGGCAAATCTTTCACTAAATTATAATTTTTTTTTTTAAATATTGGCGATTTTTTCACTAGGATATGAAGTATTGAAAATTCTTGGTTATTATTCTAAAAAATTAGAAAACAATGTAACATTTTAGTGATTTGCTACCAATGTATAGAAACATTGTAATAATAAGAAACATATTTAGTTAAAAACTATGATATACAAATTTCCATGTTTTGGAAAAGAAAAATCACGGGTAATTTTGCTCTAGGTTCTTGTTATACACTATTGCAAATCTTTTTGAATGTTTTTATTATGTTTTTCCACAAATGTCTTATCACATACCAAGCGGAAACTAATTGGAAAGGAACCCTCAAAAGCATGTGATGTTGAACCAAATAAATTCTTTTTCTCAAACTTGGCCTTTACGCATCTAGATAACCCTGCCATATTCTATGTAATTCATATTATATAGGCTTCACATGAAAATAATGTATATGAATAGCTATATCGCAATCATGAATATTTACATAAAATTCTTTTATTTTCTTATACATCACTTTTTTGAAAGGTAGATATTTGTCCAATTCGTCAAGTTCAAATAAACCAATAACTTTAAAATATGTTGTTTCATCATAATATTTAGGTTTTTCACCGACTTTTTTATCAAAACTTTTGTAGTTGTTGTTGCACTTTATTATATAGTTAACAACTCTAATAATGTTGAATTGGTAAAAAATGATTTGAAATTGCAGAAAATAAAAAATTAGAATGAATGGAAGATGCATATGCATTGAAACTTAATTTCCTACACGATGAAGAAAAGGAAATAACACAAACTCATTAAAAATCTACAATGGGTGAGTTAAAAAATCCAACACGAATATAAAAAATAGTCTATGCATGTTCATTACTTGGAAAAATATGTCCCAAAACAATGATCATCAAGGGGGTTTTCCCTTCAAGAATAGAACTACACTAAAAAATCTATCATTCTCAACTAATTACATGTGATGTTTTTTTGTATTGGTATCAAAGTGTAATTGCATTTAAAAAATGTCCTTATCATGATAATATGACTTCTATAATGAACACATAGGATCCTATTGCATGGACCATTTTTTATTCACTTAACTAAGTAGAGCTCATTTTCCTCTCTTAACAAACAATAAGTATTTTCAAAGAAAATATAAAATGAAATAGTGGATTCTAAAACGTGAATATTCTTTTGTGACACCACAACATGAGAGGAAATAAAATAAAAATAAAATAAAACATATCCTTCAATAACCAAATATATAAAGAAAATAATAATAATTATGGAAAACACATTGACTGACTACATAATAATTGAAGTCATATATTAATCCTAATACCATATCATTCTCAAATGAACATGACAAAAAAATAAACAAAAGACATTTTTACTCAACAAAGGTCTTTAAATTTAACTGAACCCCTTAAATCAATAAAATAAGATGAAACAAATCATGCCTTAACAAAAGGATCAATTAAAATCAAATAAAAACTAGAATAATTTAAAAGATCATAATTTTTAATGAAAATAAACACAAAATTTTCAAACTTGTAAAAATGATCGAAATGAAACAAACAAACAAACCATTAAGAGTGACGAAGATATTAGAGCTACAAAAAAAAAAATCATCTAACTGAAATGAATCCATTCTTTCTTAGTAAAAGCCTTGTTAAAGTACTTATTTATCCTTTAATACAAGGACATTATGTTGGGAAACCAACTCCAAAAATAGAAGAAAAGAGATATCAACGCCTTAGAAATAAGCCACTTCGAGGGGGCAACCTCCAATACATTACATGAATGAACAATTCTTGGATGATACAAATTACAAAACCTCCTTTCTATATATAGGAGTCCATGGGGCCACAATGTAATCCTAGTGGGGCCACAATGCAATCCTAGCCGACCTAACAATAATAATTTAAGGGCACAATAATAACAATATGGGGGTTACAAGGGTACAATAATAACAATAAGGGGGTTACACTAACAACAATAAGGGACTATACTAGTAATATAGGGACCTAACATGCCCCTCTCCTTCAAAAAGTGTTGTCCTCAACGCTTGAGTAGCTCTGGGTGCTTCTGTATAAAATTCTCATCCTCCCATGTAGAATCTTCAGTGGGTAAGTTCTTCCACTTGATGAGATACTCTGAAATTGATCGATTCCGTAGTTGTCGAGTTCTTGTTTCCGTGACCGCTTCCGGTTCCAATATGATTTTTCCTTCCTCATCAAGTTCTGGAAATATTGTTTGAACTGAATATTTTCACCTATAACCTTCTTTAAGCATGAAACATGGAAAACTGGATGTACTCGCGAAGAAGCAGGAAGCTCCAATTTGTATGCCATAGTACCAATCTTTTGCAACACCTTGTAAGGACCATAGTACTTTGGCGATAATTTATTATCCTTCTTAGCTTGCTTGAGAGACATTTGTTTGTATGGTTGTAGCCGTAAAAATACCCAGTCTCCTACATCAAAAATTCTCTCGCTGCATTGTTGATATGCTTGTTGTTTCATTTGATTTTGTGCCAAATTCAGGTTATCGTTTAAGAGTTGGAGAACTTCTTGTTGATGCTCGATGTGATCTTCCACTTCTTGAACCTTCGAATTTTCTCTTAAAGATTATGTGATGGACGGTGGATGATATCCATAAAGTGCCATAAATGGGGTAATTTTTGCTGTAGTATGGAAGGAAGTGTTATACCACCATTCAACGAGAGGTAACCACTTGACCCATTGTGTTTGCTTATTAGATACAAAACAACAAAGATATCCTTCCAAACATTTATTTACTATCTCAGTTTGACCATCGGATTGAGGATGATAAGATGAGTTATGAGCTAATTGAGTACCCAAACAAGAAAATAACTCCGTCCAAAAAATTTCAGTAAAAATGGGATCTCTGTCGCTCACAATAGCCTTTGGGTTTCCATGTAGCTTTTGAATTGTTTCCATAAATTTAGTAGCAATTTTACTAGCTTTAAATGGATGAGATAATGCACAAAAGTGTGCATACTTGGTAAGTCTATCAACTACCACCATGATGACACTCTTTCCTTCGTACTTAGGTAAACCTGCGATAAAATCCATTGAAATCTCCTCCCAACGTTGGCTTGGAATGGATAAAAGTTGTAGAAGATCCGGGGTCTTAATTGTCTCAACTTTATTCTGTTGGAAAACCAAACATTCCGCCACAAACTTTTGAATATCAAAGGCCATCCCAAAAAAGTTCTTTCTTCACCCTGTGGTAATTTTTTAAAAATCCTGAGTGTCCTCCTAAGTGTGCAATTCCAAAAGAATCTTTTGTTTTATTTGGGAATTATTACAAAGATATAAGAGATCTTTGTACCATAAGGAATCATTTTTCCAACTATATGTATCAAATGTACTAGGATCTTGCTGCAACTTTTGAATGAGTGTCCACACTTCTTCATCCTTCTTCCATTCATCCCTTGCTTCAGTTATCCAATCTAGTTGGATAATAGAAATGGCATAAAGCAATGCTTCCACCTCTTCATTATTTTAGCTTCCATTTTTTGTAGATTATTTCAAAGTCATAACCCAACATCTTTGTGACCCATTTTTGCTGCTCTTCTGAAGATAGTCTTTGTTCCAAAAAGTGTTTAAGACTATCATGATTAGTTTTTACCTCGAAGTGTCTTCCCATTAGGTAAGGTCGCCATTTCTTTAGTGCATGCGGTATTGCTAACATTTCCTTCTCATAAATAGCTTTCTGTAAATACTTTCCTTTGATTGGACGAATTTCAAAAGCAATGGCTCTTCCTTCTTGCATTAAAACAACACCAATTCCATTTCCTGAGGCATCACATTCCACAATAAAGGTTTTTGTGAAGTATGGCGTAGCTAAGACCGGTGATAGGCACATTGCCTCTTTAAGATGTTCAAAGGCCTTAGTTGCTTCAGGAGTCCATGAAAATGCATCTTTCTTCAATAATGTTGTTAGAGGTGCTGCTATTCTCCCATAATTTTTAACAAACTTGTGATAATACCCTATTAACTCGAGAAATCCTTGCAACTGCTTAATGGTTGTGGGGACTTTCCATTCCTTAATGGCTTTAATTTTTTTAGGGTCTACCTTAACACCCTTGTGAGATACAATATGACCTAGATATTCCACCTCTTTTACTCCAAAGAGACATTTGGATGTTTTTTCATACAATTGTTTCTCCTGCAATAGTGAGCACCCTGTCAACATGTTGAACATGATCCTTCCAAGACCTGTTGTAGATTAGTATATCATCAAAAAATACTAGAACAAATTTTCTAAGGAAGGGTTTGAAAATTGAATTCATTAATCCTTGAAATGTAGAAGATGCATTGGTAATGCCAAAAGGCATGACCAAAAATTCATAGTGACCCTCATGAGTTTGAAACACTGTTTTCGGAATATCTTCAGTCTTCATTCTTATTTAATGATATCCTGAATGAAGATCCAACTTGGTAAAATAAATTGCTTCATGTAATTCATCCAATAATTCATCAATCACAGGAATGGGAAATTTATCTTTAATGGTGAGCTTATTGAGCTCCCTGTAATCTGGACACATGTGCCATGATCCATCCTTCTTATGTACCAATACTACAAGAGTAGAGAAATAACTTTGACTAGGTTGAATATCTGCAATCATACGTTCAATTTCGCTCTTTTGGACATAAGGATATCTATAAGGCTTGATGTTTGGAGGAACACTTCCGGGAATGAAATGAATAGCATGATCATGATCAAGAATAAGTGGGAGTCCTTTGGGAGTTTCAAACACCTTGGAATGATTGTCCAATACTTTTTGGAGATCTGCAGAAATAGATGATTTTGATGTTGGAACTTCTAGTGAGCATAATTGTGCAATTACGCCTCGATTTTCTTTCTTTAGAAGTTTTGTCATGACATTAGAGCTTATTATCTTTCTCGGCTTCCCTGCAATACCCCGTAATTCAAGTTCCCTAGCTTCTGAAAAAAATTTCAAAAAAAGTTCTTGAGAATGAAAAGATACTGTCCCCAAAGATTGTAACCATTGTACTCCTAGTACCACATCAACACCTCCCATAGGAATCGAAAGCATTGGACTGTTAAATACATATTCCCCCATGGTTATCTTGATATTATGGCATTTTCCAGAGAAATTTATTGTTCCTCCATTTGCAACCATCACTTGACATTCTGGTGCTGGGTATAGGAAACAATTCAATTCCTTGGCTACCTTACAATGAATAAAATTATCGGTACTACCTGAATCAATCAACACTATTACCTTTTTCTTCTTGATATGTCCTTCTATCTTAAGAGTTTTAGGAGTGGTAATTCCTGCCAATGCATTACATGATATGGTTGGACTCATTTCTTTCTCTTCTAGGGTTGGTTCCTGGTGTGTACCCTCTTCTTTTGAAAATTCTTGTTCATTTTATTCTTCCTCTTCACAATCTATGTAAAATAATTTCTTCTCAGCACACTTATGAACTTTAGTGTATTTTTTATCACAACTGTAGCAGAGCCCTTTTCCTCTTTTTTCTTCCAATTGTTGTGGTGTCAACCTTGTAGGTTGTGGAAATCTAGGAGTAATAACATTTCCCTCTTTATAGAAGTGAGTGGTAGGCTTCCTTGTCACCATAATTTTACATTCAATTTTTCTTGCCAACCTGAATGCCTTCTCCAATGAATCAGGTTCCAAAACACAAACTTCATGTTGGATGTTATCCTTTAAAGTACCTATGAAGAGATCAATCCTGTGTTACTTTGAAATATCAGTTACCCTTATATTCAATTTTTGGAAGTCCTCAATGTGCTACCCCATTGAACACTTTTGTTTGAGATTTATCAATTGGCTAAAGAAGGTGTTGCTCTTTTTATCCTCATAATGTGCTATCATTTCCTCCGTAAAAATTGGCCAAGTGACAATTTTTTTTATGGGAGCAAAGCCATTGATACCATACAAATGTATCTTGTTCTAAATGTAAAGTTGCGATGCGTACCTTTTGTGTGTTTTTCACATTATTGAGATCAAAATATTTCTCCATTTGTAGTATCCATCAGGGAAAATTTTAGGGGTGAATTTTAGCCCAAAGGCGAAATTTAAGGGGTTTTAGATTTTATTGGGGTGAATTTTTTATATAAAACCTTTTTGTATAGTTTTGTATAATTAGTCCCAAAATTATTTTAAAAATAAATAATTATTATGCTTTAGCCCAAAAATATAAGGGCGCATAAAACATAAAACGCTGGATTCACCTCCGCATTTAGTGGTCTGGACAGTTTTGGTTTATATTCGCCCCAATTTACTAGGCTCGAGGGTTTTGGAACTGCATTCGCCCCAATATCCAGTATGGCTGCAGGGTTGGAGTCGACAATGGAGTCGGTCTGGAAAAGAGGTGTCTACTCATATCAATCCAGCAACCCTTCGGCCACATATGGATCTGCCATCGAAATGGGTGAATCGATCTGCTGGGGCTGCGTTTTTTTGGAGGTGCTTGGTCATATGGCTGGAGTTTTCCAAACCCAACATGGAATGATGTTGTTGCTGGTCTTGCCCCTGGTTGGCCCGGTTTCCCAAATATGAATGGTGGTCTGAGCATTGCATGGAGTGTCTAACATTGGTCCTGGCTCTATATATAATGTCCTAATTGGCACTTTTCGCAAAGCAGGCAAAGGGTCCAAAGCTGAAATTCTTGCTGCCTTTATGGAGAGGAATGGATGCCTTCCAGATGTGGTTACTTACAATACTTTGATCAACTATCACTCCAAGGAAGGCCATTTGAATGAGTCTCAGAGGTTGTTTCTTAAAATGAAAAATAAGGGTATTGTTCCTAACAACTATAGTTACAATGAGCTAATTGTTGGCTTCTGCAAGGCAAACAAATTGGAGAAAGGTTATCTGCTAGTATCTCAAACGATGGAGGTTGTTGGCTTAAGTGATGTTGTTTCATACAACACACTCATTAATGCAGTTTGCAAACTTCGTAGAACTGGTACTGCTTATAAGCTGCTGAGTGAAATGTTACAGAAAGGTATTGTTCCAGATATTGTCACCTACAATACACTGATAAATGGGTTTTTTGAAGAAGGTCATCCTGACCTCGTAGAGGAGATTTTCCATGAGATGTGGACGGAAGGTTTTACGCCTGATGTGATTACCTATACCACTGTGATTAATCACTTTTGCAGGATGGGTAGGACTGAC
Organism: Pinus albicaulis; assembly: GCA_034641835.2. Taxonomy (NCBI): domain Eukaryota; kingdom Viridiplantae; phylum Streptophyta; class Pinopsida; order Pinales; family Pinaceae; genus Pinus; species Pinus albicaulis. The sequence goes on along the minus strand of CM076574.1, from coordinate 456,886,117 downwards.
CAGGCCCGTGATCTGCTATCTGATGGTAATAAAGGGAATTAATCCTAATGTGGCTTCATACAATTCTTTAATAAATGGGCTTTGCAAATCGTTTAGAATAAGTGAGGCGGTTGAACTTTTTGAAGAAATGATAGAGAGTGGTTGCTATCCGGATGAGCATACTTATAGTCTGGTCATTGGAGGTCTTTGCCGAGAAGAAAAGCTGAGCAAAGCTTGTAAACTTTGGGATCAAATGATGGAGAAAGGCTTCATCCTTGTTCAAGCACTCGTGAAATTTTGGTCGACACTATTCGAAGGAAGGGCATGATTGAAGGGAATACAAAACGGGTACTATTATAACTTTCCAGATTTTGTGTACAATACCTGTTCTGTGTATCACACATCACTCTTCCTACTAGCTGACAATAGGGATCCTTTTAAATGTTGCTTCACAATTTATGCGTAAATAACTAGAGATCAAAATTAACTCCTCTTTGAACAAGCTTATGCTAAGAACTTGAGATCAAAATTATATATCTTCCTTTTTCCCGTTGAACAATTTTTTCAATTAAACTTTGGTTCGTGGCTTTATTTAATTTGTATATATTTACTTATTTTTATGGTGAAGCTCTTATAAAGGCTGGAGTTCCAGGATAGAGAATGGGTTGTCGTTCAATCTTGCTTAGTTTCTAAGCAAGCAATATTTCAACAAGGGGTTTTCAAACAATGCTAATTAGACAAAAGTACACTCATGGGCATGACCACCGTACTGTTGCTCCTTGGTCAAACAGGTTGGTGCCCCTGCCAACTGTTTTTAAAAATTGAATGGCAGCAGCTGTTGGAGCCATTGACCAAGAGAAAGTAAACTTCAAATTTGTGCTAATGAGTTATGTACTCATTTGGTTAATAGTATGATGTTTTGGAATCTTGATTCTAGAGGCCATTTAGAAGCTTAATTGTTTATGTATTTTCACTCAGAAGTTCAACTATATGTAATCCCAAAACTTATGTCATGATTCCATTATAATATATTCACCTTTTACCATGCACAAGCAAACTTTGAACATTTAGTTTCTAATGGTTTGGATTTACATTGTTACATGGATATATTATTTTAATTCAAATTTGAGTATTTTAGATATTATTTTGTGGTCCAGTTCTTCAACCCAGTTTTTTCCCAGTTCTGGCCCATTTTGTGATTTTGGGAATCCAGTTCCAGTTCTGACTACTATGTTCAGTGCTCAGATGTACATATCAAGGAAAATAATTCTAGTAGATAGAAGCAATGTCAATCACTTATCACGAATCTGCAATATAGCTTCCCACTTATAAATAGTTGGCACCACCACATGGTGAAACAACAGATTTAGTCAAGTGACACATATAGGTAACTGAATTCATTAGAAGGGAGCATAATGACCTTTCATTTTTCATGGAACAAAGAGTTTTCATGGACAATGGATCTTAACATTGTTTCTCGCTCAATTGAATTATCCAACTTGGCACCTTCATTTCAAATCCACCCGGTGCTTGTAATATGCAAAATATCCATTATTAAACTGCCAAACATACTCTACTACATAGGACCACTCGATGCATGTCTGTCTTCCAAACAGAATTATGAATATATAATTTTATGGTTAGTGAAAAACTTTGATGGATCTGTTGTGGGAAGCATGACAGCCTATAAAAATGTATACGAATATTTGCCACCCAAAAGGTCATAAGACTTTATTCACCATTTGACCCCAGAGCACATTATCCTCAGTATTATTCCAGAGCATCCCATTTCTTATAACCATCATATTATCACAATTATAACATATCTTATTCATTGCAAATAATTCCCATTTAACCAAGAACATAGTGAAATATACAACATTTTGAACTTTGTACCAAGCCCTCTCAATTCTGCTAACAAGAAATTGTGCGACATATATCTATATATATATATATATATATATAATCAGAATAAGAGTACTATTTATCTCACCAGAGACTTGTAAAATATGAGAATTTAAAAACATTCTAGACAAAGGGAGAATAGGGTGCAACACTTAGTATACACAAAGTTTACAATTGAAGGAACCACGAAGCAATTAGAAGCATCTAACAGTTTAGCATCTTAGGTTTCTATCAACTCAAATGCTCTGATTTCTAGGAATCTGTCCCACCAGTGATCTACCATACCCTTTTGTATCTTTAATAGCTCAACATCTCCTTGTCATAGATAGTTAAAAGAAAGCCATAAAAAATCATCACTTTCACAAAACACTAGGGGAAGACATGATACTAGGGGACTAATATAGATGATTGAAGTGATCTTGACCACTGCATCTTTATTCAGAATCACTTTCTGCTGGACGAGTAGGCTGGATATAACCATTTCTTGGCCCCAAGCACATGCTTTTGCCATACAAAGTTGTTTGTTTGTTTTTTTTTTTTTTTTTTTAACACCAACAAGGACAGCTAAACTTAAATATACAAGGATTTACAAAATCACTCCAGCTGTACCTGTAGGCAATACATAGTTATCAGTCCCAAAATTTGATCTAAGACTATTTGCCTTTCTATCTATGTGTATAAAGGCAGTACTTCTATGCCATTAGCTGGAAATTTAACCAACAATTATGATTGTAAACTAACTTACAGACTGACTTTGGGCAGTTATTAAGACAAAGCTTAGCTGCTTTAATAAAAAATGACTAAACCAACATATCAATGCAACTCATGAAAATAACACTTGTACAAAAGACAAACTATAACTGATCTGGGCTTTTGATGGAGGAAGATAACCCAAAGGGAAAAGTATACATGCCATATCGATGTGGAAATCCCAGGGAAGCACTGGTCAATGCTCCCTCTTAAATATATGAAGTTCGAACTGACATGGATTGCACAATACACACATACCTCTGGTACTTCTGACACAAATCCCAATATTCCTAGAAAGACTCTGCCACAGAAAACTCATGGTGCTTTTGTTCTACAATTTATAAGACATTATTAAACCCATTGCGGGTGGAACTTCCACTCCACGAGGGAATTTCTACATGAATGCACTGAAAATGAACCCATAATTATTTGAAATGCCTAAATTCCCTTATCCTTTAATATGTTTTATAAGTACCACTTTGAATGCATCAGTTGTAATTAGTCACAGTCAGCTACATTAATGCCACAATTCCCATTGCTAGAGAGAACCTGACAACTCTCAAGCTTGACTCCAACATTCACCAAAGTCGAATTGAAGGATTTCCTTCGATGCCTCTCATAACGCCATTCCAAATTCATCATATCAACAGTTTTTTTCAAATACAGGACATCTGTGTAAAACCTAAGTTTCTACTGCAAACATAATGTGTCTGATTCCCCAGAGCACCAAAAAACAAGTTGTAAAGTTCTGGCACTGCATCTAAGAAAAAATTAATATTGTACATTGTACTTGAACAAGCTTGACAAATTAAGCCTCCTCAAACTTAGGTTTCAAACAAGTGTCACAAACAATCTCTGAGTAGCAACTGAGGCACAATGACTATCACAGAAACTGAGGATTATTGTGCAGTGTTAGAAGGGATTACAAGTGTTGGCCAAGTGGATTTGTCCACCAGTCTTTAAGTTTTTTCCTACAAATGGATCGGTAGTTAAAATTTTCCCTGCAGGTGACTGATTAGTTAATAGTATGATGTTTTGGACTCTTGAGTCTACAGGCCATTTAGAAGCTTAATTGTTTATGTATTTTCACTCAGAAGTTCAACTGTATGTAATCCCAAAACTTATGTCATGATTCCATTGTAATATATTCACCTTTTACCATGCACAAGCAAACTTTGAACATTTAGTGTCTAATGGTTTGGATTTACATTGTTACATGGATCTATTTTTCTGATTCAAATTTGAGTATTTGAGTATTATTTTGTGGTCCAGTTCTTCAACCCAGTTTTTTCCCAGTTCTGGCCCATTTTTTGATTTTGGGAATCCAGTTCCAGTTCTGACTACTATGTTCAGTGCTCAGAGGTACATATCAAGGAAAATAATTCTAGGAGATAGAAGCAATGTCAATCACTTATCACGAATCCGCAATATAGCTTCCCATTTATAAATAGTTGGCACCACCACACGGTGAAACAACAGATTTAGTCAAGTGACACATATAGGTAACTGAATTCATTAGAAGGTAGCATACTGACCTTTCATTTTTCATGGAACAAAGAGTTGTCATGGATAATGGATCTTAACATTGTTTCTCGCTCAATTGAATTATCCAACTTGGCACCTTCATTTCAAATCCACCCGGTGCTTGTAATATGCAAAATATCCATTATTAAACTTCCAAACATACTCTACTACATAGGACCACTCGATGCATGTCTTTCTTCCAAACAGAATTCTGAATATATAATTTTATGGTTAGTTAAAAACTTTGATGGATCTGTTGTGGGAAGCATGACAGCCTATAAAAATGTATACAAATATTTGCCACCCAAAAGGTCATAAGACTTTCTTCACCATTTGACCCCAGTGCACATCATCCTCAGTATTATTCCAGAGCATCCCATTTCTTATAACCAACATATTATCACAATTATAACATATCTTATTCATTCCAAAGAATTCCCATTTAACCAAGAACATAGTGAAATATACAACAATTTGAACTTTGTACCAAGCCCTCTCAATTCTGCTAACAAGAAATTGTGCGACATATATATATATATATATATATATAATCATAATAACAGTACTATTTATCTCACCAGAGACCTGTAAAATATGAGAATTTAACAACATTCTAAACAAAGGGAGAATAGGGTGCAGCACTCGGTATGCTTAAAGTTTACAATTGAAGGAACCACGAAGCAGTTAGAAGCATCTAACAGTCTGGCATCTCAGGTGTCTGTCAACTCAAATGCTCTTCTTTCTAGAAATATGTCCCACCAGTGATCTACCATACCCTTTTGTATCTTTAATAGCTCAACATCTCCTTGTCATAGATAGTTAAAAGAAAGCCATACAAAATCATCACTTGCACAAAACACTGGGGGTAGACATGATACTAGGGGACTAATATGGATGATTGAAGTGATCTTGCCCAATGCCCACTGCATCTTTATTCAGAGTCACTTTCTGCTGGACGAGTAGGCTGGATATAACCATTTTTTGGCCCCAAGCACATGCTTTTGCCATACAAAGTTGTTTGTTTGTTTGTTTGTTTTTATTTTTTATAACACCAACAAGGACAGCTAAACTTAAATATACAAGGATTTACAAAATCACTCCAGCTGTACCTGTAGGCAATACATAGTCATCAGTCCCAAAATTTGATCTAAGACTATTTGCCTTTGTATCTATGTGTATAAAGGCAGTACGTCTATGCCATTAGCTGGCAATTTAACCAACAATTATGATTGTAAACTAACTTACAGACTGACTCTGGGCAGTTATTAAGACAAATCTTAGCTGCTTTAATAAAAAATGACTAAACCAACATATCAATGCAACTCATGAAAATAACACTTGTACAAAAGACCAACTATAACTGATCTGGACTTTTGCTAGAGGAATATAACCCAAAGGGACAAGTATACATGCCATATCGATGTGGAACTCCCAGGGAAGCACTGGTCAATGCTCCCTCTTAAATATATGAAGTTCGAACTGACATGGATTGCACAATACACACATACCTCTGGTACTTCTGACACAACTCCCAATATTCCTAGAAAGACTCTGCCACAGAAAATTCATGGTGCTTTTGTTCTACAATTTATAAGACATTATTAAACCCATTGCGGGTGGAACTTCCACTCCACGAGGGAATGTCTACATGAATGCACTGAAAATGAACCCATAATTATTTGAAATGTCTAAATTCCCTTGTCCTTTAATATGTTTTATAAGTACCACTTTTAATGCATCAGTTGTAATTAGTCACAATCAGCTACATTAATGCCACAATTCCCATTGCTAGAGAGAACCTGACAACTCCCAAGCTTGACTCCAACATTCACCAAATTCAAATTGAAGGATTGCCTTCGATGCCTCTCATAACGCCATTCCAAATTCATCATATCAACAATGTTTTTCAAATACAAGACATCTGTGTAAAACCTAAGTTGCTACTGCAAACACAATGTGTCTGATTCCCCAGAGCACCAAAAAAAAAGTTGTAAAGTTCTGGCACTGCATCTAAGAAAAAATTAATATTGTACATTGTACTCGAACAAGCTTGAAAAATTAAGCCTCCTCAAACTTAGGTTTCAAACAAGTGTCACAAACAATCTCTGAGCAGCAACTGAGGCACAGTGACTATCACAGCAACTGAGGATTATTGTGCAGTGTTAGAAGGGATTACAAGTGTTGGCCAAGTGGATTTGTCCACCAGTCTTTAAGTTTTTTCCTACAAATGGATCGGTAGTTAAAATTTTCCCTGCAGGTGACTGATTAGTTAATAGTATGATTTTTTGGACTCTTGAGTCTAGAGGCCATTTAGAAGCTTAATTGTTTATGTATTTTCACTCAGAAGTTCAACTATATGTAATCCCAAAAATTATGTCATGATTCCATTATAATATATTCACCTTTTACCATGCACAAGAAAACTTTGAACATTTAGTGTCTACTGGTTTGGATTTACATTGTTACATGGATCTATTTTTTTAATTCAAATTTGAGTATTTTAGGTATTATTTTGTGGTCCAGTTCTTCAACCCAATTTTTTCCCAGTTTTGGCCCATTTTGTGATTTTGGGAATCCAATTCCAGTTCTAACTACTATGTTCAGTGCTCAGATGTACATATCAAGGAAAATAATTCTAGCAGATAGAAGCAATGTCAATCACTTATCACGAATCTGCAATATAGCTTCCCATTTATAAATAGTTGGCACCACCACACGGTGAAACAACATATTTAGTCAAGTGACACATATAGGTAACTGAATTCATTAGAAGGGAGCATACTAACCTTTCATTTTTCATGGAACAAAGAGTTGTCATGGACAACAGATCTTAACATTGTTTCTCGCTCAATTGAATTATCCAACTTGGCACCTTCATTTCAAATCCACCCAGTGCTTGTAATATGAAAAATATCCATTATTAAACTGCCAAACATACTCTACTACATAGGACCACTCGATGCATGTCTATCTTCCAAACAGAATTCTGAATATATAATTTTATGGTTAGTTAAAAAATTTTATGGATCTGTTGTGGGAAGCATGACAACCTATAAAAATGTTTATGAATATTTTCCACCCAAAAGGTCATAAGACTTTCTTCACCATTTGACCCCAGTGCACATCATCCTCAATATTATTCTAGAGCATCCCATTTCTTATAACCATCATATTATCAAAATTATAACATATCTTATTCATTCCAAAGAATTCCCATTTAACCAAGAACATAGTGTAATATACAACAGTTTGAACTTTGTACCAAGCCCTCTCAATTTTGCTAACAAGAAATTGTGCGACATATATATATATATATATATATATATATATATATATATATATACAATCAGAATAAAAGTACTATTTATCTCACCAGAGACCTGTAAAATATGAGAATTTAACAACATTCTAGACAAAGGGAGAATATGGTGCAGCACTCGGTATACTTAAAGTTTACAATTGAAGGAACCACGAAGCAGTTAGAAGCATCTAACAGTCTGACATCTCAGGTGTCTGTGAACTCAAATGCTCTGCTTTCTAGGAATCTGTCCCACCAGTGATCTACCATACCCTTTTGTATCTTTAATAGCTCAACATCTCGTTGTCATAGATAGTTAAAAGAAAGCCATACAAAATCATCACTTGCACAAAACACTGGGGGTAGACATGATACTAGGGGACTAATATGGATGATTGAAGTGATCTTGCCCACTGCATCTTTATTCAAAATCACTTTCTACTGGACGAGTAGGCTGGATATAACCATTTCTTGGCCCCAAGCACATGCTTTTGCCATACAAAGTTGTTTTTTTGTTTGTTTTTTTTTTTTTAACACCAACAAGGACCGCTAAACTTAAATATACAAGGATTTACAAAATCACTCCAGCTGTACCTGTGGGCAGTACATAGTCATCAGTCCCAAAATTTGATCTAAGACTATTTGCCTTTGTAGCTATGTGTATAAAGGAAGTATGTCTATGCCATTAGCTGGAAATTTAACCAACAATTATGATTGTAAACTAACACGGTACAGCTTTACAGGCGTTATTGGAATAAAGCTTAGTTGCTTTAATAAAAAATGACTAAACCAACATATCAATGCAACTCATGAAAATAGCACTTGTACAAAGAACCAACTATAGCGATGCGGACTTTTGTGGAGAAGATAACGAGGGACAAGTGTATGCCATATCGATGTGGAACTCCCGAGAAGCTGGTCAATTCTCCTCTTAAATATATGAGATTCGAGCCCCGGCATGGATTGCCTCATACACACATACCTGCAGTAGGAAACAAATCCCAATATTCTCGAAAGACTCTACAACAGAAGAAAACTCATGGTGCTTTGTTTTACAATTACTAGAACATTAACTAAAACCCATTGGGTGAACTTCCTCCAGAGAATGTCTACATGAATGCACTGAAAATGAACCCATAATTATTTGAAATGCCTAAATTCCCTTGTCCTTTAATACGTTTTATAAGTACCACTTTTAATGCATCAGTTGTAATTAGTCACAATCAGCTACATTAATGCCACAATTCCCATTGCTAGAGAGAACCTGACAACTCCCAAGCTTGATAAACATTGCAAAGTCGAATTGAAGGATTTAACACCCGATGCCTCTCATACTTTATGCATTCCAAATTCATCATATCCTTGATGTTTTTCAAATAAGAGACATACGTAGCAAAACCTATGTTGCTCTGCCTGCCGAACACGTGTACGATTCCCCGGGCACGAAACAAGTTGTAAAGTTACGAAAGCACGCCTAAGCAAAAATTAATATTGTACATTGTACTCGAACAAGCTTGACAAATTAAGCCTCCTCAAACTTGGGTTTCCGACAAAGTGTCTGACTTAATCTGCGATCGATAACAGGCGCATTATTTATCACGACAGCGGGGATTATTGTGCAGTGTTAGAAGGGATTACAAGTGTTGGCCAAGTGGATTTGTCCACCAGTCTTTAAGTTTTTTCCTACAAATGGATTCCAAGTGCTAGGCAACTGGATTTGTCCACCAATCTTCAAGTTTCTTCCTCTAAAAGGATTCCAAGTGCTCGGCAAATGGATTTGTCCACCAATTTTCAAGTTTCTTCCTACAATAGTCCATTGTCTTCTTCATTTCGTAGAAATCATGTCTCAATCACCAAGGGAAGCTAGAGGAAAGGGAGTAATTACCCCGTTGATGTTTCCCCCATCCTTCATTTTTCTTCAGAGTCTGTTCGTGCTCCATCTGTTGGACGTGGGGCTGCAACAACAACTTCAAATGCTGAAAATACATTATTTTAGCAAAATTGTGGGCTCGGGAGCAAAAGTGTCCATTGTGGAAGCATGTTGCAAGACAGCAAGGGCCTAGGGCCGAACTAAAGGGTGGAGGAAATGTTCTTTGGACGTGTAATTTTCTCCTTAATCAATTTAAGATCACTTCCTTCCAAGTTCTGTGCCATTTGCTGGACACACCTTGTGTACTTGGAGCATGTCCAGAAGTGAGTGCATCCAAATGAAAAGAATTGGAAAGAGAGGCCAATGTTGACTTGGTGGCAGCAACATCTAAGAAAACCAACAATGAGGATCCTCTTCCAATCTTGAGGAAATCATCAAATAATTATCCATCTAAGAGTGGCAGTGCATTGAGCAACAAAAAAGATGGAAGTTGACCAAATGGACAAGATAATTCAGCAAGTGAGGAAGGAGGAGATTGATCTTACCATTGGGTTTTTTTCCTTTATCTCAACTTCATCTCATTTAATGTTGCACAGTCACCTTAATTTGTTGAGATACAAGGTACATGCCTCTTAGTTAGAAAATCTTAGAACCACATTGTTGGTAAAGGCAAAGAAGGAGGTGGATAATATGCTAGAGCCTATTGAATCATCATAGCCCTTATCTGGTGTTAGTACTATTTCTAATGGATGGACAGATGTAGCACACCATCCACTCATCAACTTCATGGTAGCTTTCTTGAATGGACCAATCTTCTTGAAGGCAGTGGATGTTCTTGGAAAATACAAGGATGCACAATATATAGGTGAGTTTTTCGTGAAAGTTATTAAAGACGTAGGTGTTGATTCTTGTGTGCAAATTATTACAGAAAATGCATCTATTTACAATGATAAGACATGATTGTGGAACCTAAATATCCACAAATATTTTCGACGCCTTGCATCATGCATTCTTTGAATTTAGCACTTAAATCTATTTCTTCGAATGTGACATGGATAGGAACTCCTATTGAGGATGCATGCCATGTTTGCAATTTTGTACAAAACAATACCAATGCCCTCACAATCTGTTGAAACTCCTAATACTAGCCCAGAATTATTTTCTCGCAACAATTATATATTCCCAACAATTTATTTTATTAACCAAATAAATTCTGAATTCTTGAAAAATAAAATCATTGGTATTTTAACATTCAAAAATTTATATGGAGTGGAAATAAAATCAAAGAGAGATCAATCACACATTACAACAGATAAAGACCCACAACAATTTTGCTTCATTAATTAATCTAGAAAATCAAGGTTTCGACGCACAGGGAATTTACAAAGAAAAATACAATGACTGTAACTTGCAACTCGGTCCCACTAGAATAATTCAGCGAAAGGAAACTTGGCCAATTGGAAACTAACCACTAAAGAAATTTTTCTTAGAGAAAACTCAGTCAAGTTGATTGTTGGTTGAACGATTAATTGTTGGTTCAATGGACATAAGATCTTGTAGGCACAAATACCAAAGGGAAAAATGGAGCCCATCATGGGGTACTCTTTGTAATTCTTCACCACTGCTACCTTCCATGCTTCCTCAAACTCCTCTCCAACCTCAATCTCAGTGCTAGTAGTAGAATGAGAAACAACACTACGCTTAGCAGAACTAGAAGAACGCATTTTCCAAACTGCACGAGAACTACTTCGCTCACGAGTCACCATGTGCCATGCTTGGTCTCGGTGGTTCTCTTCCTTCTACTCCTGGTTCAACTACCATATATTCATTGGAACCAACACCCCGAACTCCACTAGACAACGATTCACCATTTTGTAGTAGTGATTCACCCTTCGTATTGGTGATTCGCCATGATTTTACAAGATAGTATAATCTCGTGAGAGATTCGCCAAAAAATTATATATACATATTATATTATCAATAAAATCGCCTTCCATTTTTCCTATGTATCATGGAGATTCGCCCATTTATTATATATATAAATTTAGGGGGGTTCTTAAAATTTTCCCTGGTATCCATGTTACAGGATCCTTTCCATCAAATTTCCTCATATCCATTTTTGGAATATGGTGGTTCTTCCCTCCAACAGTAGAGTTTATGAAATCATGATTAACATTTATTTTGTTCTCATCATGAGTTTCCTCTACTGTCTTTTCACCATTAGGAAACATTTCTTGTATCAACTTTGCCAAACCTTCAATGTCTACTTTTAGATCCTTCTTCATGTTTTCCATGTTTTCTTTCATTTTTTCATCAATCTTAGCTTCCATGTCATCTATCTTAGCTTCCACGCCTTTCTTCAAACCATCCATCTTAGTTTCCACGCCTTTCTTCAAAACTTCCATTTCATTTTTTGTTGTTCTTTGCGAGAGCGAAATTTGTTGCACTTGCTCTTGTAATTTTGATATGTCATGTTGCCATTCTTCGTCTTCATGAGTCATATTAGAGCCTTCTAGAGGCTTAATGGGTGTTGAATTATTTTTAGGGGAAATTTTAGAATCCAATACTGATATATATTCTAAAATATGCCCTTGGAATCAATTCAACTTGATTCTTTAAACAAGACTTATGCAATTTGGAAAACAAATACACACCTTTTACTTGCTTTTGAGGAGCTCGATAATGAAATTGAATTATCTCTATAATTGCAGATCATAAATATCTGAAATTTAGCCCTGTAGTAGCCCTCTGAAGCTTCTTTCAAATTCCACAGGTCTGATCTGATTTGGATTCCTCATGGAAAATTTATGTCCACTCTCCCACAATGACCCAATTTTGAACTGGTTCAGTAGAGCGAACTTGTACGACTTGCCACGTGTCACTGTTTCCTCCTTTGGCTCTGAAATTGATAGAACGAAAACTACAGTCCATGTGATTATGGCCACGTTTTACAGAATTCCAATCCGATGCTCAGAGAGAGAGCTATGAAGATTTTCCCACGCTCACCTCTTTGAGATGAAATTCAGAAGCCTTAATGAGCCCTAACTTCCACAGATCATATCTTCGAAACTATTTCGAACCAATATCTGAAATTTTGTGACAATTTTCCTCAGGATTTCTACTTCACACTCTAAAAATTTCAGCTTCTGAACCCTCGTAAAAAAAAATTTATTACGAAAATACCATGATGACCTGTTTAGGTTAAATTCAGGAGCCTGCAAAATGACCTAACTTGCATAGACCATATCTCCGAAAATATTGCAAACCAAGCTCTAAAATTTTGTGAAGATGTTCCTCCGGATTTTGGCTTCGCACTCTAAAAATTTCAGATTTTGAACCTTCGTAGAAAAAAATTTATAGCGACAATTCCACGCTGACCTGTTTGGAGTAGCGAAACCCTAGAATCTAAAAGCTCTGATACCAAATGTTGGGAAACCAACTCCAAAAATAGAAGAAAAGAGATATCAACGCCTTATAAATAAGCCACTTCAAGGGGGAAACCTCCAATACATTACATGAATGAACAATTCTTGGATGATACAAATTACAAAACCTCCTTTCTATATATAGGAGTCCATGGGGCCATAATGTAATCCTAGTGGGCCACAATGTAATCCTACCCGACCTAACAATAATAATTTATGGGCACAATAATAACAATATGGGGGTTACAGGGGTACAATAATAACAATAAGGGGGTTACACTAACAATAATAAGGGACTGTACTAGTAATATAGGGACCTAACACATTACCTATGTCAAAATTTATATCCTCACCTCATAAAATTATTGATTCATCTTCTAGCACATAAAAGAAAGGGATAGATCAATAGTTATTTATCAAGACATCAATATTAAAAAAAATTGCAGCAAGGAAATATGGCTTCAATGTTAGAATAAAGAATAGAAAGTATAAAACATGTTCTTACCTCAAATGCAATGTCAAATTTCCATATAGTATTATTAATGTTGTTGTGATAAATAATTTAGAACTTGCATAAAAAATAGAGGAACAACAAATTTAAGCAAATAAAAGGAATCACCTCATTTGTACTATTCCATTCAATTTTTCTTACACAACTTATGGAACATGTATACAAAAATAAGTGTCTTTTGGGACTTCATATATATTGGAATAGATAGAATATTGTGGTATATCAATTTTTCACTTCTCAATTTGGTCCTCATTTGATTCATTCTGAACACAATATTTTCCACATGAACAATAATTTTGATCCTCCAAAGTCTCATGCTTCATATCAATTTTATTAGAGAAGTTTGTTGTATTTTCTTATCCCCTTCTATCACAATATGACTGCCAAAGTGCTAGTTCTCTTTCATATGGAAAATTGTTAAAGTCATACTTTGTTACACAATTTTAGACATATATCCATATGTTTATCAAGTTTTTTCCTCAAGTTTGACTTCAAACATGATTGTGCACTAAATATCCTCTCATCATCTACTGATCACAAAATCATGGTTTGAAACAAATATTATAATTTGAAATATTATGATATATTTTCCTGTAAGTAATAGCTAGCATCTAAAATATTCCATAATATTGTTATTGCACCATATTCTAGAGGATTATCCAAAACATGAAATTGTTTCCACATTGTTTCAACAAAGCGCATGTCTTGTTGAAACAATTTTGATGAATCCCAAATACCTTGAATTTAAAAGATAATAATTTGATATTTTAATCCATATTTTAATATTTTTTTGAATCCTTCAATTATTTTATAAATATTTGTCTTCGTTGTCTTCTTAATAGTTTATTCCTCAATTTTCTCCTAAGGTATATTTTATTCTTTATATTATTTAAAAATATTTTCCATTCCTTGGAACCCATTTTCTTATTTCATGGTTAACTCCTTTCTATTACCTTTATATTCTCTTTTCATTACTAAACCCACTTCATTTTTTATTTCCTTCTTTGTCCTTGATGATGGGTGGAGTGTCCACTAGAAAAATTGGACATTTCAAAGATTGACACACAATTTATTGTAAAACAAAATCTGAACGATGGTTGAAAATGTTGATGATGAAGTGGAATATCATAGAAAACCTTGTGAAAAGGATAAATATGATAGGATGCATGTAAATAGTTTTATTAAGGGATCGTTTGAGTTCCCACGAGACATCAAATGATCAAGTAAAATCGGGAATGCTGAAGTAAACTATCCAAATATGAAAATTAATCTACCAATATATATGAATTTTAATGATTTGAGTAAGAATTCCTTTAGGAATAATTTATATATTAATTTATTTACTTTTATGATTAAATGCATGTATGCTAATGATACCTAGGTGGGCTATGATGAATGAAGAATATTTTGGTATAGCAAGATTTTTATAATCCTTTGATTTAACCATGAATTAGTATCTCATGATTGATTCACTTATAATGAGTGAGTGGATAACAAAATCATGTTATGAATTTGTATAACACATGATAGTGAATTCCAATAGAGCTAATGTGTGAGACCATATTATTGATGGATATGGAAGGGTATAATACTACATAAATTTCCACTTGTCTCCTTGCTTATATTGGAATTGTAGACTATAACCTTCTTGCAAATAGTGAGGAGCACCTATAAAGGAGAGAATTCCTAAGGTAATATATAGTAGAGAAAGGAATTTCCTTGTCGTATGTTTGAGGTACATATCGGTGGTGACTAGATGATGTGTTGAGGTGTTGGTTAGACCTTCCAATTGATGATGGTGGAAAACATGATATAGAAATATAGGATTTTCAAATCAAGCGACATGGATGGATTGAGTAGATGTGATCATGAGTATCGACACATCGGTTTATTGGAATAAATATTTAATTTCATCTTGTATTGGTCGGTATGATAAGTAACACATGTACATTGAAACATAGTTACATTTAATTGAGTATGATAATGTTATGAAACCAACTCCAAAAATAGAAGAAAAGAGAGATCAATGCCTTAAAAATTAGCCACTTTGAGGGGGAAACCTCTAATACATTACATAAATGAACAATTCTTTGATGATACAAATGACCAAAACCTCCTTCGATATATAGGAGTCCACGGGGCCACAATATAATCCTTTCCGACCGAACAATAATAATGTAAGGGCACAATAATAACAATATTGGGGTTACAGGAGTGCAACAATAACAATAAGGGGGCAACACTAATAACAATAAGGGACTAAACTAGTAATATAGGGACCTAACATGCCCCTCTCCTTCAAAAAAGTGTTGTCCTCAACGCTTGAGTAGCTTTGAGTGCTTCTGTATAAAATTGTCATCCTCCCATGTAGAATCTTCAGTGGGTAAGTTCTTCCACTTGATGAGATACTCTGAAATTGATCGATTTCATAATTGTTGAGTTCTTGTTTCTGTGACCGCTTCAGGTTCCGATATGATTTTTCCTTCCTTATCAAGTTCTAGAAATATTGTTTGAATTGGAATATTTTCACCTATAACCTTCTTTAAGCATGAAACATGGAAAACTGGATGCACTCGCGAAGAAGTAGGAAACTCCAATTTGTATGTCATAGTACCAATCTTTTGCAACACCTTGTAAGGACCTTATTACTTTGGCGATACTTTATTATCCTTCTTAGCTTGCTTGAGGGAAATTTGTTTGTATGGTTGTAGCCGTAAAAATACCCAGTCTCCTACATCAAAACTTCTCTCTCTGCGATGTTGATCTGCCTGTTGTTTCATTCGATTTTGTGCCAAAATTTAGGTTATCCTTTAAGAGTTGGAGAACTTCTTGTTGATGCTCGATGTGATCTTCCACTGCTTGAACCTTAGAATTTTCTCTTAAATATTATGTGATGGACGATGGATGATATCCATAAAGTGCCATAAATGGGGTAATTTTTGCTGCAGTATGGAAGCAAGTGTTATACCACCATTCAGTGAGAGGTAACCATTTGACCCATTGAGTTTTCTTATCAGATACGAAACAACGAAGGTATCCTTCCAAACATTTATTCACTATCTCAGTTTGACCATCAGATTGAGGATGATAAGATGAGCTATGAGCTACTTGAGTACCCAAACAGGAAAATAAATCCATCCAAAAATTTCCAGTAACAATGGGATCTCCGTCGATTACAGTAATCTTTGGGTTTCCATGCAGCTTTTGAATTGTGTCCATAAATGTAGTAGCAACTGTACTTGCTTTAAATGGATGAGATAATGCACAAAAGTGTGCATACTTGGTAAGTCTATTAGCTAACACCGTGATGAAACTCTTTCCTTCATACTTGGGTAAACCTTTGATAAATTCCATTGAAATTTCCTTCCAATGTTGACTTGGAATGGATAAAGGCTATAGAATACCCGGGGTCTAAATTTTTTCAAATTTATTTTGCGGGAAAACCAAACATTTCGCTAAAAAAATTTGAACATCATATTTAAGGCCATCCCAAAAAAATTCTTTCTTCACCCTGTGGTAAGTTTTTAAAAATCTTGAGTGTCCTCATAAAGGAGAAATGTGCAATTCCTAAAGAATATTTTGTTTTAGTTGGGAATTCTTACAAAGATATAAGCGATATTTGTACCATAAGGAATTATTTTTCCAACTAAATATATCAGATGCACTAGGATCTTGCTGAAACGTTTGAATGAGTGTCCACACTTTATTCGTCCTTCTTCCATTCATCCCTTGCTTCGGCTATCCAATCTGGTTGGATAATAGAAATGGCACAAAGCACTACTTCCACCTCTTCATTCTTTCTTGAGAGTGAACTTGCAACAACATTTAGCTTCCCTTTCTTGTAGATTATTTCAAATTCATAACCCAACATCTTTGTGATCCAGTTTTGTTGCTCTTTTGAATATAGTGTTTGTTCCAAAAAGTGTTTAAGGCTATCATGATCAATTTTTACCTTGAAGTGTCTTCCCATTAGGTAAGATCTCCATTTATTTAGTGAATGTAGTATTACTAACATTTCCTTCTCATAAATAGCTTTCTGTAAATACTTTCCTTTGATTGGATGACTTTCAAAAGCAATGGGTCTTCCTTCTTACATTAAAACAACACCAATTCCATTTCCTGAGGCATCACATTCCACAATAAAGGTTTTTGTGAAGTCTGGCATAGCTAAGACTGGTGCTATGCACATTGCCTCTTTAAGATGTTCAAAGGCCTTAGTTGCTTCAGGAGTCCATGAAAATGCATCTTTCTTCAATAATGTTGTTAGAGGTGCTGCTATTCTCCCATAATTCTTAACAAACTTGCAATAATACCTTGTTAACCCGAGAAATCCTCGCAACTGCTTTATGGTTGTGGGGACTTTCCATTCTTTAATGGCTTTAATTTTGTTAGGGTCTACCTTAACACCCTCGTGAGATACAATATGACCCAGATATTCCACCTCTTGTACTCCAAAGAAACATTTGGATGTTTTTGCATATAATTGTTTCTCCTGCCATAGTTTGAGCACCCTATCAACATGTTGAACATGATCCTTCCAAGACCTGCTGTAGATTAGTATATCATCAAAAAATACTAGCACAAATTTTCTAAGGAAGGGTTTGAAAATGGAATTTATCAACCCTTGAAATGTAGAAGGTGCATTGGTAAGGCCAAAAGGCATGACCAAAAATTCATAATGACCCTCATGAGTTCGAAATGTTGTTTCGGAATATCTTCAGTCTTCATTCTAATTTGATGATATCCTGAACGAAGATCCAACTTGGTAAAATAAATTGCTCCATGTAATTCATCCAATAATTCATCAATCACAGGAATAGGAAATTTATCTTTAATGGTGAGCTTATTGAGCTCCCTATAATCCAGACACATTCTCCATGATCCATCCTTCTTGTGTACCAATACTACAGGAGCAGAGAAAGAACTTTGACTAGGTTGAATTATACCCGCCTGTAACATTTCTGCAATCATATGTTCAATTTCTCTATTTTGGACATAAGGATATCTATAAGGCCTGATGTTTGGAGGAACACTTCCTGGAATCAAATGAATAGCATAATCATGATCACGAATAGGTGGGAGTCCTTTGGGAGTTTCAAACACCTTGGAATGATTGTCCAAGACTTGTTGGAGATCTGCAGAAATAGATGATTTTGATGTTGGAACTTCTAGTGGGCATAATTGTGCAATTACGCCTCGTTGTTCTTTCTTTAGAAGCTTTGTCATGACATTAGAGCTTATTATCCTTCTTGGCTTCCCTGCAATACCTCGTAATTCAACTTCCTTTCCTTCTGAAAAAAAATTCAAGAAAAGTTCTTGAAAATTAAAAGCTACCGTCCCCAAAGATTGTAATCATTGTACTCCTAGTACAACATCAGCACCTCCCATAGGAATGGAAAGCATTGGACTATTCAATACATATTCCCCCATGGTTAGCTTGATATTATGGCATTTTCGAGAGAAATTTATAGTTCCTCCATTTGCAACCATCACTTGACATTCTGGTGCTAGGTATAGGAAACAATTCAATTCCTTGGCTACCTTACAATGAATAAAATTATGGGTACTACCTGAATCAATCAACACTATTACCTTTTTCTTATTGATATGTCCTTCTATCTTGAGAGTTTGAGGAGTGGTAATTCCTGCCAATGCATTACATGATATGGTCAGACTCATTTCTTCCTCTTCTAGGGTTGGTTCCTGGTGTATATCCTCTTATTTTGAAGATTCTTGTTCATTTTCTTCTTCCTCTTCACAATCTATGTAAAATAATTTCTTCTCAGCACACTTATGACCTTTAGTGTATTTTCTATCACAACTGTAGCAAAGCCCTTTTTCTCCTTTTTCTTCCAATTTTTGTGGTGTCAACCTTGTAGGTTGTGGAAATATAGGAGTAGCAACACTTCCCTCTTTATAGAAGTGAGTGGTAGGCTTCCTTGTTGCCATAATTTTACATTTAATTTTTCTTGCCAACCTGAATGCCTTCTCCAATGAATCAGGTTCCAAAACGCGAACTTCATGTTGGATGTTATCTTTTAAAGTGCCTATGAAGAGATCAATCCTATGTTCCTCTGGAATATCAGTTACCCTTATATTCAATTTTTGGAAGTCCTCAATGTGCTGCCCCACTAAACCCTTTTGTTTGAGATTTATCAATTGGCTAAAGAAGGTGTTTCTTTTTGTATCCTCATAATGTGCTATCATTTCCTCCGTAAAAATTGACCAAGTGGAAATTTTTTTATGGGAAAAATGCCATCGATACCATACAAATGTATTTTGTTCTAAATGTAAAGTTGCAATGCATATCTTTTGTGTGTTTTGCACATTAGTGAGATCAAAATGTTGTTGCATCTATAGTATCCATGTTACGGGATCCTTGCCATGAAACTTCCTCATATCCATCACTGGAATATGGTGGTTCTTCCATCCAACATTATAGTTTATGAAATCGTGATTAACATTTATTTTGTTCTCATCATGACCATATCTCCACTAACCATATCTCTGAAAATATTGTGAACTAAGATCTGAAATTTTCCCACGACGTTCCTTAGGATTTCTTCTTCACACTCTAAAAATTTCATCTTCTAAACCTTTGTACAAAACATTTATAGCGAAAATGCCACGATGACTTATTTGGAGCAGCGAAACCCTAGAATCCAAAGCTCTGATACCAAATTTTATGAAACCAGCTCCAAAAATAGAAGAAAAGAGAGATCAACGCCTTAGAAATCAACCACTTTGAGGGGGAAACCTCCCATACATTACATAAATGAACAATTATTGGATGATACAAATGACCAAAACCTCCTTCTATATATAGGATTCCATGGGGCCACAATATAATCCTAGCCGACCTAACAATAATAATGTAAGGGCACAATAATAGCAAAATTGGGGTTACAGGGGTACAATAATAACAATAAGGGGGCTACACTAATAACAATAAGGCACTAAACTAGTAATATAGGGACCTAATAGATAAACAACTAAAAATGATTCAATTATTAGTTTGTTAATATTATTTTGAGAACACCTCATGGATGGTAGTAAATATTGAATGAAAGGATTATAGGCATAGATAATCACTTTTATTTGGTTGACTAAAAAAATTAGGTTTTAGGTGGAATGGTCTCAAACATGAGAATGAGTGTAATTTTGTAAGAAATATTAGGTGCTACGCCACACAAGAGCCAAACACCATGAGAAGGAATCTCATACATATGAAGTATGATATTCTTTATGAATTATACTTGGAATTTATAAGTTGTATTATTATGAATATATATATTGTAAGTGTATGCGTATGATACATGATAGATGATGGCTATTGAAGGTCGAAAGCCTTGAAGGAAGGTCATTATTATGACAAAGGAACCCACTGATTTCCACAAGTTATATACTACTAGTGGATGTCTAGTGATAAGTTGGTGCTCTCCTTACATGAGAAATCCATGACAAGATGGATCACCTAAGGATTTTTTAGTAGATAAGGGGACTTCTAACCCTAAATGGTGAGTGTATCAAGGAGGAGGAAACTTATAAGTTCATGTGGGATGGTGGCTATAACCTTGAGGGTGTGTTAGAAAGGATTATCAAACTAATTATTTCCTATGGAATCCATTATATGGGATAGATGCATATCCATATAGATAAGTATAAAATAAAAAATACATACATATATTTGAATAGATTATTACATCATGGAATTGAGAAATATTGTACATAATATAAGTGTTTCTTGATAATTGTTATAATATGTGTGCTTACTTGATTACTAACATAGGCATATGTTGGAATGTTGAAGTATGGTGGTATACCAAGATATTGAATAGGATGGCACTGCAAATACAACTAAATAATGAGTAAAATAAGTGTTGTTAATGAGAAGACAACATTTAGGATTGTGTTATTTGAAGGAGGATATGATAGAAGGTCCTAGTATTGAATCCCATTGATTAATTTAACTTAATTATGATTAAACAATTGATTTTGTTTGGAATGGATATTTTAATTACCATGATTTATTTACACCACGAGGAAGAAATTTCATGGTGATTTGAACAATCTAAATAATATTTTTCTTGAGTTTAATAAAATACTAGAGATACAAGGGGTAGGTGCACATAAAAAGAGGGTTATGATAGCATGAGATGCGAATGGTGAGAGGTTACTAGGGGGTTATACATGCCAAATAATCCTTAGTTTTCCTTTTTTCGAAACTTTACTTTGTTTCCTTCATCACCATGTTCCTTACTAAAAATTTAGAAACCTTAACTACCAAACATTGAATGCGTGTGGTGGTTATGGATATGTACACCTTCAATAATTATGAAATCAAGTGGATAAGTACCTTCATCATGGAATTGTGAGATAAGTGGTAAAACCTATATTTTCTCACATTTTCTTCGAAAAAAATCATGTCCCCACAATAAGGGGGAAAATGAGGTCTCGTGGGGTGTTGGGGACAGGGTGATTTTTTTATTCATTCATTCATCATTATACCCCCCACACATGTGATTTATGGGTAGGGAACAAACTTGTGATTGGATGTAGAAAATTGATTGTAGAGAGGAAATGGTTCATGTATTCTAAGAGGCATGTATGTTAATAGTTGTAGGGAAGAAGGAATGGTTCATTACTGGTCATTATTGTACTAAGATAAAGAAACATAGTCCAATATAATTCTCACCTTAATGACATAATCAATTTTGATTCTAAGGTTAATAGTGGAGGCCATTCTGTATTCACATGAATGGTGTGTGACCATTATGAACGCATGCAAAGAATATTGAAGAGAGATGCGTGGGGAAAGACATAGTAGAGAAGGAAAATCTAATGAAAGAGAAGTAAGTTATAAGAGAGAAAGAAATAGAGGGAGAGGAAAATTCATTCTCACTTGCTTGATGCTAGCATCCATGAAAGTAGTTGTAGAGGTAATGTTTCCTACTAGGATGGTGATAAAGGAATTATAGAGGAAATTTTGAATTCTTGTGATGAGAACTACATAAATATGTATAGATTTTGAAAATAGATAAGGAAGAGATTCAAATGGTTAAAAGATATTTTTTGTGAAAATAAGTGAATTCTAGAGTGGGATAACATAGAGAGATTCAAAAATAGGGTTGGAAAGGGATCCATGAAAGTTATCAAGCTATATGATGGAGAATCCATAGATAGAAGCTAAGGATTAAACCATAGTGCGGGTTAAACAACCGATCAAGGAAGCCTTTAAAACATGAAAAAGGTCAAGAACAAAGTAAATATTGTTGGAATTATTGACAGCTTAGAGACTTTTGATGGACTATTGATTAGGTAAGGAAGGTATTATCCTTATGCTATGTAAGAAAATAAATGTGTGTCACCAAAATAGTTGTGTTGTTCCAAGAAAAAAAAATAGCAATGAGACAATGAGATAGGTAATTTTTTATCCTAAGAATGATTTCCATAAAAAAATTATAATTTTCCTTAGCGGTATCATAGCTTCCATTAGGGTGGCCTATTATAATAAAATTAGAGCAATAGAGTCTATGGTTGTGTGAAACATTTCTCTACATAAGTTAATGTTGGCTTCAACTTTCAACTAGATAAGTTCTTCCTTTTGTTTGTTTATGCTTGATGCACTTTGCTGGAATATTTTACTATTTCATTGTTGAATATTGCTACAAGTTTACTATTTCTCCATAATGGTAAATAAATGTCATATATACCAATTTAATTCTTGTAAATATAATTTTATATGATGCTACAACATTTTTACCAAGTATGATTATCTCTATTTATTTTTGGATGTGAGTGTGCTAGTAAACATACATAGTTTTATAACTTGTGATGAATATGTTATGTGAATCAATATTATAGTTATAGGATACCATTAGGGAATAATTAACCATGGATGGAACATATGATTTATTTGGTAATGTTATGGAACTATTGCTTTCTTTGTTAATGCTAAGCACGAAACTGGAGGTATATATTATGCCCCATCTACTTAATCATACTCATTCACCTTGTAATATTTTTTGATTAAAACAATAATTCACTTTTTATGTTCCAAACTAGACCTAAAATAAATATAGGCTATTTCCAATATTTTTTTTGATTAAAATTAATTAAAAAAAAATTTGTATCAAAAATATAATTGAATAAGGGATCCAAAAGACATAGTTCCTCTATGCCCCATGGTTTTGAAAACAAGGCTATCCATGAATATTTTGTTTTATGGAAGTGCTTCATGAGAATTTTAGATAAAAGTACATATTTACAACACCTCAAATTCTTATTGGGATAAATCACGATTCTCTTTTTATTTTCATGTATGTTTTCATCCGCTTGGGATATGAGGATCAATTTTTTAACTAGAAACTTAATTATAGTAATTGGGACTAACAAAAAATTTGTGCACACATGATCAACTTGATGTACATGTACATTTTTGTATTGGTTTAGATTGGATTTCGATCTAGAAGAGGGAGTATATATGATTTTTTTGTAGGGAGAAAGAAAGTCTTGTAGCTCCAAGGAAAACCTCTTTTACAGTGAAAATTTTGACTAAAACATTTGCAGACAACAAATTTAATTCCCCCCAGGGATGTAACACACACACACACACACACACACACACAAACACACACACCACATGTATTTTTTCATTATTTAAACTATATTTTTGAATGTAAAAAATGGATTCAATGTCATGAAAATTTACTTGACAACTTGGATTTTGTAAACTACATAGCTTAAACTTGCAATTTGGACACATATGCTTGATTTGAAACAAAATTTACCAAAACATATTCTTCAAAAAGGGCCACAATGAGAGTACTTAAAATAATTTAGCCATAAATAATTTTTATTTTCAATTGCTTGATATATTGCATATATAGTTTTTTTAATCATATAAATATATACACATTTAAATGATTTTCTTGAAATATTTTATCTATGGAATATATTTTCCACATTAAAATTATTTTTTTGTTATTAATATATTTTTTAATACATCTTAATATTAATTAAACCTCTAAATTAAAATATTTTATTTATTAGTCACATTGAATATTTTATTACTAATTATATATTTTTAAATGTTTCATTTTAACTTCAAATTAAAAATTAAATAAATTACATATATGCTTGAACATTTTTCCTTTTAATTACTCCTCCTACAACTTTGGATTTTTTTATTATGATCAACATTAAAATTATTTGTCATTTACACTCTCTCCATATACATATGCATGAAGTTGAGATTGAAATAAATTATTCAACATGCATATTAATAAACATTATTTCAGTCATGCATTAATGTTTTTTTAAAAGTTATTTATATGATGTACTGAAATATTTTTAGATAGTATAAGAATTATACAATTTCTTGTATTCAAAAGTATACTATTTTTTTTACTACTTTTAGTTACTTTATTTCTCTATAAAATTGGTATAAGATTATGATAGTTTATATGGACATTGAAATATTTTATTTATGGTTGAGAGTGAGAATATAACATGTATGCTCTCTCTTTTCTTATGCTATAGCCCACATTTTTTATTTACAGTGAAAATTTTAACTAAATATTTTCAACACAACACATTTAATCCTTCTGGAAACCTAATAGATATATAATTAAAATTGACACACACACACACACACACACACTAGGTGTAAATTTTCGTTGTTTAAACTATATTTTTGAGCATATAAAATGGATTCAATGTCTTCAAAAATTTATAGTGAAAAAATTGACTAAAAAAATTGCACATAAGAGATTTAATCTCTATGGAAACCTAATAAATGTGTAATTAAGATTTATATATATTGGCTACACAGACACACACGCACACACACACATATCACTAGTAAAAAATGATGAAATTAATGACTAGGAGACTAAAAATGTTAGTCACCGCAATTATTTCAAGTGAATTACTACTAAATTTGAGCAATTTTAAGTGACCGAACTAAAAATGACTAACTTAAATGACTAATTTAGTCTTGGAATAAAATATACGACTAGATAATAAGTGACTAAACTAAAAGCGACTAACTTAAACGACTAATTTAGTTTAGGGATAAAATATATGACTAGATAATAAGTGACTAAAGTAAAAGTGACTAACTTAAATGACTAATTTAGTCTAGGATTAAAACATATGACTAGATAATAAGGGAAAAAATTAATAATGATTAATATAAATGACTATTATAGTCCAAGAATAAAAATATGGCCAAATAACGAATACAAAAAGTATATGAATTAGTCATTTATGTCGGTAATTTTTAATTGTGTCACTCCATATATGAAAATTTTAAATTTTGGTACCGAAGTGTTACATTTCACTATAGGTGTCTCTGAATCCATTTGCAGTGTTAAAATTCAGAGACAAAGGGGTCTCTGAATTTACAGTGTTAAAATTATGAATACCTTTTGGTCTCTAAAGTTTAACAATGCAGATGGATTCATCTACAATTAACATAATTGCATGTATCATCTATCAACTTTACACTAATTATGCCTTCATTATAATTTTAGTAAAGGTAAATATATTAATTAGATATCCAAATTAATATTTATATTTATATTTAATATTTGGCCATAAATTTTAATTGTTAAACTTCATTGATTTATGTTAAAAGTGTGACTTGTTTTAAATCTAAGGTTAAATCTTCATATTTACATTTAATAACTAGAAAAATATAATATTTCTTATGTTAAACATGTGAGTTCATTTAAATCTAGTATATTAAATCATCATATTTACATTTGATAAATACTAAATAGATAAACCTATAATATATATTTATAGACCTATTTAGTAAATAGGTATGAACATTTGTTAATTTAAGTATGAAACTTAATTAAATTTTTAATGATGTATGAACCTTTGTTTTTTTGTAAGTCATTGTTATATTCGTGTAGGAAAAAAGGAGTACATATAGCCAGTTACAAAGCAGGTGATCTCACCTCGACTTGGTTTGTTGACAAAAATTTGCACCAGATGCAAAAAAAATGCAAAAGAGGGACTAGGGACATTGTCCATAAATGGTTGAGCCAGAGGCACCAAAACACAAAGAACACCAAATAGCATACTAGTCATCCAACGTGATGGATGTAGGGTTGTCCGGGGTTGTTCCTAGATGCGGTGGAGGACAAAATTCACACTGAACGTGCCCTTCAAAGTGTGCCAACCAAGTCTCTAGCTATTCTACTTTTTCAGTGAGTTGATTTTGGCCTCGCCAAATAACTACCAGTCTCTCCCAGAATTGGAACTGTAAATAGTGCATTCAGTCCAATGTTGCCATCTACTCTACATGCTCCTCATGACATAATCTCTCAATTGATAAGTGCACGACCGTTCTCTAGGAAAAATTTTTGGATAACGTGCCCCTCATTTACCTCAAATTAATCAAACCCATGATTCCCCTTGCCACCACGGCCTCCTCTGCCCTGACGACTCTGCTTTTGATCCCTTAAACCCCCACCTTTGTTATCCCCCCACTTACCTCCTCCACCACCCCCATGTGCACCCACACTAGCGAGTCACGCACACCCCACAGTCTTTCCACCTTGGCATGGAGCCACCATGATTATTTCTGAGTCTGCCACCCCACAGGGCCATGGATGACAGGGGAAGGAGAACACCCACACCACACCAGAGGCTTCATAATTCGCCAAGGTTGAGGAACCCCGCTGTGTGCAGAGTCGAGAGACTAGACCCCCCACTATAGAAAAGAAACACCACCAGTGAAGGAGCCAAATGTCGTCTCCCACCAACACAAGGAAGCACAAAGATACCTCCCACTACCAGATAAATACTTCCACCACTAGCAAAACCAAATACCATCACCCACCAAACAAACACAGGAACTTAAACAACAAACGATGACAAAGTAACCGACGCCTGAGTGTATAAACTTCCCCCAGGGCAGTGACCAGCCTCCAAATTCTCCACATAGAGACCACACACCAATCCACCAAACACCATCACACCCATGCTAGAGGGCACGAAATTTGGAAAAGAAACTATTTTTCTGCCACCACCCTCGAGGTTTCCTAGACTGCAAATTCTAGCTTCCTCTCTTATCACGAAAAAACAGGGTCACTGAAAGCCAAGAAAAATGGAAATGAGTGATCTCACTTCCCTTCAACTTCCTATCCTCAACCCAGACGTAGTCAATGGCTAAGAAATTGAGCAGCAGGGACTGATTGAACACACTGCACCAGCAAATTCCCACGACAAGCACACACAAGCCACTCCCTCCGTAAACCTCCTACGACGTTTACGCTTTCTCTTAAGAGGCCATCATCAGGACCAACAGCAAACCATATTTGGGAGTCTAATAATGTTGGGCTCCCTCATCTTCCCTTGCCTTATCCTTTCACCACCTCTGAACTCCAATGCATAATTATTTTTCACATGAATTTCCAACACGAAGCCAGTTACTCTCAATCCATAACCCATTAACCCCTCACCCCTAACCCCTAAAATCCTTAAAGGTTAAATACCCTAACCCCTAAGCCCTTAATCCCTAATCCCTTAACCACTAACTCATTATTCACCTAACCCCTAACTGCGCCTAAATCACCTAACCCATAAGCCCCCAATCCCTAATCCCTTAACCACTAACTTATTATTCCCCTAACCCCTAAATGCGCCTAAATCCCCTAACCACTCAATCCCTAACCCCTTAATCACTAAATCATTATTCCCCTAACCTCAATCTCGATCCCTTAACCTCTTACTCATTATTCCCCTAACCCCTAAATGCGCCTAAATCCCCTAACCCCTAACCCCTTAACCACTAACTCATTATTCCCATAATCCCTAACACAAAGCCCTAAGCCCCTAATCCCTAATCCCTTAACCACTAACTCATTATTCCCCTAACCCTTATAACAGTCCTTAAAAATTGTTGGGATTATCCATTCCAAACGAGAGCAGGCCTAGTTGGGACCTACGATCGGGTTAATTCCCCCTTGTTGGCAAGATTAAAATGGTTAATCTTTGATATGAAAAATGTAGATCAAATATTTCATTAAAAAGAGTGAACCATACCCTCTCTGCCAGGCTATTCCTATCGGTCACTTTGCCTCTTCTTGCTCTCACATGAATGTAGTCTTGCTTGACTGGTACAGAAGAAGGTTTCACATAATTATCAACTGTTTGTTTGGGACAAATTTCAGTTGTTTCACCACTTTTACATTCTTCAAGCTTATCCTTTAAATCATCCTAGTATTTTGTACGCTCTCCAACTTTGTAGTGCTTTCCATTCCTCTCAGTCTCATCTGTGTCCTTGGTCTGTTAAGGGACAAGGTCAAAAACATTAGGATGTTTTTGCAACAAACAAGGGTATGTCCAAGACATAATCAGGTGGAGCAAGAGTATAATTGCCAACTTTATCATGAATGTGGGACACTCGAACTTAAGCTTTTATGTAGCAGTCATGAGGTGCAGTGTGGTTATTGAGACTTCATCAGATATCCATTCTCCAGATCACTTAAATTGTGTGACAACACTGTGGTTGAGTTTGAAACTGGATATTGAACAACATTTGGTTTAATTGCAATAGACATTTTCATCGATAAATGTAAAGAAATGGCTAACAAATACTAAAAATTAATAAATAGAGAAGACATGGCAACAAGCAACGTTACCTACAAAATTGTTACATTGAGATACAAAGAATAAAGAACTATTGTGCACAAACAGAGACCAACGAAACTATCATCTTAACCCCTAACCCCTTGAACACTAATTCCCAACCCCTAATCCATTCAACCCATAAACCCTAAACCTCTAAACCCTTAACCCCTAACCCCTAAACCTTTAACCCCTAACCCATTTAACCCCCTAAACCCCTAACCCATTTAACCCCCTCACCCCTCACCCCTTAAACCCTAATTCCCAACCCCTAACCCATTTAACCCCCTAAACCCCTAAAACCCTAACCCATTTAACCCACTAAACTTAACCCCATTATAAACCCCTATCCCCTAACCCGTAAAATCCTTAACTGCTAAATCCCCTAACCCCCTAAACCTCTAAACTCCTAACTCATTTAAACCCTAACCCCTAAACCTCTAAACCCTTAGCCCCTAACCCATTAAATCCCCTATTGCTACAAGCATATGCCAAGCCAAACTGCATTACCTTTTTACTCACAATGATGTTATTCATTGACAAAATTTATTCAAACCAAAAATTTTGCCATGTTGTAGGGTAGGGATTAACTCGAAATCGATGGCCTTTTAGGTGCTAATATGTTTTGGTTGATCATACCACGCTTGCCATGTGTTGATTTAGAGAGAAATCACTGCAAGTAATGAGATGGTCCCCAAAACACAGAAGGACCCATGAATGCGACTATGTGTCTGCCATGAGAATGAAGGAAATCCTTTAAAACACGCAATAAGAAAATACGTGGAATTGAAATGTTAATTGAGGATAACATAAAAACGTGGTTGTAGAGAATTTGATGAAAGGCGCAGACAAAAATACTACAGTAATGAGGCATCCTTGTCAGTCTTTTGGGAAAGAATAAGTTTAAGAAGCTCGAAACAACTCTCGGAGTCATGTTCAATGAGTGACCATAAACTTAGGGGTGCCAGAGTAGCTAATAATCATAGTTTATGGTGGATGATATTCACCATACATAACATTTGTCGTTTAGGTCATTTGTTTGGTGGTTAATGTTGGTGAATCAATATATTATATCATGGTACCATATATTTCTTTAAAAAAAAAAATCTATTGAACATGAAATAAGTTGCATCTCGTGTAAATGTTTAAGGTCGTGATGTTGTGAATGGTTTGCACATTATATGTATTATATATTTGTAATCACTTCTTTCAAGTATACTTTAAGAAATAAAGGAAGAGGTGCAGGGCCTTACCATGAGAAGGACTTGCACTAACTCGTCTCCTCTTATCATTCAAACATTAGCCCATAAATCAAACACATACCCTAATTTCTCTAGTATGGAAACCCTTGGATGAATATGATAATGAACTCCTCCCAACCACTAGTTCTAACCCACTATTGAATGTCTTTGGTTGGCATGTGTAAATGACTTTAATGGATCCATGGATATGTATGAAATCCAATTTTGCATTGAAATGATACAAATACCTAAATTAACACGAGGTATAGAAATTTCAACCTTACAACTCTCTCATCCAATATTAAATACTTCACTAATTAGTCAAGGGGTAATCTACTTAACTGTACAGTAAATATTAAAATCACTCATATTAACAAAAGAAAGTAATAATAGTATTTAATATAAAGTTATAATATAGGAATATGCTAAATTGGCATGTGAGACCCCCTTGTCCGTGGGACAATGGATGCTCTTCACGCAATGATTTAACTATTTAATCCATGGAGGTATACATACCTTAATTTCCCTTGGATTCAAACCTCTGACATTTAAAGGGGAAACACTTTAACACAATTCTAACAAATAAATACAAACTTAATTTGTATATGTATCAAAGTTAGTCTTATAAGAGTTGCATGACATGCTTAATTTTGCACGAAATCAACATAACTCATGAAGGGTTGATCAAAATAGGCATATATGGTCGATTCTGATTATCATAAGTATGTTAGTTTGGTTTTCCCAATCCACAAATTGCACACATTGTTACTATTGTTAAAAGTATGTCATGTTGGTTTACTTGTTCAACATCATGCACATTTGGTTTTGTTCATTAAAAACACTTTAGTTCATTGAAAAAACCAATATTTTGTCAAGATGGTCAACTTAGGTGAATGATGTGTTAAATTTGTTATTAACATGTATTTGTTATTAATACTATCTTGGAGAAAACAAAATAACTTACGAATACAATTTCCTTTTTTGAAAAACATCAAAACATTTATAACTTTTAAAAAAATTAAAATATTTATTATATTCAAATAATATTTTTTTCACATTGGCCTTTTTCATTTGGAATTTCATTTTCCCGCCAAGGAGGATTTCCATGAAAATGGCCACAAAACACATTGATTCAGAATTGCTGCTGTTGACCTCGGTGCCTGCATCATCAACATCTTGCAGCAAGTGCAAGCGAGGCCAGTGGAACGAAGCTCTGGGTGTACACCATCAAATGCATCAGAAGGGAATCAGAAGGGAATCTCAGTTGATTTCAATACTTATGCATCTCTTTTGCAGGCCTGCGGTGATGCCAAAGCAGTAACGCAAGGAACATGGGTTTCCCGTTCCTGTCACCGAATTGGTTAGTATTCTACATTTGTCTCCACTTTTGGTTTCTATTCATTAACATATGGTCCTATCCATGCTGGGGCAGCTTTGATTAGCGCCCTCTCTGGTTTTCTTAGGTTTACATGGTGGTTGGTTATTATAATTACAAAATCCAAATTTATATTCGCGGAAGTCGCTGCTATTTTTATTTTGTTGCAGATCAGTTACAGGTTAAATATATTCTAATGCATGGCTCTCTGTTAGAGTTTGGAATAAGGGGAAAATTTAATTAAGGTTTGATTAAATTGGTTGTTATAATTACAAAATCCAAATTTATATTCGCGTAAGTCGCTGCTATTTTTATTTTGTTGCAAATCAGTTACAGGTTAAATATATTCTAATGCATGGCACTCTGTTAGAGTTTGGAATAAGGGGAAAATTTAATTAAGGTTTGATTAAATTATGCATTCTCAAAGAATGTTTCTCAAGCTGTCTTGAATGTCGCACTCTTGCGTTTTTTTTTTCATGATTTCCTGCTGATGGGATTATATGTGGAAACCCCTTCTACTTTTATTTTGTTGGAGATTAATTATATTCTAATGCATAACATTCTGTTAGAGTTTATGATGAAGGGAAATTTACTAGAGCTTTGATTAAATTATGCACTCTGAGATTTTGTCAAGATTTCTGGAATGTCTTAGGTTTGGGATTTTTGCATAAAATGATTGTTAATCTGTCAGTATCCTAAAGGACCATGTCTTTAATAAAGGAAGCTGGTTCTATCTTGGCTACACGGTCATATTTGTTGGCAGAGTATTTCCTATGAACATTAGTAAGCTTCCCTTCCCCTGCCTTCTGATGATAATGCACCATCATCTTGGCAGATTCCCAAAGTTGCATTCAATACTTCCATTCCAACATGGAATTCTTTTCAGGGTACATTGTGCAGTATAAACTGCAGCCGCCGCAAGCATGGAGTGTTGATATCTCAACATAGTGTACTCCACCAGGAAAATCCCCATGAAGAAAAAAGACAATCTCTGTCTCTTCATCAGATTGAGCTACCTTCAGCGATCTCTTCATGAAGACATAAGGAGTTGGCACTGCCATATTGAAGTGCAGAGTACTAAGTATCAATCTCTCCCTTTGTAAAACTTATCCTTTAGTGTACGCATTGTCAGAGATAAGAACGAAGTTATCAACCACAGGAACAGAGGCCTCCTCATACTTGCATGCCAAAAGCATGTCGGTGACCCCTCAAGGTTCATAATATTTTGTTCAATCTGTTTATTGCCAAGGTTTATATATTTCCTGGTTTATTTGGTTATAGGTCAACAGTACACTGGTGGAGTTTTCCAGCACTGGATCAAGTTTGATTCCCAACATTTTAGCCCATGAACATTGCACCTCTCTCACATACATGGGAATTCCCAGAGCGAAATCTCCCAAGTGTTTCATCATGGGAATTCCCGAAGCAACATGTCCCAAGTGTTTCATAGCAATACCCAAAGCGACAGATCCCAAGTGTTTTCTGCCCACAAAAATTGGGCGGTTTCTGTTGAAGAAAAGAGATTTTATAGATTTCTAGGTACATTAACAAGAATGTTGAAAATAATTAATTAATTTTTTTCTTTTTTTACCAGAATGTGGAAAAGAATTCTGATTTTTTTTATTTATTTGGAAACGGGATTTTGCAGAGAATTATAAACCCCACAGTGCACACCACATTACCAAAAATTAAAACATTTTCTCCGCCTGATAACCTGCTCATGCACTTTGCTCCTAACCCAGTTGACATAATAAAATTAAGTGGGTTGAGAAAAATCCCGTGAAATTTGAATCATCAAGTTGATAAATGCTCTGGTCGTCATATTCAACTGTCGTATTCAAAATTCAAATCTAGACAGCTTGTACTAGCAATGCATTAGCTCCAACCTAGTTGAGGGAGAAGTAGCATTGTTGCACATGCTGGGGAAGAGATAGGAGGGAAATGAACCATTAACTCAAGTCTCAAAATAGCCTAGTGAGAGGATTGGGAAAGAAGAACCATTTTCTACACAGATGAATTAGAGCAACTACAACACCATTTTGAAGATAAGACTGTGACTGGGTAAGAGAGAAAATGCTTGTCGCAGTGGAAAAAGTTGGGGGAATACTGTAAACAGGGGTGAAATGAAGTATGACAGCTGCCTCTTTATTCTATAGCAAAAAGCCAATAGGCTCCTAAACTAAACAAGCTTAACGAACTGCACTATTTACCTACCCACCCCAATCCCCGGTGAGGTGCCGTAAGGCTGCTCTATTGCTAAATAGAGGTCAACTGGGGGCTGCCTCTGCCTGCTATTGTAGTATGATGTCCCTGGCTGCTGTGGTAGTAGCTGCTTCTTCGCATGCTCGCCTATGCCTTTGCTGAAGATGCCACTCTAGGTAACTCTGGCTGCACTCTAGCTGCCTTCCCCATTGGCTACTTGACTATCCCGCAGGAGCATGCAACTCTATTACAAGTCCTTGGCTATTGGCCAATCCATTCAATCCATTTGGTGCTTCTATTCTAAAAGACGTGAAGTGAAAGTACCAACGTAACTAAGCGCTTAATGTAATCCATGTCAATGTGTGAAGCCCATCCAGCTTTCTCTGTGGATCCCATTCTGCCCCATCCATAAAAGTCTATCTTCTAAGTTATTGAGTGAATCCGGAGTTCCACGATCAAAGCTAAAGATGACCCCTCTGGGCTAATAAAGAACCATCCTGCCATGCCATGCAACTAAAAGTGCTCGGCTAATGGACCATCCCATCCAGAATCCTCCATCTATCCTTCCATCCCATGAGAATCCAGCCAGTAAGCCATGTCTCTGTGTGATCAGTTCAGGCTGTGGCTAAACAATACATCCCATCAACTAAAGGTTCCGGTAGTTTCAAATCTATCCAGTTAAGTATCATGAAAACCCATCCAAAAATTACATAACCAAGACCCACGAGGGCCAGAGAGAGCAGAAACATATTTTTGTTGGTAACATGGGCTAGCCTACAACTCAAACAGAAATTGGTTGGATTTGGAGTTTCAATGTTTAGAGAGAATATTGAACTCCATCACCAGTTTGTGAATGTGATTAAGAATCCAGATTAGTGGCATTTTTACTTGGAAACCAACATAAAGTTTATAACTAAACCAGGGGAATGGATGAACAAGATGGAGAAGTCTGGCCAGATTGATAGCAGAACGAAAATTAGAATCCGATGATGGTAGGGCCATCATTAGGCCCATTGGAATTAAAACTGGGAACTCCACTTGAGGCAGCATCTAAGGCACCTACGTAATAGAAGGAGATTGGTTTTTTATTTGTAAATAATTTTTGTAACAGTTGTAACCTGGACCAAGAGTCATGGAATTTTGTGATGCTGAGTGTAAATGCCATAGCCAGTGTTAAAGAATTCAATTAGTTATCCAGACATGATAGTAGACATTATGAAAATGGTGGAGATAGGATGTAGAATGAAACGCAGATGGGCCGTGGATCCCTAATTTATCAGAGTGCAAAGGCCTACGATAATAGAATGCCAAACATTTCTGACCAAAAAAGAAATGCATTAGCTCTGATGTACAAATATGAATCTCCAATAAAAGGGTTTGGGCACCTTCAATCTACAAGCATGTCAATCTTAAACTAGATTACAGCATAATTAAATGATCTAGTATAGCTCAGAGGGAAATACATGTAAGAAATTAATAACTTAATGAAACACTTTTTTCTCAATTGTTAGCTGAATGAAACACTCCAGGTCTTTGCAAAATATCTGCAAGACCTCAATTGCAGATATTGCAAAAGCTATCAATTGCATAAATACATGTGTATTTCAAACCTGATGTACATGATACAGCCTAACATGTGAAAAAAAATAAGCTGCACTTTCAAAATGATAGAGAAGCTTACCGACACTATCCCCTTCCCCCGCTCTACACAATAAGACAAATTGCATCGAAAGCAATGGTACTATAGTGGACTGCTATCTCATATATGTATTTCTATGAGGTCAGTTGAACAATTCATGGTTCAATTTGAACTTTTAATAACACTAGGAGCCACAGGAAAGCTAGGCTATGGTGCCAACTCAGAACATGATAAAATTTTGTCCTAAAAGATCACCAGAGGTAATAGAAAATATGTCAAGGACAGGCCAATTCTGATTAGACTATACAATATGATCCCGCGCAACTTGTAATAACTACAAACACTTTTACTATTTACAGCCTCACTCATATAGAATCTATAGTTTATCTTTATTATGTTTCAAGACAGCTTCCCTGTGGAGTTTTTCTTATAATGTTGTGAACTCCAATGGCGGCTCAAAGGCTTTCTTTTCGCGGCTCCCTCAGGTACCGAAGAAGAGTCGCAGCCTGCCATAACAAACATCCAGCAAGGCAAATGTGAGTGTTATTAGCCTAATACACAAAATAGTATAATAAACCTGCCCAGAACATGTACACACAATAATATAGGTGTGGAGCACAGCTCGCATAAATATCATAATGATGACTTACACAATATCTCCTAACACATTAGGAGAACTCCCAGAAAACCTAAGTATATCTATAAATACAGACCACAGGTCTTTGAGGTTGATAATGACTCTATTGACCTTAATAATAAATATCCTCACTCATTTCCCATGTCCAACATTCTACATACATATACCATTGACCACATTAGGGTCATACCATAGAGCACGTGAATTCTTTATTACATATACATTTGACCACAAAAATACTCCCATTAGGGTCATAAGAGTGAGCATGAGTATTCTTTATCAAATAATCAGTATCCTTGATACTGCAGTATAAAGCATACAAGCCCACTGCTAACAGAACTAAACTTTTATATACTATTCACATGAAGAATCCAAGTTTCAGCTTTGCTATGAACTTATGTACATCAAATAAAACAAGCCTCCTAGTATAAAATACATGATATGCTCAGTTTTTAGTCAAGTTGCATGCATTCAAATACTATCTTCCCATACTTTGAATTAAAAGTCATAAGAAACATGAGATTCCAGGAAGATCAAAGAAAACAAATATTAAAAGTAGTTGAGGAATGCAAGTCGGAGTATCTCAACAATTTTTAACCTTGGGAAAATCCATGTAGAGAGAATTACAGTATACTGACTCGATGGTTAACAGTTTTACCTAATTATTGACTTCAGACTTTTGTAATCCATATTGTTGTAGATGAGTCTTTCGGATTAATCACATCATCAGATTAGGGTCGACATTTCGAACCATCTAATGTGGTTCATCCTCAGGACAAATTTTGAACTATTGTTAGATTTTCTTTGTTTCTTAGTAAAGATTAACTCAGAAACACTTTAATAGTCAATTGTTCGAGCACTAGCTTGTATATTTAAAGATCAATTAACATAACTAGTAGAAGATAGCAGAAGGTCTCTAAGTTTGACATATATTTTTCCTTTTACACATCTTACTAGGGAACATGATAGAAAATATAGCTGTTGGTAACTGTAATTAATCTGAATATAATTGATTTGATTCCAACCTTTGAAGCCAGACTAATATGCATATGATTCTTGTAAATATGTTCAGACAAAATCATTGCTCGGCAGTGATGCAATCAAAGGCAATGTTGGAAGGTAAGCTTCTTAATGTCTATGGCTCTACAAGAACCTTCTAGGGACTCAACTAAGAATCAGAAGTTCTGTAAGACAGAGAATTGGAACTGGAAAAATTAAAGTATTCCATTGTAGAACAAAATAAAAAGCCTAGACATTAAGAGTTCTCTAGTTTCCACAGTCACTGTTTACATCATGAATCTGATTGAAGCCAAAAGATGTGCATGCTCAATAACTTTGCTACTTTTGATAATAGACACCAGAACAAATACAATCCTCCAAGCAACACTGTTTGGCATAAAAAATTTCCTTGGTTACTTATTACAATAGCAGACACCATGATACATTTTAAACCGATATGCAACTACTAGAACAAATCTGGAAGAAACAAGAACTCATTTATACAATAGAATTCTACATTGCTGAGACTTAATTTTTGCTACAGCCGTGACTTGACAGTGATCAAAGGGTATGTAATTCACGTGCATATTTTAGGCAATGTAATGTAAGTATCACTATGGGATCTTTGTGAGACATAATAGAAATTTGGTCAAACTTTGCTAAAATTTTGCAACTCTTCAAGATGTCAGAATACATGAAAAATTAATTATCGAAAGGACTCGTTTATCTTGTCTGTAGAAGATTTTTCTAGTAGCAGCTCTACAACACCTCTTTCTGGCTGATGACAACCATCAAGACCTTTCTAACAGTCAAAATTTAAGTATTTGCATCACCACTATAGCATTATTATATGTTCTTATCCATGGTATCTAATATTCTTTCAAATGGTTTCAAACTTTAAGAAACATCACGTGGACTTTATTAATTTTTGATTGATTAGTGTTTATCTTGACACAAATCGATCAGGACTTTGACTTTAAAAGGCACATAAATCAACCTTTACCTTTGCAGTTGCATGTTTTTCTTTTCTAACAGAGATTAATGAATTCTTAAAATAATGCCTGATTTCTGGCCAACGACCTCATCAAAGAAAGTTGGTGTGGTTGCTCCCAATATTTCAGATATTATTGCTTTTAGAAAAATGGAAGTGAAAATTTGAAAGCGAGCAAAGGACTCAAGAGCTTACTGAGAGGCTCTTATAGTTTAAATTTGCAGCATCTCCAAGCATATTGAAGGCAGTTTGGAACCCTATGTGAATTTCAGTAATTTCAAGTTGGAGACGTTCTCAACCAATGAGATTCCCCAAATATTAGCATTGAGGGGCTTGTTTTTATATGTTGAACACCAAAGACACTAGAGAGTTCCAGAGTTAATTACTATGAATACATTATATTTTTCTACATTAACAGTAATTGTGCTCTTACAATAAAACTAAGTTGTTTCATTTGCAGAGGCTTCATGTTTTCTTACTAGTATTACACGGATAAGTCATTATGATTCTAGTGTACCTTTGGTTTGTATGTGTAAATCTAGGCTAATTGTTTTCTTAGATCAACTAGTTTACTAGTTTATATTCTCTGGAAAATACATTATTTGCATTTTATTTTTGGGCACCTGATAGCTTTAGTTATTGCCTTTGCTTATATTAAATCTTATGCTCAACATGTTATGGACGAAAAATGGAAAATTCCAATCGATAGACATTTTTTTGTTGCAGAGAACCAGGGAACTGGACATTCCTGAATTGCTAGAACAATTGCCACCTTTGAAGCAATATCTTTATCATCTAATGGGGTGTCAGGTATTACATAGGAGACACCATTGTTGAATGAACAACAACTCTGAATTTGTAGGTTGGATACTTATTATATGTTCTTTAGACTTTTTGAGTTATATGTCATTTTAGTGTGTTTTTGGATTGAAAGCACTACATAATGTTGTGTATGGGTGAGCTCATGTAATTATCTAATTATGTGCAGCCGGAAAGGGCAGCTATATCATGTGATAGAGTATGCACTCACAGCGGTTTGTGGAATCTTCACTCTTTGGTGGTTAAAATTCCTTTGTTGTCTTGCATGAAGAAAGAGGTTTCACTTGCTAAAGTTGATGTTGTACTTTATGATGGGGATACTTACTTATTTGTCTTTTGTACAATGTTGCAGGTTTCATGGGAGAGCATTAAACTTTATACTGCAATTAATGATGCCACCATCAACCTTGTTGACAAGGTAGAGAATGTTATGGTTTAGTATGTTCAATTAGCATCTTACTCATCCTTGATCTGTAGCTATTGATGACTGAAACTATTTACTTGCAGTTCTTTGAAATGCAATGCCATGATGCTATTAAGGCTCTTCATATCTATAGGCGAGCTGGTAAACAGGTATAGTTGGAAATCTACTGTTCCAGAAGTGTTTTAATTGATGTCTTTAGTTTCAAACCCTGTCAAAACAGTGGATATACCAGTACTTTTTTGTTAAGGATGATTGTGATCCAACATTACTTTTTTCCAAAAACAAATGCTTCAGACTGAGACAACTGAGGCTATGGTTCATGACCTAGATTTCCTTATGTTCCTTTGGGTAGAGGCATGTGGTACAATTGTCTACATCCTAAACAAGTTTCCTCTCTAGGTATTCAAGGACAAACCACCGAAGGAAGCTTTCATCGGTGAGAAATGCTAGGTATCACACTTTTCGTGTTGCTGTCCTGTATATATTCATATTTTTTAGGAGAAATGAACTAAATTGAAACACTCCAATTTGAAGGGTGTTTTTGTTGGATATAATGAGTCCTGCAAGGCCTATGGAGTCTACATTTTGTCACAACGGAAAATAATAGTGGCCTGAGATGTGAACCTTGTGATGATGTATGGTCCCTCGAGGTCTCAGGAGCCTTTTAGTAGAGGTTTAGGAGGGAGACACCTTTTCTGTCCTAAAGATGATTAGCAAGGTTTTGGAGGTGGAAGTGATGCGTTAGTATTTTTTGGTTCAACAAGGCAGCCTAGGTGGTACTAAACATAGTAGGATGCATAGGAGCATGTTGGATCTCCAAAGCCATCCTTTGTAGCGAGTTATCTTTCTAAAAAGTTTCTGAATTATGTTGCACCGATGTCTTCCATCATTTTTGTAGAGCCTTTTAGTTATGGGGAGGTAGTTGGTTCGCAGGTATGACAGAATGCTATGGTGGACGTGGACAACTCTACACTGAAGAATGATGTTTGGGAGATTGTGCCAACACAAGTGGGGCAGTTTGTGATTTATTCTAGGTGGATGTTTGAGGTGAAGCTTGCAGCAGATAAAAAAGTGCAAAGGTTCTGTTCATAGTGAGAGTATTCTCTAGAGAGGAGTTGACTATAAGGACACATTTACTCTAGTTGATAGTGTACTTGCATCAGGTTCGTTAATGTCTTTTAGCATCAATTCTTGGTTGGCATTGATATCAAATGGATGTAAGAACATTGTTTCTTAATGGTCTAATCAAGGAGGAAGTATAGATCAATCACAACTCTATAATGAAGAATGATGTTTGGGAGATTGTGCCAACACAAGTGGGGAAGTTTGTGATTTATTCTAGGGGGTGTTTGAGGTGAAGCTTGCAGTAGATACCATAAAAATGTACTAAGGTTCAGTTCACAGTGAGACTATTCTCTAGAGAGGAGTTGACTATGAGGACACCTTTAGGATTTACTCTAGTTGCTAGTGTGCTTGCATCAGGTTCGTCATATCTTTAGCATCAATTTTTGGTTGGAATTTATATCAAATTGATGTAAAAACATTGTTTCTTAATGTTCTAATCGAGGAGGCAATATACATCAAATCAGTTGAGAGGGTTTTAGGTGCGTGGGTGAGAGATCCATGCATGCAAATTGAAGGAGGACTTTTATGGGATGAAGTTGGCATCACATGCTCAGTACTCTAAGATTGAAGATTAATTGGTAGGTGCAAGCTTTACTATAGCTATTGCAAATCTTGATCTTTATTATTTATTTGGTAAATTAGATTTGTTTGTTTGTCTGAGATCCTAGGGAAATTTTCACCCCAGGATTTCAATAAATTATTTTTCGGACAAGGACACCAAAATTCATCCAATACAAATGAATGGAGTCTTCAGTAAATAACATTGCTATCTTAACATTACAGTAAACAATACGATAGTTCAACCATGCAACAAAATTTCATAGTACCACTATATTCTCCAGATTTAATAGTTTAGTATAGTTTCAAACAGTTGCAATATAATTTCGTATTGGACAAAGTTGTATTCTAACTAGAAATCTGTAGACCTGAATAAACCTTTGCGAATTCTGATCAGGGCTAATATCCGAATGGTTTCAGGGGTTAAGACGGAGGATAAAACTCTTCTTCTTCCTTGGACTTCCTTCAGAAAATTCTCTGAGAATCTATCCAATACCACTGCATCGTATTAGAGAGTCTTGGATCTGCTTCGGTCCTAAATCAATTCCTCTATACTCGCCTCAGATAGCCACTCCGAGCTTTATATAGGAGTAGGAAATTTCTTCAGAAGTTAAGACCTATTGCAGATCACAAGTAATCTCCGAGTGGCCTGAGGAAGGGGGTTGGCTGGGATTAGCCTCTTTTGATGCTTAAAAAATTCAGATTAATTTGCCTAAGAATAATTACATAAATAACCAGTCTCAGGGTTTTGTTTTCCTGGGAATTGTGATAATATCCTGCCTCAGATCGTTCTGCTTCTGGGATGGGAAAAATTTCCACAATCATCTTTTAGAGATTCATTGGATGTTTGTTTGCCACCATCTGCATGCAACTGAATGTTATTTTTAGTTATTTCCTTTTCAATAGCCAATGAATTTTTTGCATCCTTAAGCCAGGAGGATTTTGAGATTGGATCAAGTGTTCCACATACATGTATTTGCTTCTTCTTTGATTCTACATCATCAGAATCATACACAGATTTAATGGGTGATCCTTCATAGTACTGCACCTTTCTTCTTGGTCTCTGCAATTGTCTAGTAGTACCATGTTTTTTTATACACCTTCCTTTTAGTAACTTTTTCCAGAAAATATTAGTAGGTATCTTCTCTGCTGTCAATTGGTTGTCTGACTCACTAAGTAGTGGGACACCTTTTCCATACCTTCCTTCCCATGGTACTTTTGCAATAATACCATTCTTTGGTGTATTATCAATCTCAAATATGTCACATGCACGGGTTAACATGTCTTGAGATAAAGACTTCAAGTTTTCATTTCTAGAAACATATGTCAATTTGAAATCAAGATACGTTAACCAGACTTTAGCACAATGAAAGTAGGCCACCATCTGCCATTTTCTATCTCAGCCCAAACAATTGTCTTTGGTTCAGAATCATTGCTTATGTTATTCTCATCTGACTCATAATCTCCATTAGCAGATTCTTGCCCTACTCCTACATTTCCACATATATCAGCAGAAGATTCATTTCTTTGAAAACAAGCACGTGATTCCACATGGTCATTAGCATTTGTATTTGGTTCAATGTGCACGCAAGAATTAGAAATACCCTGTTCAGTTTCCTCCTGTGAAGCAACACAAGTAGCATTCAAAGCATGACATGCACTGTCATCACAACACCAAGACTGCCTACATACTTGAATATTCTCTATCCTCTTCCACTTTTTGCAGTTGATACATTGTGCCCATTCCCTGGTATGTTGATCCTCACTCATCCCATGCTGCTGCATTTCACCTTTGTCCCCAATAGGAACAGAAACAACAAGATCCATGCCATAATCATCAAGCATATTTCCTTCTTTCTTGTCCCTGTCGACATCTCCTTTCTTGCATATGCTCCTTTTTCTCTTCTTTTTATAACTCTTTTCTCTAGATGTTTCTTCAAGAAATTCACGTGAACCACCTTCTTGATTGCTAGTTATATATTGGATACATCCTTTAACCTGATTCTGTACAACATCATGTTGTCCTTTTCTTGAAACCTTTAGACCTGTCAAATTTATTTCACGGTCTTTAACAGCATCTGTGAAACCTCCAGTTTCAACATCATCATCTGTACTAGTACCATTTGTGTCCTCCAAAACTTTAAACTTTTGCATTTTCCCAGAGCTTCTCTCAGACGCTGAGTAACTCTCTTTAACTAAATTTTGTTGTATATCTTTCTTGTTATGAATCCTACTGCTTCTGCGAACTTTCTCTTTTTTATGTTGACCATTCTCAACCTCTTCTTGGTCCTCCAAACCTTCTAATTCAGTGACGTTAAGCCCTAAAGTTTGATTGTGAGCACCAACAACTTTAGCTGGGGATTTGACAACTGTTTGAGTAGGCACATAATCCTGCTGCAATTCAGTTTGATGCTTTTTATTTCTATTTATTCGAGTGAATTCCCTCTGTTCACTACTTTTCTCAAACACAGTCAAACAATTATCTGCGCCATCTTGTCCTGAAACACCTAGCTCACTTTTCGTGTTTTGTTCCAAATCTTGCAATCTTCCATCATTGTCTAGTGACTCTAGATGCAGTGTCACATGCTCCCCCATTTCCCTATTCTTATTTCTTATTGCACTTCTATCAATGGCAGTGGAAGCATCCCTTACTTAATTCTTTGTGCTTTATCCTTCTTGTGGTTCCCTTATGATAACCTTAAACTTTACTGACATAGATTGTCTGTACCTACGTGCATCTAATCTTTTTGATGCAGAGAAATTATTTTGGTCACCATCCACCACAGTGTCTATCGTCTTAGTAATATTTACTTTTGCAACTTCTTCTATTGGAGGAACCTTGCAGGTTTTTGAGAGATCCTTGTCTTCCCATTCCTTGCATATGTAATACCAGGAAAACGGTTCCTGGCCACATTCTCTCTTTTTGATCTCCTCATGGTTGGTACCGACATTATAACACAATCACCATATCAGTCCAACTCGGAAGATATTCCAGGAACCTTTTTATCATTCCTTTCATTTAAATTCTACACAGATTTTCAACTCTCTCATTCCAAGCCATGCCCAAAAGGAATGTTTGGGTGTTCTGAACAATGGAATTTTATAATAGTGCAACTTGAGGATCCAAGTTTCAAATTTATTTTCCTCAATAGACGACGCTGAAAGTAAATCTGCTCGAGTCAACCTCTTCGCCCCCG
Source organism: Pinus albicaulis (assembly GCA_034641835.2). NCBI lineage: Eukaryota > Viridiplantae > Streptophyta > Pinopsida > Pinales > Pinaceae > Pinus > Pinus albicaulis. The sequence continues at coordinate 456,842,003 of CM076574.1, read as the reverse complement.
AGCATTTAGCGGCACCAAACCCTTCGACACTATGCGGCCGTACAACGTGACAGTATCACATACGAAATGCCTGCCAGCTGTCTGAAAGAGCGATGTTGACAACAACCTCATAAACAACAGAGCCACACATTCACAACACTTATTTATGGCTCCGGGAATCGAACTCATGTTAAATTGGACAACTAGGTCCAAACTCCACGTTGTGATGCTCAAATGAAGACACCAATAGTTTTATTGGGTTCCTCTTTCGAAGAGGTGCAAGATTGATCTAAATATCATCTTGATCCGATGAGCAGAACATTTATTTTGAATTTATTTTTAATACTTTCAAAATATGTGCAGGTCGGCCTTAAGGTTTTACACCCCCAGCGAATGTGTCACACATCCTCAGTGATGGATATAAATAAAGTCAACGTTGGAGGACATTTCACTCATCTCCTCATCACACATATTTCTCTCTCCACTTCTGATTGGTTCGAACTACTTGGAGGAAAATCTGCAGTTCACACGTGGGAGAAGGACGAAAATATTTTCTGCTGTAGCTAGGGTTTCTACTGTAGGTTTGACCAACGTTGACTTTGGTCAACGCATGGTCTAAAGGAGCTGAATTTTGGCATAGAATTCTATTTATGCAGTCCGTACTTTTTGGCACAAGAACCGAGGTCAAAGGTTGATCGTAGATTGTGCTGCGTTGAATTTTACTTGCTATTGTTCTGCTTTTCTGGGCATCATTGACTTTTTTGGGATTGACTTTGAGTTGACCGTTTCGTTGTTTTGAGGCTTGTTGTGACACATTCTGGGTTGGCTGACCAAGGAGACTTTACTGGTTGAAGCATCCTACTGATCGTCGTAACGCACCAACAAATATATATTTTTTTGGCTTGTCTTCTGTTGATCCTCTGGTATGTTCTATCAGCATATTACTTAATGATTTACGTGATTGTTGTCTAGTATTAAAGAGAAATTAAAGTTGCATCAAGCATATAACATCTACATAAATTTACAACTTAGCACTTTCAAAATTTTCCAAATTTCAAGATCCCCCTCCCTCTTTCAGCGGAATACCATGGATGTCTAAAGAATCGAACCTTGGACCTTCCCGTTTCTGTGCTGGCTTGGAGCCACCCAACCTTCTTATTTTGAGCTTTTTAAAGGAAAATTACTACGGTGAAAGAACAATCACTTTTCTTTTTGGTTCGCAGGCGCCAAGAGAAGAAATGCATAAACTTCGTCGACTTTGGCGGGGGTCCAGACTATCGGCAATAGTGAAGAAAAATGGTGCATAGGGGGCACTGTAGCCGATCGACAAAGGATTGGAGAACCTAAGCTGGAATGGTCCACTATTCAGTTGTGGATGACTAATCAACAAAAGATCATTCCACTAGGATGATTGCCGAAGGTTGTGGTGGACATTGCAAGAGTTAAAGTCTATGCGGATTTTGAAGTAATCTAGATTGTGGATGATGCGAACCCTTACCTTGCGCTCTTAGGCCTGGATTGGGCTATTGACATGGGAGGTATCATCAATTTGAAAAGGAGAAGTATGATATTTGAAAACGAGGGTACGCGGGTAATAGTTCCCTTGGATCCAGCAAAAGGTGAACGATATATCGAACCAGTGCGTGAAGAGGAGGATGTTGACCACATTTACAAACTAACTGCCCGGGACGATGATTGGATCAACCCCATGATTGATGGTATGCTATGTTGGGAAAAATATAGTGAATGCCTCTTAGACTCAGATGGAGAGATAGAAAATTGGCAGAATTGGTTGCATGATGTATTTGCGCTGCGGTGCCTTAAGATCACAAAGAGCTTCCAATGCATCTCCTCAAAGGTAAGAGAATTGCCCTACTTTGATGGTTCTGGTAGTATTAAGGACTTTCTTAAAGCATTTGAAGTGGATGTCCCTGAAGAACGGAGGTTTTCGGCCCTTGACTTGGCTATGCGTGTGACCCCTGCACGGTGGTGGGAAACTCATAGGGAAGCTTTTTCAGGACTGGGAGGAATGCTGAAAAATGATGATCCTACGATTCGATCCTCCAGTCAACCCACCCATGGAACTCTTCTCGGGTCGAGGGGATCCGTGCAAGCACTTGCCTATCTGGAAGGAAGTATGGAATGAATGGGTCCATATGTTTATCCACCACCTGGTATTTGGATGCAGATCTACACTAGTGCACTCGTCACCGGGGTACAATGGCCGAAGATTTCATGATGATGTTTGGTTCAGTAGGAGGAACTGAGAAACTCGATGAAGCCCTGCAAGATATAGGTGCTTTGGTCTTTGATGAGTCCTTATTTAGGCGATAATGTGCTGCGCCAGCCTGGGATGCGTAGATGCAGTATATACCAAGGGTGATAGGACCAAGGCAGATGCAATTAAGCTGAAGGACCCTACCCTTGAAGAACATAAATTCCTACCTTAAAAACTACCAACAACTGAGGAGCTACAAGAATCAACACAATCTTTGATTTGAACCTAAACAATCTTATTATATCCAAGTATTTCCCTAATCACAATGACCAGTAGATTCTCCTCATGGATTATTTCTCTCATTCTATATATTAGTAAAATCCACAAAATGTATCTCTACATTTGAATCTTGGGAAATAAACATATAATTCTTATCATTTAAAATATCCATATCTCTTGGAGACCAAAAATCCATTTGCTTTGGATATGCTTTATCTCTAACCTCAAAAGCAACCCTATTATAAGTTGAAGGACCATTATGTCCTCTTGAGTCTTGACAAAGTATGATGGAATGAAATTGGGTGAGAACCAAATCTAGGTTTACCATGTCAGAACTTCATTGAGATGATGACCTTGGTTTGAAGACATCCACCATACAAACTAGGACCACCCATACTTATCGTTGCCATCTCTATTTTATCATCAATACTAACATTCTTGAGGACCTATAACCCGTGGAGGCCCATGGTCGTCATTCCAATGTAATTGATTAGAATACATGCCATGTCCACAAGTTTTTATATTTAATATCTACATCCAATGTGGCCATTTCTTATTATGAGATTTACCACATCCAAAAATGGCTTCATTCACATAATTTTGAAGAATTCTACAAATTAGGTCAACATAATTTTTTTCACATTTACAACTTCCCTCACATTTGTTTGTTCGTGAAGCTCGAGCACTTTCATAACAAAAATTGGAAAAGTCAAACAACAAAATATCCACTCTCTTTTCATTTTCTAATATTATAATGAACTTTTATTAGAGGGACTTTTTGTTTGTTTGTTTTGGTTAGAAAAGGAGCCGCTCTTGGTTTTATGTGTCTTTCAATTTATCATATGTAACATGTTAAGAAATGGGAAAGAATAATGTGACATTATCTTGCAGAAATTGATGTTGAATCTTCTTTTAGATAAGTCTGCAATCAAAACTGTTCTTGTATTTGCTATCTTTCAAACGTTGTCACCTTCAGACTTATATGTAGACAATCTTGTCCTTAGATCTGATTTGTTATACCTTCAAACTAATACATAATTCTTGTTCTTTCTTCCACCTTTTGTTAACTTCAAACTTGATTGTAATTGTTACTTAAATATCTGCAGTACCTCAGAGACAGATCCGCAAATATGTTCTTTCTTTTAATGTGTTCTACCCCAGACGTTAACTTAATCTTTGCTCCCTTCTTTACGCTGTATTGCCTCAGTAGAATCTGCAAAACTTTCTTCTTTTGCACGTTGTATAACTGCAGTATCATCCGCAGATATGTTCTCTTAACCGCAACATATGTAGGGTATATATAGTAGTTCTAGCCAAGTAATTAAGCCTACCTTATAGCCATTAAGTAGGCCGACTTCATAGGCATATCTTCAACGTTTGTAAGCCATTCTTCCGCAACGTCCTGGAGGGTATTCTTCATGCCTTTTACATGACTCTTAATTACACTTATGTACCTAATAGACATCAAGAAGAAGTCTATAGACCTATACTAAGAATCTTGCTCATGAAACCCATGAAGCAAGTAAACCAAAAATTCATTTTATTATTATTGACTTCATCTTTACATAAGTACATAATTACATAGTAATTATAAGGAAGACCTACCTAGTTACACTCTTTAACATTATAACTATATATAATTTTGATGTTTCTAGGTTGGAGATTGCACTATTTTCATTGGAGGATGCTACTATTGATGCGCACAAGGCTCTTGAGTTACTTGGTAGGATTCTTGCAAAATTGGTTGTTGAAGGGATGTTCTTTATTCAAGATATAGCAAGGGAAATCAAAGATGGAGGTACATAGCCAGGAAGCTTATTAGAAATGAGGGGATTTTGAGGTATTTCTCAAGAAGAAAATTTCAAGGTAGTCTGCTCACAATTTTAATGCCTGATCAATTTTGTGGTTTATTTGTGATCTCTCATGTTGACAAGTGAATGGTTGGTTAGTTTTTAGCTTGTGCTCACATTTGTTGGTTCCTGAAGCTCGAGCACTTTATAACAAAAATAGGCAAAGTCAAACAACACAAATGGTCCACTAGCTCTCTTTTCATTTGCTAATATTATAATGAAGTTTTATTAGAGACACTGTTTGTTTGTTTATTTTGGTTAGAAAAGGGTTTGCTCTTGGTTTTATGTGATTTTCAATTTATCGTATGTAGCATGTTGAGAAATGGGAAAGAATAACGTGACATTTATTTTGCAGAAATTGATGCTGAAGGAAAATTGTTTTGACATTGTTGATGTTAAGGTATATGTTGTATAAACTAGTTATAGTCTAATTTATGTTATATTCTAGTGTTCATTGTCTTTCATTTCTTACAATGCATTGTATTTTCTTTTGTTTTCAGAAAATGAAATCAGTATTGATGGTAAGAAGCATGAATTGAAAAAAGAGAAGAGCAATAACATTGGAGCGACAAATGAAAAAAGAGAGAGGAGCATTGGTCTGGTGATACCCTTAGAACCAATATCTCGCATAAGACACACATATAAAGACTGATGATCAAGTCTTCAGAGTTGGTGAATTCACCTGTAATGCCTTGACAACACAACGATAATGTTTTGAAGTGATGAAACATCATTTCATGTGTAAATTGTAGTCTAACTAATATAAAGTTGGAAATTCATATTGTAATATTTTAACATTTCATATAATATAATTTATGTGGTTGAAATTATTTATAGTTGCACTTAATGTTGTTTAGTATTGTAATTAAAATATGCGACGTTGTATTTTCATATTAGATGACCATGCACATTGTATGACATTTTTTAAATCATACAAATTAATTTATATTGATTAATAATGAACACAAATAAAATGAATATGCGACTAAATTAGTTATTTATAATTATTATTAATGAAATGAATATAAACTACTAAATTAGTCGTTTATATAATGAATAAATGGCTATTGCAGATGATAAATTTGTGACTACAAATGATGACTAAATTTTGCATATATACGAATATTAGTAGCTAATTTACAGTATCTTATAACATGACTAAAATTTAGTCACATTTCTTTAGTCATTAATTGGTTTCAAACAATAACTAAAATTTGCATATATATGACTATTAGTAGCTAATTTACAGTATCTTATAACACGACCAACATGTTGGTCATAGTTCTTTGGTCATTAATTGATATTCTCAGGTGATCATATAGTAATATATTTTGTTGTATATTTGGTCATTAATTGTGAAATTTAATGACCAAATCAATGACTAAATGAATGACTAAATCAGTGACCAAATGAATGACTAAATCAGTGACAAAATGAAAGACCAAATGAATGACTAAATTAGTGACCAAATCAATGACTAAATCAATGACCAAATATACAACTAGATAACAAAATTGAGATAACCAATTAATGACTAAGCTAAAAACGACCAAAAGTTGGTCGCGTTATAAGATACTGTAAATTAGCTACTATTGGTCACCGACTGAAAAATAGTCGTTTATATGCAAATTTTAGTCATTTTTTTAGTAACAAATTAGTCATTTTGTACTAGTGTATATACACCATGTGTAAATTTTTAATGTCTTCAATTTTTTTTTAATGTCTTCAAAATGTTAAATCTCTCTCATGTTCATGGCTACCATATATCTGAATAGTGGGAAACTAGTAAATAAAATTGCACTGCATATGTAGTGATGTGGATTGCATATAGAATCTCTCAAAATATCTCCTCCATCTTCATCTTGATAATGAACTTTATTTGAAGTAAATAGTTTCAAATTTATTATTCATTTTCTTAAATTCTCATTTTAATATAACCTCTTTAGTTTCAATCTTGAAAAAATTGGATGGCAGTCCTTATTTCAATAATACATTGGTTAAGTTTTTTTCAATAAAATAACTTCAAGAATCCATTCAATTGTGTTCCAGCTGAATTTTTCAAACAACAAAAGGATAAAATTTAAACAATTTTAGTGATTTTTTTTTTAAATAGGGTGTCTTCCAGCAAACTATCTTCTGATAGAGTTTTAAAACTGCCAGCACCTTTCTATTCAAATAGCAACAACTAATTTATCTTTTATTTGTATAAACATAATTTTCATAGAGTGTACATTGAAAATAAAGGGTAAATAACAAAAAAAACGATGGAATTTGGGTTGTGAACGTGATGGATCATGTTTTTCGAATGAAATTTTTTAATTTTTTCATATATTTTGACCTAATAATGGGTCGAAATTAAAAATAAAGAATCAAGCATCAATTATTTAAAATAGAAAACTTATTATCTAAATAATATTTGAAAATGACAAGTATCTATCAGAAAATTATAATTATATATACCGAAAATGCATTATCGAAGGGAAAAGAGAACAAGTTTCTCAAGCTATCAAGTGGACACATATAATTAATGATACTTATTTTATGAATATTTTTAATTTTTTCATATATTTTAACTAAACAATGAGTCGAAGTTAAAAATCAAGAATCACACATCAATTTCAAAAACCTATTATCTAAATAATATTTGAAAATGACAAGTATATATCATAAAATTATAATTATATATACCCAAAATTCATTATTGAAGGGAAAAGAAAACGAGGTTATCAGGTTCTGTAATGGAAAAATATATTTAATGATACTTATTTTATTAGGAAAACACAATACATTTCTAAGCAAAACTATTGTGGTTCCATGCATGCAAGAGGAATTGTAGCGTTGAACAAATACAAGGACTTACTTGTACCATTTTACGGTCGTTCCTCACTTCTTCATTCCAATTATAGTACTTTTCGAACAACCCTGTACCATTGTGTGCTCAATTCTTTACTTATTAATTCAAATTCTACAACTTTGAGAAAAACTTTCATGCATTAAATATGATTTTGACTAAACATATGCAACAAACTTGGAAGATGAAAAAAACAATATTCAATTCTTTAAATACACATGAAAATAAGACACTTGAATTTTTAAATAAACGTGAATAATTATTTTACTAGCATTTGTTCCAAAAAAATGAGGGTAATTTTCTCCAATTTAATCCCAATACCATGAAATACTAACAAATGAAAGAAAGAAACATTTTCTACACCAAATGGGGAGGGTGAAATAACTATAATAAATACACATTCTTGTAAATTGGGGTGAATGGAAGGTTGTAACTCCTAATGTGATGGGATGATTTTTTTTTACCCTCTCCCTTAAAATAAGGTGGCCTAAACTCTAGACATAATTTTTTTATAAAATAAATTTCGCGCGATTTGAAATATAAATTTACTTTTTTTACCCTGTCCCTTAAAATAAGGTGGGCTAACCTCTAGACCTAATTTTTTTATAAAATAAATTTGGGGTGATTTGAAATAATATACCATGATACAAAAAAATTTCCCAATAAAAATTTAAAACCCCTTAATTTTTCCCAAGCACGAAAATTCACACCAAGAATTTTCTCTGGTTCCTTCATCTTCTTTCTCGATGAACTCTTCATGGTTTCAGCTTCACAGGTGTATTTTAGCATAATCTGCTTCTCCTCCTCTTTGAGCATCATCTTGTCATGTCAAGATATAGTACCTACAATTGAAATACACTCGTGACAAGGTGACATCATTATAAATTATCTTAGTCTAACTTACATCCTGAAAATGACTGATTGAGTTGGGACTGGGCACTGGACATGGAGGAAGACTTATGGATCATGAATTTCATAGTTCCAAGGGCTAGTAGTGATGGAATGAAGCTTGATATTGTGCAATGCATAGTTTTAGAGGCTTGGTAAAGGAGATTGCATAGGTGAGGAGATCAGTGAGGCAATATGGAGCCTTAAAGTTTCCAAATGCGCTGTAAAGGAGAGAGAGAGAGAGAGAGAGAGAGAGAGAGAGAGAGAGAGAGAGGCCTAGGGATTACATAATTTCACAAATAAGGTAGGTAGGGAGATAAAATAAGGCTTCTCGTTGCACAATGCATAGAAATAGGTTGACTGGAAGGTTGAACTGCATATTTTTGAAGGTAAGTGAGATAGTCTTGAGACTTGAGACAATGGAATGCACAATTTTGGAGCATATTGATTAGTGGATTGTGAAATTGCATAGTTCAAGGACTCAAAGAGATAACTTTATGAATAGGACTTTTAAATATGCATGAAGGGACTAGTTGGGAGACAAGATTGCATCATTTTTGAGTGTAGGGAAGAAATACTTGAGCAATGAGATTGCACAATGCACAATATTTGGAGGCGGGCACTACATTTTTTCAGTTCCAGGAGTTGAGGGAGGAGCTTGAGCCTTGCTACTGTGTAATGCATAGTTCAAGGAGGCTGAGTTGGGTTAAGTTGGTTGGGTATAAATCTCTTTAGGATTTAGATAAGTTTGGTATTAGTAAGGTAGAAGAGAGACCAAGATTTAATTTACCAATGATCACACACACTCAGAAAAATTGACCACACAACATTGAACACTCAATACACAAGAACAACATGATCCCCTTAGTGTGATGACAATGCAATAACTGCCTCCAAGTGCAACACTTGGGGTACACTTTACGACAACAGTGATCAATACTTTGGGAATATTTATGATGTATTTCCTTATGATGAATAGGACATGGTAGTGTAGAAGAATGAATCAACAATTCCCTTTAATAATGGACAATTTAATCCCTTCGACTAGTGCGACATGTAATATACACTTTGCGACGAAAATGATGACACTAGTATGATAATGCATAAAAAAATGGGAATGGGCCTAGTAAATGTCTACATGGTAAATAGGAACAATTTGTACCAAATTTTCCTCTTAAAATGGAACAAAACTCTACGTTTACAATGCATGATACTTCCCATGCCAAAAGATGACACTTGTGATAGTAACAAAAAATTTCGAGTGACGCCTACCAATTGCGAACAACATTGACAGAAACACATGCCAAAGAAAATATAACATTAAAAAAACACTTATTAAAGTTAAAAAATGAAATAGCGATAGTCTTAAACATAAAAGTGACACTTGCAGAAGTGAAGGTGCACAAAAGCAATAGTTGGAAAAACTCACTGAGATAGAAGTACAATCACAACCAGAAGTAAGAGGCTATCAATTGATAGTGCGCACTGATTTGCAATATCTATTTCATAATAAACTATGCTTATGAATTTCACATTCATTTTTAGTAGCGATCGCAACAATAGAAGTGCACTTCTGAATTCTTCAAGAACTGAGCATGTCTAAGAAAGTGACTTTGACACTTTTAATCTAAGAAGAAGACCAAAACACTTAAAAAAACATCAATCAACCATAAAGTACGAATGATCACAAGATCCATAGTATGCTACAAAATTAAAGTGTAGAAATTTTTTTTACTGTGTTTGTCGCAGAAACAATGACAATTTGGTACTAGTTGGATCTTCACATGAATATTGCATAATTTTAGGGACTTCCAAGCACCACTCCACATACATCAAGGGGAACTACATCTAGTTCTAATTCATCAATAAAATCAATGTTGGTAACAAATATAATTTTGAATTGTTTTGTTACCTTTAACTTTTCATCCCTATTTGCCCATCCCAATGGATACGGGATTGGATGATCCTGTACTTGCAATCCCAATTTTTTGACCAAATCTATTTGAATGAGATTCCATATGATCATGAGTCAAATATAACATCATCCTTTATCTTATTGGCATGTATCTTAATGTGAAAGTGTTTAGTAATTTATTTATCTTCATGTTTCTAAAGGCTATTGAGATTCGCCTACTTCTGCACTAACATAAAAATAATATTCTCATCCACATCCAAGCTAATTTCAACATGGTTTCTCAAATCAGTTTCCATAAGGTTCTTCTTCTTATTATTTTTCCTTTTGTTCTTTGGGTTAAGATTTGGATGCAACTTCCAACACTTATCCTCTATATGATCACTAATATTAAAGTGGTTGTAGTGGTTGCTAGGGTCTTTGCACTAGTGTGTTATTTTGACCATATTTTGACCTTTTCCACTTACTGCTCCCCTTAGAAGCATTATTTTTCTCCTTCTACTTTGATCCACTTGATTTCCTTTTCTTCAGGCCTGTGTTCTCCATGAATTATGTTTGTACAAAATCCTTGAGCTTTGATCTAGGATTGAACAACGCCAATTATTTTTGTAGATGGATGTGTAGACAAAAAGGATACTTGAGGAGTACATGTATTTTCTTTATGGAGATACCCAACATTATGGCCATATTTCTTAATTCTATGGTGTACTCTTCTGCACTCTACCCCTGCTTCTTCCTGAAGTAGTGCCACAAGATCCACTAGTCCTATACATACTTGATAATTTTAAATTGTGAATTTATGAGGGTTTTAAAGTACTCCCACTTAGTTACTTGAGGATATCCCTCCAATCTCAAGGTATTCATGTGGATTTCCCACTAGGCCAGGGCATGACCCTATAATTTTAGTTTGCAAATGAAATCTTCTATTATTCCTTTATATGATGGACATTTAAATAAGTTTATACTTATTGTAACTAGTGATTTAACTTCAAAGCATCAATATCACCTTGGTATTCCTTTATATCGACCTTTACCTCCATTTTGAATAGGAATTATGAATGGTTCATACAATCAAATTGGGTTGATCTCTTTTGCTTTCTATCCTCAAGTTCTTCATTGTTTCTTCCTGATCTCTTGATGTCCACTTTGAATGGTCCTTTGAATTATATCCCACATATTCTCTTAATAGTTCAATGCTATTGCGCAAGGTTGACATGAGGAGGTTCACATTATGACTTATATCTAAAACTTGTGTTTCTAGCCATGAAAACCTCTTCTTTGTAGGATCAGAGAAATTATTCACAGATTTGTCGACCATGACTAGGGTTTTATGAAATTTTGATTAATTGATATAGATCCTCTATAAATATCCATATTATACCAAAATAAAATTAATTTTGATGGCAATATGATTTGTAAACTAAAATGGATATTCCAGTGAACATTTCATCACAATAGATCTTATAAATTATAATTAAAAGATATGAAATATAAACTATTAGGGTTTATTTCTCTATATCTATATATTTGTTTTTATTTTGTATAAATGAAAATTAAATTTTATATATAAAATAGAGAACATTGAAATAAAAACCCATCAACCAAATTTGACACAAGATATATCATGGGAAACCATTTTGGGAGAAAACCCTATTAGAAAATGAGGTCGCTCTACTCTCTATCCCTCAATAGAAAATGGTTGCATGTACAAATAAGTGTGGCATGTGGCCCGTGGGCTACTACAATGTAAAATTAATCTTTGTGTGCTCTATCCCCATCCCTATTAGCTATTTTTATCATCTATGGAACAAGATACCCTCGAAAAGAATCGAACCGGTTTTCCTCCTAGCGAACCTCTTATAACAGAACCCAATAGCCTAATAATGGTTAGTTTTGACTACCTAAACACTAAAATAGAGTTACAATATGGACTCTTATATAGTATTATTCATTGTAATCACATGGATGGCCCATTTACCATGAGTTATAGGGGTTGATCTGGCATCCTCTCGAATTATGGTGGTTAAAATAGGAAGGTTAACTTATGAGTGGCATAAATTTTACATATTGAGTTTGATTGAGGTGATTCTTGTGTTGTTGGAAAGGAATTGCGAGTAGAATAGGAAACAAAGTGTTTCACATTAAACGAGTAAAGTTTTAACCCCCAAAAACATCATTTTATGCCTCAAAATGCTTCTAGAAGGTTTCATACCCCAATTTTCCAAACTGTGTTCCATTGGTAAAAGTCGAATTGTGAGATGATTCCTCCACTTTGTCCACTCTAAAAGCATCGATATGGATGATCCACTCCAAATCACACCCAAAAATTTATGAAAAGATATAGACACTAGTAAAGTAAAATAATAAGTGAATAGTATTTTGTAATGGATTTTTCCACTAAGGTAAGCTTATATTTTAGATTATAAATGATATTTAATATTAAATGGTTTTTTGAAAATCCTTAAGGCCTATCTATCTCTTCCAATTTTCATATGATAGTAAAATTATGTTCCAAATGGTGCTAGATGTGGGATACATAGAAACTTCCTCTAATATTAAAAAAGGTTTCTAATTAAAAAGGGCACGCACCTTTATTTTTCATATTGAACTTAATATCTCAAATTTTAAGGATTTATAAATAGTTCCACCACAAACAATGTAATAGACAAAACAAGATAAAATGAAGTGTTTTTTTTTTAAATTTAAGTTCCATGTTGCATAAATTACATATACACTGGTTAGATGGCAAGTGATCAATCTTCATCTTTATTTATTGAGAATAGAACTTGAAATACGTAGGAGGATAACAAAGACCATGAGAGATATGGACTCTATGATATATTAGAGTGATGATAGAATCATATTTAATATGGAGAAAATTATAATGATAATTATTTATGTGATATTTATGGGTCTGTTGACTTGAGGGGTCCTGACCCGAGTTCAGAGTTATCATGCAACCAACAAAACCCTCTAACTACTAACCCTTTTGGTAGTGATCTGCTTGCACAGACCAAAGTATCACCCGAAGCAGTATGGGGGGTGTTGGAACCAGGTTTCCGCACCTTGAGGGAGCTTTTGATGTGGCAGATATAATCAACCTTACTACAGATAATATAACATATTTGTGCATATGTAGTAAATGGTAAACATTTCTAGCCCTTTCACAGATTGTCATGAAATGCTTCAATATATTTTGCGCACAATAGCTAATTTTACTTCATTTAGATCTATTTATCTAACATCAACTAATTATTGCACATAGACGTAATTAACCATTTATTGAAGTAAATATGCAACAATAGAACATAATTAGATCGACAACAAATAAAATATAATCTAAATAGAAAATCACATAAGAATCGAAGTCCCCTAAAAATGCCTTCTTTATTAAGCGATTTGCAATTCAGTAGAATCTATATTTCTGTGCACACAGAAGTTGAGTCCGCTCATAGCTCAGGACTTAGGTCTCTGTGTACACAACCAACAGGAGCCTTTCTACCCAGAAAAAAACTGAAATTAACAAAAAACTAATAGGGATTTCATTCATTCATGTCTATCATATCATGTCTATCCTCACTCGACTCTTACATATTTATATTATAAAAAATGCGCACATGGGTCTCACACCATGGTTTGAGATTCATGGTTTTTCCCATTAACCCTTTATAATAATTAAGGGATTTTGACCCACCCCAAATCCCCTTTGACCATCTGTGCACAGAGCATGCAAAAAAACTTAAACAAAATTAACCCAAAAACTACCCCAGGGGACCTCGTTCCAACATGCCCCCAACACAATCACGTGACTTGTCCCGAGTCACTGTAGGGAGGTTGCCTTCATCTTTGCCATTAATGCGTCGACATAGCTCCTGAGTGGAATGATCACTTTAATACTCTACGTGGCAGTGCTCTGTGCTTCATCTTCCAACTTGGCTATTGTTGGCCCCTCAAATGCTAGGATGATGTTACGTTGAGTTTGCTGCAGGATTTTTAGGGCGATGTCGAGGTTATGTGATAGTTGTATGGATTCCTTGGCCCAAGGTTGCATCTATGTCTCCAATATATGTTCGTAGTGGTGCATGTCCCAATCTCGGTCTGAATGGCCTTGCCTTGATGAAGTTAGGCAAGCCTCAGTGCTATCATCAAGGTTGGAGCCACCATTCTAATATTTGTAAATTGTTTCTCTTTAATTATGAGTTCATTCGTTAACTGTTGGACCATTTCGTCATTCTGAATAGAAGTCAAAACACCCATGGCCTCATCTATAAGTGTACCATATTCTGACACTGTTGAAGCTACATTGTTAGTGGTTTCCTTTACTACAGTTGCGCGTTGTGCACGGATCTCTGATGGTGTCCCTGGTTGGAGCTTCATCTACAGCTCGACTATCTGTTGTTCAAATTCAACGTGGACGATCTAGATCTCTGTGCGTGGTGCTTTGACCATGGTGACTGTTAGTCATAATTATTTTTTCACTATCTTTAGATGACTATAGATTGATGGCAGCCTTCTGAAAACAAAATTTATTGAAACATTATGTGTTTTCAGAAATCTCACTGCCTTCATTATCCTTGTAAACCTATTTTCACTATTCTTCAGTTGGTCTTCTCAAAGTCACCCTGTTTCTCCTAAAAAGACTCCTTATGGGCTTATACCTCTCATTTTTATCCTTCTTTCATACCTTAAACTTCTTCCCATGTTCCCTAGGTTCCTCAAGCAATGATGGTACCAAAACTATCTCTGTAGGTTCTTTAGATAAGTTAAGTACATTGGATTTTGGATCTTCAATACAACAATTTTGGCAATGCTATGTTTTCACATAAAAATCTTTACGTCAAAATCTCATCCAGAATCAGGTCAAAGGACCCTCCCACTAGGTCATTAGGGTTTTTACATGTTTTAAGGTCATCATTGAATGTTTCAGGCACTGCTTTTCCTTTGCAAGAATCTGGATCAGATGTAATAGAATTTCAAGACATGGTTATTCAAGTAGGACCTAGAAGTTTCCAAAGAGGATTATCTTCTCAGTTTAGAACCTGCAAGTGAGGAAAATGCAAAGAGTTTCGCACTTCTGTAGCAGTGTTGAAGGATTTGTCAGTAGAAGGTACTGATGATGTAGACTATCTACTCCCGAATGAAAACAACTTACAGCAAGGGAAAGAGGAACAACTTGGTCTTCTAGAGGACTAGGTTTATGAACTTGATGGTCAAGTTGAGTGCCAAAACAATGATCACTTGTAGAAAATGACATGGAGGAAGAACACAAGGCCAAGCATGAAGAAATTCTAGCATAAAATATTGATGGAATAGGGAAAGAGGTCAGGTGAACTGGAAAAAAATGAATGAACTTGAAAGGGATATAGAGAACTTAGAAGACAACACTAATGGTTGTTGTAAAAGAATTGAAAACAATTAGGGTTTTGATAAAAGTGGCCAGACAAGTTGGAAAAGATGAGTTGAGTTTCATGGTGGAAACTACAGAATATTTTGAAGGTTCTAGTGTGTTAGGTGCCTATATTACTAGTATAGTCCCTTATTGTTGTTAGTGTAACCCAATTATTATTATTATTGTACCCCTGTAATCCCCATATTGTTATTATTGTGCCCTTAAATTATTATTGTTAGGTCGGCTAGGATTACATTGGGCCCCACTAGGATTACATTATGGCCCCATGGACTCCTATATACAGAAAGGAGGTTTTGTAATTTGTATCATCCAAGACTTGTTCATTCATGTAATGTATTGGATGTTTCCCCATCGAAGTGGTTTATTTCTAAGGCATTGATATCTCTTTTCTTCTCTTTTTGGGGCTAGTTTCACAACATTTGGTATCAGAGCTTTGGATTCTAGGGTTTCGCTATTCCAAACAGGTCATCGTGGAATTTTCACTAAAAAGTTTTTTCTACGAAGTTTTAGAAGCTGAAATTTTTAGGGTGCGAAGTTGAAATCCTGAGGAAACTCGTCACAAAATTTCAGAGCTTGGTTCCCAACAGTTTCAGAGATATGATCTGTGGAATGTAGTTCTTTTTCAGGCTCCTGAATTTCATCTCAAAGAGGTGATCATGGGAAAAGCTTCATAACTCTCTCTCTGAGGATCGGATTGGCGTGTCGTAAAAAGTAGCCACAAGTACACGGACTTTAGTTTCTTTGCTATCAATTTTAGAGCTAAAATATGAAACAGTGACTCATGGAAAGTCATACGAGTTCAATCTACTGAAACAATCCATAATTAGGTCATTGTGGGAGATTTCAATGGATTTTATCACAGGTTTACCTAAGTCCGAAGGAAAGAGTGTCATCATGGTGGTAGTTGATAGACTTACCAAGTATGCACACTTTTGTGCATTATCTCATCCATTTAAAGCAAGTACAGTTGCTACTACATTTATGGACAAAATTCAAAAGCTACATGGAATCCCAAGGGTTATTGTGAGCGACAGAGATCCCATTTTTACCGGAAATTTTTGGACGGAGTTATTTTCTTGTTTGGGTACTCAATTAGCTCATAGCTCATCTTATCATCCTCAATCTGATGGTCAAACTGAGATAGTAAATAAATGTTTGGAAGGATATCTTCATTGTTTTGTATCTAATAAAAAAACACAATGGGTCAAGTGGTTACCTCTCGCTGAATGGTGGTATAACACTTCCTTCCATACTGCAGCAAAAATGACCCCATTTATGGCACTTTATGGATATCATCCACCATCCATCACATCATCTTTAAGAGAAAATTCAAAGGTTCAAGCAATGGAAGATCACATCGAGCATCGACAAGAAGTTCTCCAACTCTTAAAGGATAACCTGAATTTGACACAAAATCGAATGAAACAAGAGGCAGATCAACATCGCAGCGAGAGAAGTTTTGATGTAGGAGACTGGGTATTTTTACGGCTACAACCATACAAACAAATGTCCCTCAAGCAAGCTAAGAATGATAATAAATTATCACCAAAGTACTATGGTCCTTACAAGGTGTTGCAAAATATTGGTACTATGGCATACAAATTGGAGCTTCCTGCTTCTTCGCGAGTACATCCAGTTTTCCATGTTTCATGCTTAAAGAAGGTTATAGGTGAAAATATTCCAGCTCAAACAATATTTCCATAACTTGATGAGGAAGGAAAAATCATATTGGAACCTAAAGCGGTCATGGAAACAAGAACTCGACAACTACGGAATCGATCAATTTCACAGTATCTCATCAAGTGGAAGAACTTACCCACTGAAGATTCTACATGGGAGGATGAGAATTTTATACAGAAGCACCCAGAGCTACTCAAGCGTTGAGGACAACACTTTTTTGAAGGAGAGGGGCATGTTAGGTCCCTATATTACTAGTATAGTCCCTTATTTTCGTTAGTGTAACCCCCTTATTGTTATTATTGTACCCTTGTAACCCCCATTTTGTTATTATTGTGCCCTTAAATTATTATTGTTAGGTCAGCTAGGATTACATTGTGGCCCACTAGGATTACATTATGGTCCCATGGACTCCTATATATAGAAAGGAGGTTTTGTAAATTGTATCATCCAAGAATTGTTCATTTATGTAATGTATTGGAGGTTGCCCCCTCGAAGTGGCTCATTTCTAAGGTGTCGATATCTCTTTTCTTATCTTTTTTTGGAGTTGGTTTCACAACATAGTGTGTGCAATTTAATCCCAAAGGTGTTAAAATGAACTTGTCATGCCTCAGTGACCAAAATAAAAGTAAACTTCACGACTTTAGCAAACCTACATGAAAACAGTGCAAAATGGTTAGTGAGAAAAGAAAAAGGACTTTTGACATTAGAAAGTGGGTTTACATAATTAAATCAAATTCCTATTATCTATAAAAGCTCATTTCACATTTCAAATGAACCATTATTTCTTGTCAAAAGATCAAGAGCACTCAACAAGGGAGAAATTGGGAGTTTTTAAGCAAAATTTGGCCAAGTTTCCTTGGCAATGTGCCCTTGGCGCTGCACCCTTGGCTTGGCGCTGCGCACTTGACAATTTTCCCTCATACATTTTCTAAAGGCATTGCGCACCTATGAGGTGGCACTGCACACTAGGAGTGGCACTGCGCTCTTGTTGGACACACCCTCTGCTCATTTTCAAAGGCACTGCATGCCCAGAATTGGCCCTGCACACTTAGGCCTAGCGATGCGCTCTCAGCCTTGGCATTGTGCGCTTGGACAGAGAGGGTTTCTCACCCTTCTAACCACTCAAATCACTCCAAATCACCTTCAAAATCTTTCCACAGTCATCCAAGCAATCTTAAAGAGGTAAGTACATGGCATGAGCTCATCTTCAAGCTATTTTGGTCATCATTTAATGAATCAAATGAAACCCTAATCAAACCCTAAGTTTCAAGCTTGAAATCACTGCTTCATCCTTACTTCATCCTCCTTGAAGAAAATATGTCATAACAAGGAAAATTACATTGTTTGACGGCTGAAATTCATCTTGCCTATCACAATACTCATTTTTATACCATTTCACACTCACTCCATTCATTTGCAAAACTTCCATTTCATACCCTCCCTTCATCTCAATTCATATCAGCCCTAGGGTTTCCAAAATAGAGTTTACAATGTCTGACAGTGAATACAGTGGTATGAAGGCATAAATTCCAAGGAGGCATGATCATATAGGAGGAAAGATAAATAAGTTTGAACCCCTCAATACAAGGAAACTCATGACATCTCCTCTGATTGTTTCCTACTTCAAACATGTAGGCTGCTTTGAATTTTTTGAAAAGGTGGAGCACGTACAAAACCACCCTGAGCTAACAAGGCTATTCATTATCAATTGCATGAAAAACAAGTTAATCTTGCCAGGGTCACCTTTGAGGTGTCTACCAATGCCATTTCGGAGGCTACATGAATACCAAGTGTGGGAGAAAAGTGGTTCAAGCAAGCAAACCTAGACATGAGTTAATTTGAACCATACCTTAAATTGAGGTATAAATATCACCACAAATCCATATTTACTTTTTCTCATTTTCTTGATAGATATGCAGCCATGATGAGGATATTCATGAATTATTTCACATGCGAGGGAAGGTTTTCCTGCCTCTACTCCTACCACATCCGGTTTCTTATACATTTCACCAGAGTTAGGATACTACATATAACATATTATCTTTACTGAAGCATTGAAAAAATGGCCTACATAGTGAAAAAGAGAGATTATCCTCAGCAAATGCAAAGCTTGTTTCATCACTCACTTATCAAGATGGTGGTTATGCACCAACTCCAACAGAAAAACATTCCATAGGAGACCTTCATTGCCAATGAGGTTTTCACTACTCCACATGGCCATCATCAGTAAGATACCCCTTCCTCATCTCATCCTCCCATTCCTACTTCTCCATCACATCCAACTACTCATGCATCACCATCCACTCACATTCCTTCACCTCATGATGACCCTTCCACATCACCTTTCCATAATCCTTCACCCTCATATCATTATGACCAAGCATCAAGCAGTGATGGAAACATTGAGATAGATGGCAGTAAGATGAGTAACATTGAGAAACTTCCTTTGACCTATCGGAGAGGCTACATGCATGTGTTTTCTGCCCTTAAGAGGCAAGGGTCCATGCCTTCTACATCAAAAAAAAAACTGGATAAGGTAAGGAAAAGGTTGCAGAGAAGGTCATTATTGAAGAGGATGATAAACATGAAACTGTACAAGAGTTTCAACTGATTAACCTAGAGGATGATGATGAGGAGAGGATCACAAACATGCTTCTCAAATGCAAGGATGCCAAGATTAGTGAACTCCAAGCTAATCTTGGTAGGGAAAAGAATGTGATCAACTATCTTGAGTTAGAAAACCAGTAGTTGGAAACAAAGCAGGCCATCAGTGAGGTCAGGGAAATCAGAGCTTGAGAGGAGGCCGAAAAGGCCAAGGATATGCTAGATGAGACCTTAGGCACTTTTGATGGCAGTGAAGATGAGGAAGAAAAAATTCCAAGGAAGAGGCCAAGGACAATTGGGTTGAAGAAGGCTTTAGCCCGGGAAAGAGAGAAAGAGACAGAATTGGCAGAGTAGCTCACTCCAAGTGAGCTGCTTGCCATGGAAATCAACTATGATAGGGAATCTTGGCTAGAGAGGGAAAACCTACACCTAGAGGGTCAACTTGAGAAGGCAAAAAGAGACATTGCCATGCAGAAGAATATGATAAGACATTATGCCATGAGAAATAGGATTGTAAGGGCCAAGCTCAAAGGAGCCCTTGCAAAGATTCAAGCACAAAATGAGGCAAAGGAGAAGAAAAACTGGATATCCTTGCTGACATATCCCTCCAAGCATCCAAATCATGATCAGTAAAGTAAGTTCCAAAATTTGGCACTTTGGTGAAAATTTTGATTTTTGACTGTTTAGCTAGTGCAAAAAAGGGCCAAATGCGTAGTGCCACTGGTGCTCCACTCTTTTTTGGGGAACTAAAATGAAAAATGGTTTACATATTCATGTTCCTCATAGTAATTACATCATCCACAGAACGTTTCAGCTCATTTGGAGCAAAACTGGTCCCTCAAAAGAGCCAAAAACCACCTAAAAAACACCTTTCTTCCCTCTTTTCAGCATTACCACTGTGCCCTTAGCAATCTTGGTAAAAGGGGTTTTTGACCAAGTAAACTAGGAAAATTTTTGCAAACTTAAGGCAAACATCTAGAAACTAGACACATTGCTTGCTTGGCTCTGCCGCGCCCCCACGGAAAGCTAACAAAAGACATCATAATTTATTGGAAAATATATTTTTAAGGCCTTAAGGACAAATATCTCCAAGGTTAGCTTAGAAGTTATGCTAAAGTTATTTTTTGCATTTAATGAGTTTTGGATATTTTGCCTTGGGCCTTGCATGGTCTCAAAGGTCAAAGTGCCTTAAATGTGTAATAAATGAGATTTTGAAACCATAGCTAGGCTTTACCTCCTCACTTGGCATTTAAATACTTCATGTAAGATTCATTATGTTGTTGGTTGATTATTGAGATGAATATTACATATACTTGGAGTTGTGAAGAAATTGGCTTTGGAGCTTTGTGAATGTTTTGGATTGAATGTCATTGAAGCAAGCACATTCATAGGATTCATGAACCTGTTTAATGGTGATGTTTTCTAATTTAGTAATTGTTTCCTTCTATTTTCATATTGTTTCATTATTTCTCTTGCAATAGAACATAAAATTTAGGTTAAGATATGCTGTTAGAGGCACCTTAAGCCTGTCTACTCTTTGTTGCTTAATGTTTTCCTCTGCTAGGTCTAATTGAAGAATTATTAATTGCTCTCTGATTCCCCTTAGCATGTTGTCTTGTAAATGATTTAATGGAGCCAAGCCAAATAAGTTTATGGTATGCCCTGTCCTTTGGTCCAGCTCAAAACATTGTTTTTAAATCCTTTTCTTTGAAGTTTACTAATTAGGTTTGGCTAAAGAAGTTTATGGTTTGCCCTATCCTTTAGTCCATCTTTAATAGTTACTTTGAAGGCCTTTTATATTCTGATTGAGGAGAATTAGGAGTTCCCGTCCCTTTAGACATTACTAATATGTTATCTTAAATGTTTTATTTCTTTGAAGGTAAATTTCTAGGGATTGTTGTTTTAAAGTTTACTTGATAAAGCTAGGCCAAAGAAGTTTATGGTGCACCCTGTCCTTTGATTCTTTCTTAATTATAGTACTCTTAAAGATTCTTCTTGTTATAGTATATGTTAAAGGATTCTTGATTTCCCTTTAAACCTACTAAATTCACAATTTAATGTTATTTTTACACTCACATAAGTTATTAAGATATATTTGTATTTGATAACTTGCCCTATGAAACAACCTTGATTTATTGTTGTACTTTTCAAGCCCTTCACAGACCCCATAGCCCAATGGTTTAAATTTCTCTTACTCTATATGTTCTCCTTGACAAACAACCCAACCAAACAAAATAAAGCAAACAACCCTATCAATTTAACTAGCCTAAAATCAACATCTTAAATCAAACAAGTTACATCTTCAATAAAAATATAGAGAGAGCCCTCTCTGAGTCTAGTAAGGCTAGGTCCTAAGACTCCAAAGTTGGTTTTATGTTACCCTTGTCTATTTGGTCTTGCCAATCTGACAAATTACAGGGGCCTAACATAGTGACGATCATGGTGGGACCACTTATTAAAAATCTTAGTGGTACATAAAGAACTTAGAAAACCTAAAAATATTTCAAGATTGGGATCAAATTGTTGATGGTGAACATGTTGGGAAAAATATTGAGAGGGGGGGTGAATCAGTATTTAGTGCAAACAATCAAACTTTTACTTTTTCCTTTTTAAAAACCCATACACTACTTTATTGAAGGAAACTAGCGTATATACGCGGATATCCTTTACAGAACTCGCGTATGTCCAGAGATCTAATTATGTGTTTGAATCTTAACTCAGATCATTGCAATATACATTCATCAGATATTTCAGAAATAGTAAACAGGTGCAGATAGAACAGAATAATCATCGCACATATGCAACACACATGGACACCAGGATTTTTAGGTGGAAACCCAATTCGGGAGAAAACCACCGCTGCCGTTGTTTCAGCCTTCAAAATTTATTATTAAGAAAACTTCTTACAATGATGTACTGGTGCAGACTCAAACCAGCACGCAGGCACCCACCTGCAGAAGGATACTACCTTCTCTCGTTTACCAGCCTATCCTAGAAGGGAGCTACGACCCCCTGCTCTTGTTTACCAACCTCTCCTGGAAAGGGGCTACAACCCCTGACTGAAGGCTTCGACCCTCAGCACCATTGCAGACCACGTTTCATCAATTTTCAAACTGGATCAAAACAGCTTCAACACAACCCTTCACTTATCAACAATCATACCTTGCTCATTGCTTCAAACAGAACAGTGAGATCACTGTAACTAGAATATCAGATATAACCCAAACTTCAGAATAGATATGCAGAAACGCATTCAACCTTCAGCAACCATTAGATCAGAAATTGTCACGCTTTATTGACTGAACCCGCATGTCAACGCGCCTGGAGCGAACCACGCATATGGTTGGCCTGCTGAAAACCCTAGCGTATACGTGATTTTCTTTCCTGAGACCACGCCAGCAACTTTCTGGCAAACAAACCTACGTTGATCTATAAAAATGCATTACATTTACATACGGATCTATAAACTTACCCGGAACTTATTCAATCTCTTCAACGAGTTGCCAGGTCTTCTTCACTTCTTTTCGGATCATATTGGCAATTCACCATTTGAATCTGAGAACGCACATTTGCTATCATGTTTCTTGGTGCATCCTTAAATTGAATCTATCAATTAGAAGCAAGGTTCACCTGCAGATATACTTCAGAGTGAAGTATTCATCAAAGCCCAGACTCATGCACACACCATGCACAATGATTTTCTTCTCCTTATATAGGTTTACCATTTTTCAATACCATGAGCCAAAACAACATCTCATCCGATGGTATTCCTGGATGGGATCAAATAGACAACCCAGCGCTCAATACAATGGGTCAATACCATGGTAGTAACCCTTGGTTTTACAAATTTAGAGCGCAATTGAGCATACGCGACTTGGCACGTACTTTTCCGCGTGCATACGCTACTTCACCTAGACAAACCCGCGTATGCCTTAAGACACACACTTTTCATCATTATTCTTGCACATACTGATATTTATTTTTCTGTTACTTCTGCGCTTCTTGTAGAACATCAGATTTACATCATTAATGCATCAAGAACAACTTCATTAAGTAGGTTTCCATCATCTTCATCAAGTGGGTTGCCATCAAGGACAACACTCTGCATCATATTGCCAACAATCTCCCCCTTTGGACTTGATGGCAACCACGAAGGTGTTTAATCACCACAACAGATAGATACATTGATTATAATCATTACACAATAACCATGTTACTCTCCCCTTATTCAAACACCATGTCACTCTCCCCCTTTGACATCAAGGGCAAAGGGCGGATCAAAAACAACACAAGGTTTTTCTCTTCATGTAGAAGGAAGCGCTCTGCAGATCTGATGTGCACTGAAGTTACCATGCTCCCCCTGAGGTCATGTTGAAAGTTCAAACATATTTTTCACTGAAGTACATGACTCTATGACCTTCCTATCACCAAGGACTCATACATACATCAAAGATCCAACCAAGTGGATTTACATAAGAGACTCAAATACCCAACCAAAAAGGGTTTACATATTTTGACTCAACTACCCAACAAAGTGGGTTTACAAATTTGAACAAGTCCTTACATGACTGAATATTACAATTTTACATCATAGGTCTCAACATGACCTTTTTCATCAAATTAAAAATATGACCTTTATGACCAATATTAGAAAGATATCAAAAGAGAACATATTTCAGAGCCATCATAATGCCAACAATGCATTATACTCAGCAAGGCTATTGCTCCCCCTGAACCTGTACATCAGTTTACTCTTTACCCAATATCAAAGAATGAGACAGAAATATAAGAGATAAAACTTCACCAGAGATACCATACAGCACCAGAGATATCAAACAGTGCTGCAGATGTGCTGTAAAATGTCAGCAACTGGCCATACGCGACTTTCTGTGGAGAAACTCGCGTATATACGCGACTGTCTTTCAGGAAACCTGCGTATCCAATTTAATCTTTTAACTTTAAGCAGTTCTGATTTTCTTCACAGTAGAGACTACTCCCAGCTTCTGTATGATATATTTGAACGCTTCGCAGGGCAGAGGTTTGGTAAATATATCAGCAACTTGTTCTTTGGAGGGAACATACTCCAACTTTACCTTTTGTTCAAGCACTTGTTCACGTAAGAAGTGATACTTGATGGGAATGTGCTTGGTCTTTGAATGCATAACAGGATTCTTTGAGATACTGATGGCACTTGTATTATCGCACATAATGGAGATAGGAGGTGTACATTTGATTTGAAAATCTTGTAAGGTTTGCATCATCCAAAGGAGTTGAGTGCAACAAGATGCGGCAGCCACATATTCTGCTTTTGTTGTAGATAAGGCAATAGAATTTTGCTTCTTGCTGAACCAAGATACTAACCGGGGTCCCATATAGAATGCACCACCACTAGTGCTTTTCCGATCATCAACATTTCTAGCCCAATCTGCATCAGTGTACGCATGAAGAGTAAGATCAGCATTCTTTGGATACCATAGTCCAAAGTCTTGAGTTCCTTGTAGATATTTGAATATTCTTTTGACAGCCTGAAGGTGAGACTCTTTTGGATTAGCTTGGAATCATCCAACAATCCCAACTGCATGCATAATGTCTGTTCTAGTCCCAGTGAGATAAAGTAGGCTTCCTATCATTGATCTGTATTCTGGTTGATTCACCGCGGGAGAATCATCATGAGAACTAAGGTTACATCTGGTTATCATTGGTGTACTTACAGGTTTGCATTCTTCCATGCCATACTTCTTCAAAATTTGCTTAAGATATTTTGCTTGTGATAAGAATATACCATCTGCAGTTTGATGCACTTGCAACCCAAGAAAGAATGTTAGTTCTCCAAGTAAGGACATTTCAAATTCTTGCTGCATGACAGAAGCAAATTTCTTACTCATAGATTCTTCATTGCTCCCAAAAATGATGTCATCAACATATACAACCACAATCAATAGTTTATCATTTTCAACCTTTGTGTATAAGTTGCTATCAGCAGACCCCTTTGAAAATATTTGTTGATGAAGATATTTGTCAAGACGATAATACCATGCCCTTGGAGCTTGTTTGAGACCATATAGAGCCCTTTTAAGTCTACAAACAAGATTTTCATCATTTCCCAAAATGAATCCTTCTGGTTGTTCTATATAAACTTCTTCTTCTAGATCACCATTGAGAAATGCAGATTTAGCATCCATTTGATAAACTTTGATTTGTTGAAAACTTGAAAAAGCAAGAAACATTCTTATGGCTTCAAGTCTAGCTACAGGAGCAAAAGTTTCTTCAAAGTCTATACCTTCTTGTTGAGTATACCCCTTGCAAACCAATCTAGCTTTGTTTCTTATAACATCACCATTCTCATTTAACTTGTTCTTGAATATCCATTTAGTTCCAATGACATTTTTATCATGTGGTCTTGGTACCAATTCCCAAGTGTGATTCTTTTCAATTTGATCAAGCTCTTCATTCATGGCTTGAATCCAACATTCATCTTTACAAGCTTGATTGAAATTGTGTGGTTCAATTTTGGATAGAAATGCCAGATAGCTAGAAGATCCCACAAGAGTCCTCCTTTTTTGTACACCTGATTCCTTGTCTCCCAAAATTTGAGATTCAGGATGATTCTTTTGAGCATATCTGGATGGAGCCTTTTCAGATGAATCATCTGTTGGGAAAAATACTGAGAGGGGGGTGAATGTTCTTTGCATATTCAAAACTTTTTACTTTTTGACTCTTTAAAACCCATACGCTACTTTCCTTTAGTAAACTCGCGTATGCACGCGGATATCCTTCATACAACTCGCGTATTAGCAGAGATCTAAATATGAAGATATTTATTAACTTAGTTCTTTGCAATATTCATTCATCTGATGTTAAGTTTAATAGTAAACATGTGTAGTAACAATAGAATAAACTATCACACAAAGCATCACACATGAACACCAGGAATTTTTAGGTGGAAACCCAAGACGGGAGAAAACCACCGCTGCAGTTGCTCAGCCTTCAATATTTTATTATAGAGAAAACATCTTACAACATATGTGCTGGTGCAGACTCCTACCAGCACGCAGGCACCCACCTGCGCTCGTTTACCAGCCTCTCCTGGAAGGGAGCTCCAACCCCCTGACTCGTTTACCAGCCTCTCCTGAAAGGGAGCTATGACCCCGATCTGGTTGCGACCTCACACAGGAGGAGCACAACCCCACAGTAGAAGGCTCTGATCACAATACCTCTATGGACCACGTTTCATCAATTTTCACACTGGATCCAAAGCTTCCTTTAGGACACCACTTGCAGGCCACGTTTCATCATATTTTCAGACTGGACCCACTCCATACTTTTAAGCTCAAACATACATCACCAACAGATACTTATCAATTCAGACAACACAAATCAGATAGCAGAAACATAGCAGAACAGATCAGACATTTCATACCCCTTGCTTCAGCAAACCCTAGTTTTCATACGCGCTTTCCTTTCACTGATGTCGCGTATATATGCACTTCCGTTCACATAAACTAGCGTATACCTCTGTACATATTACAGAGCTCATTTCATTGCGCATACGCGCTTTCTCTTCAGCGAAGCCGCGTATATACGCGCTTCCTCTGCGGCGAACTAGCATATAGATCTTCAACCATTATAGAGCAGCATACTTCTTCAGATCAGATATTTAGTTCAGATTTACCCTTTTACTTCAGACAGATGTTCGCCTCATTTCAGATCTAAGCCTTCCATAAACAGATCTAGCAGATACAAATACATTCCAGATCTAGATATTTCGCTTCATCATTTCTTCATAGGTGCATCATAGATTCATATCTATTATCAAACCATTACCCTTTCCATACAGATATACTTCACAGAGAAGTATTCATTCAAGCTCAGATATCTTGCTCATACACTGATGATTTGCTCAATGAAGTTCTTCTCCTTATATAGGTTTACCCTTTTTCAATACCATGAGCCAAAACCACACTACTTCCGATGGTATTCCTGGACGGGGTCATTTAGACGAATCATTACCCAATACAATGGGTCAATACCATGGTGGTTACCCCTGGTTTTGCACTTTATGAGCGCTTTTTCCCATACGTGACTTGGAACGTTCTTTCCCACGTGCATACGCGACTTCCCCTAGGCAAATCCGCGTATGCCTAGAGACATACTCTTTTCATCATAGATCTATCACATGCTGAATTCCTTCCTTCATTGCCTTCTGTATTCACTGTAGATACTTCATATTTAGTTCATCACGACATATTCTATCAAGAACAACTTCATCAAGTAAGTTGCCATCATCTTCATCAAGTGGGTTGCTATTTAAGGACAACACTCAGCATCATATTGCTAACAAACGTCATTTACCAAGTCCATCAAGTCAAGAATAACTTCATCAGGTGGATTGCCATCAAGGACAACACATGTCAATCAGTCGCATGTCCTCATCTTCATTCAGTGGGTTGCCATCAAGGACAACACTCTTCATCATATTGCCAACAATCTCCCCCTTTGGACTTGATGGCAACCACGATGGGGTTTGGTTACCACAACAGATAGGTAGATGAATACAATGACACCATGTCACATGCCCCATTTTTGACTTCATTCAAACACCATGTCACTCTCCCCCTTTGACATCAAGGGCAAAGGGTGGATCAAAACCAACATACTCTCCCCCTGTTCTCTGCATGTGGAAGAAGCGTTCTGCAGATCTGATATATACTGAAGTGACCAAGCTCCCCCTGAGTTCATGCTGAATCTTCAAACATATTTTCCAATGAAGTACATGACGCTATGAACTTCCTATCACCAAAGACTCATACTTACATCAAATATCCAACCAAGTAGATTTACATATGAGACTCAAGTACCCAACCAAGTGGGTTTACACATTTCAACTCAGCTACCCAACCAAGTGGGTTTACAAAATTTGACTCAGCTACCCAACCAAGTGGGTTTAAAAATTTGACAAGTCCTTACATGACTGAATATTACAATTTTTACATCATGGGTCTCAACTTGACCTTTTCATCAAACTACAAATATAACTTTTAAGACCAACACCAGAAAGTCCTCAAGAAAGAGAACATATTTCAGAACCATCATAATGCCAACAATGCATTATACTCAGCAAAGCTAATGCTCCCCCTGAAACTGTGCATCCAAGCATCCTTTTCATATGACTAAGGCTCCCCCTTAGTTTGTGCATCTTGAACACTTTCACCAACAAATCATCAAGACATCTTTATCAAAACATTAGAAATAGAATTATGAGAACTGGAACACCACCAGAGATACCAAACAGTATCAGAGATACCAAACAGCACTGCAGCTGTGCTGAAGAGAGCTAACTCCAAACAGAAAATTGTCAGCAATCAGACATACGCGGTTTTCTGTGCATGAACTCACGTATATACGTGACTATGTTTTAGGAAACCCGCGTATCCAATAATATCTTCTATATTTTAACTAGATCTGATCCTTTGTGAGAAAAAGACAGTGTTCAGCTTCTTTCTGAGATATTTGAATGCTTCCCTGGAATACAGATAGATAGAAAAATGTAGTTGTGTCTTCAAGCGTCATCCAACGGTTGTAGCATAAGCACATTAATAACCAAGCCTTCAGATTCTTTGCAGCATCAATACAATCTTTCCAAGAGAGATTATCATACCAGAACAGCATCTTCAAATACGTGTCAATCATCCATGTGGTCCAATATCACCATGATCTTTAAGATTTAACATGAAGTAACATATGTAGGCAAAAGATCTTAACCATAGTAACAAACTCTGCATGATCTATACTTATTTCTGAACCAAACGACATCCAACTCATCCATGTGTGAGTACAAAAGATACTTATCAGCAACCAGGGCTCAAAATCTCATCATAATAAACCATGTACCAAGTCATCATCATTTGAGCATGAATATCACAAAAACCAAAGAATAAGCAGTCATATTGCCAACAATGCAATCATTAGTATTCAACCTGCTGCTCCCCCTGAACCAGTGCTCCTTCTTAACTTGTACAACCTGAATACGTTCATCAGCAAGTCATCAGCAACAATCTCTGCATGAACTACCCTTATCTCCGAATTATAAGACTTTCATCTCAACAATGAATACTCTTCATCAAAAAGAAAACATGACTCATCCACAATCTTCAACATAAGAAACCATGTATCATATCATCATTATTTAGAACTGAGAAACTAAGCTGATATTGAGTCAATAATACAATTATTAACAGTCAGACTGATGCTCCCCCTGAACCTCTGCTCCAGATCTTCAACTATCATATAAATTCTCTTATCATCAATGCATACGCGACTGTGTCTGCTGGAACTCGCGTGTATACGCGACTTTTGTTAGTAGAACCCGCGTATGGAAAGTGAAGCATATAAATTTTTCACATTCCTTCCTCTCCCCTTGAACTTGTACTTCCTGTACCTGTCTTCTTCATATCAGATTGTTTGTCAGAAATACATATAACCAGAATAATCAAATCAATCATGAGAGACATCGTACATTGCTCCCCCTGTGACGATACATTACTAAATCTCATAATGTATCCCACATCATTCCTGCAGTCAATCAGAGAAGTAAGCTTCAGAAGCGGATGACTGCAGTAGGGTCAATATTCCCTACGTTTCTGATCGGTCCTCCATCTTTTTCCAGATTTGTTTGATATTTCTATTTGTGTGCTGGAAGTTATCCAATTTCTCATATCTGTTCAACCTGCATTCCTTTTCTACATGTCCATACTTGTTACAAGAATAACATCTCATATGTCCAGAAAAATAAGCATAAGAATCATAATGAGTATTTATAATCTTCCTCCTTTTACAATCAACTACTTTATGTCCATACTTGTTACATGAAAAACAATATCCCTTGAAGAAAACAGAGTGCCTTTCTATATAGGAACTGTTTGTTTGAGGCTGAAATGATCTGCTCCTGCAATTTGCTGCAACATGCCCATAATTATGACATTTAAAGCATTCAACATTATTGACTGAATTCCTTTGATATTTCATCATTGTTGGTTGACCTTTTGTCTCTTTCAACACTTCAGGTTTTGCATTGACATCCTCTGAATTTTTTGCACTTCCTTGTGAGCTAGATTCTCCTTTAACAGTTTCATGGAAACCAAGACCAAGTTTGATAGCAGGAGACCTTTGATTACTCAGAATATTGTCCAAGATATTAGTACTATCTTGAAACCTCAAAAGTTTAACCTTTTCTTCTAATTTACCTTTGAGAATGTTTGCCTCAACCTCCAAGGCTTGACATTGCTTTGTCATGCTTTCTTCTTTCCTTCTTCCATCTTCTACTTGATCCTTCAGATTTAGAATCTCTTCTTTCAACCAATTTTCGTTTTCTTCACATGTTTGTTGCAACTCTTCATTCTTCTTATTTGATTTTTCCAGATCTTCTTTGAGAGAGATGATTTCTGCTTCAAGGCCTTCCTTTTCAAATGTTTGTAGAGGTTCCTCATTCTTCTTACTTGATGCTTCAAGATTTGTTTGTAGAGAGATGATTGCAGCTTCAAGTCCTTCATTCTTCTTGCTTGATTTGTCGAGATCTGCATTTAGATCGTTGATTTCTGCTTCTAGTTCTTTAATTCGATTGGATGCATAAGTATGAAACCTTTGATACTTGTCCACCTGTCCATTCAGCATTTCTATTTGTTTTTCCATTTGAGAGATCATCTCTTTGTTGATAGATTCTTGCATCTTAGATGAACTTTGTAGTTCTTCAACTTTAACCTTGAGAGCTTCTTCTAGATCCACAACTTTACTTTCACTATCTTCACTATTGTTTGCACAAAGAAGATTATTCAAAGGGCCCCAATCACTATCTGATTCATCTTCTTCAATTTCTGCTATACATGTTTTCTGAGATATCTTCTTGTTTCGAGTAGCCTTCTTCTTTTGCTTCTTTGCCATGAGCACTTTTAGATCATGGTCAGAATCTTCTTCATCTTCACTGGACACTTCATCATCATCTTCATTTGCATAATAACTCTTCCTCTTTTCAAATTGTTTCCCTTTACCATGTTTTTCTCTATAAGGGCATTTAGCAGCATAGTGACCAACTTTTCCACACTCAAAACATTTGAAGGGAAGCTTACCTTTGAATCTTCCAGTACCTAGTTGGAGCTTTCTCACAAAATTCGCTTCTTCTTCTTTAGATATATAGCTGGATTCTTTGACAACTTCCTTTTCTTTTCCTCTTGCAGATACCTTAAAAGCAGCTTCTTTGATTTGAGACGGACCTCCTTGTCTCATTTCAAAAGCAGTCAGAATACCATGTAATTGAACAATAGTAAGAGTTTGCAGATCTTGCCTTTCTTCAATAGCTG
Source organism: Pinus albicaulis (assembly GCA_034641835.2). NCBI lineage: Eukaryota > Viridiplantae > Streptophyta > Pinopsida > Pinales > Pinaceae > Pinus > Pinus albicaulis. The sequence goes on along the minus strand of CM076574.1, from coordinate 456,809,979 downwards.
AAACTTTAGAGTCAAAGTTTGAAGTCAAGGATCTTAAGAATTTTTCCACCAGAGTAGTATCGGTTATGGTTTCACCCAAATTTCTCATCCGATTTACAATATCATCTAGACGAAGAAAGAAACTGGCAACACTTTCATCACTATGCATCTTCAAATTTTCATATTCAATTCTAAGAGTTTGGATTTTTGCACTTTTTACCTTTGTGTCTCCTTCATAGCTTAGAATGATTTTGTCCCATATTTCTTTTGCTGAATGTAGCTGCATCACTTTAGCAAATTCTGGTTCAGACATGCTTCCTAATAAGACATTCACTTCTTTGGCATTTATTTCATACTTCTTCCTTTCTGCTGCATCAGTAGGAATGCTTGCTGGGTATTGATAACCTTCTTCCACGATTGCCCATACATCTGCACCAAGACTTTGCAGATATGCTTTTGTTCGTACCTTCCAGAATATCAGATTGCTTCCATTGAATAGAGGTGGCTTTATAGACATTACTCCTTCTTGACTTCCCATTGCGACGGATCTCCTTCAAGCGATCAAGCTTCTGCAGAAGGACCCGCTCTGAAACCAATTGTTGGGAAAAATACTGAGAGGGGGGGTGAATCAGTATTTACTGCATATTCAAAACTTTTTACTTTTTCACTCTCTAAAACCCATACGCTGCTTTCCTTTAGTAAACTCGCGTATACACACGAATATCCTTCATACAACTCGTGTATTAGCAGAGATCTAAATATGCAGATATTTATTAACATAGTTCTTTACACTATTCATTCATCTGATGTTAAGTTAACAGTAAACATGTGTAGTAACAACAGAATTAACCATCACACAAAGCATCACACATGAACACCAGGATTTTTTAGGTGGAAACCCAAGTGGGGAGAAAACCACCACTGCAGTTGCTCAGTCTTCAATATTTTATTATAGAGAAAACATCTTACAACATATGTCTTGATCTGAGACTCCTACACGACACGCGGTACTCACACGCTCGTTTATGACTATCTGGAAGGAGCTACGACATGATCTCGTTTACCAGCCTCTCCTGGAAGGGAGCTACGACCCACGGTAAAGAGCTACAACCCTCGACGCCTCTGGACCACGTTTCATCCAATTTCACCTTTGGATCCAAAGCTTCACTTTAGGACACCACTTGCGAGGGCCACGTTTCATCATATTTTCAGACTGGACCCACTCCATACTTTTAAGCTCAAACATACATCACCAACAGATACTTATCAATTCAGACAACACAGATCAGATAGCAGAAACATAGCAGAACAGATCAGACATTTCATACCCCTTGCTTCAGCAAACCCTAGTTTGCATACACGCTTTCCTTTCACTGATGTCGCGTATATACGCACTTCCGTTCACATAAACCAGCGTATACCTCTGTACATATTATAGAGCTCATTTCATTGCGCATACGCGCTTTCTCTTCAGCGAAGCCGCGTATATACGCGCTTCCTTTGCGGCGAACTAGCGTATAGATCTTCAACCATTATAGAGTAGCATACTTCCTCAGATCAGATATTCAGTTCAGATTTACCCTTTTACTTCAGACAGATGTTCACCTCATTTCAGATCTAAGCCTTCCATAAACAGATCTAGCAGATACAAATACATTCCAGATCTAGATATTTCGCTTCATCATTTCTTCATAGGTGCATCATAGATTCAGATCTATTATCAAACCATTACCCTTTCCATACAGATATACTTCACAGAGAAGTATTCATTCAAGCTCAGATATCTTGCTCATACACTGATGATTTGCTCAATGAAGTTCTTCTCCTTATATAGGTTTACCCTTTTTCAATACCATGAGCCAAAACCACACTACTTCCGATGGTATTCCTGGACGGGGTCATTTAGACGAATCATTACCCAATACAATGGGTCAATACCATGGTGGTTACCCCTGGTTTTGTACTTTATGAGCGCTTTTGCCCATACGTGACTTGGAACGTTCTTTCCCGCGTGCATACGCGACTTCCCCTAGGCAAATCCACGTATGCCTAGAGACATACTCTTTTCATCATAGATCTATCACATGCTGAATTCCTTCCTTCATTGCCTTCTGTATTCACTGTAGATACTTCATATTTAGTTCATCACGACATATTCTATCAAGCACAACTTCATCAAGTAAGTTGCCATCATCTTCATCAAGTGGGTTGCTATTTAAGGACAACACTCAGCATCATATTGCTAACAAACATCATTTACCAAGTCCATCAAGTCAAGAATAACTTCATCAGGTGGATTGCCATCAAGGACAACACATGTCAATCAGTCGCATGTCTTCATCTTCATTCAGTGGGTTGCCATCAAGGACAACACTCTTCATCATATTTCCAACATCATCTTCAGGTTATTCATTGGATCCACTCTCTATATCATTTCCATTTGATGTAGAAGGACAAAAGTCACCATCATCTTCTTCTGTTGCTTGTTTTTCTTCTTTAGGAGCTGCATGAGACTCATCAATAACAACATCAATACATTCAACAGTCTTCCGAAGCCTTTTATTGTAAAATTTGTATGCTCTGCTTGTAGATGAGTAACCAAGAAGTATCCCTTCATTTGATCTAGGTTCAAACTTGCCAAGATTTTCATCATTATTTTTGATAAAGCATTTACTTCCAAAAATTCTAAAATGCTTCACAGAGGGAGAATTACCATACCAGAGTTCATATGGAGTTTTTTCACTATTTACCCGAACATGTGCCTTGTTGAGAATGTTTGCTGCTATATGTGTTGCTTCTCCCCAGAACATGTCAGGAGTTCCAGAATCATCAAGCATAGCTCTAGCGATTTGTTGAATTGTTCTATTCATTCTTTCTTCTATGCCATTTTGTTGTGGAGTGCCTGCTACAGAGAACTGTCTTTTTATGCCATGTTGTTCACAAAATTCAAAGAATTCATTTGATGTATATTCTCCTCCTCGATCAGATCTAAGACACTTGATTTTTAGATCTAATTTATTTTCTACCAATGCTTTGAAGATCTGAAAATTTTCAAATGCTTCCTCTTTGTGTTTAATCAACCCGATCCAACACATTCTAGAGTAATCATCAATAAATAAGATATAGTATTTTTCCCCACGTGGTGAATTTTTCCTCATAGGTCCACATATGTCAGTATGAATGAGTTCAAGAGGCTTACTTGATGATCCTTCTTTGGCATTAAATTGTACTCTGGTCTGCTTACCGAATTGGCAAGATTTTCATATGATACTCTCTGGTAGAGAAATATTGGGAAGACCACGAACAGCTTGAAGTCTGCTTGCTTTGTTGATTTGAGAGAAGCTCAGATGCCCCAGCCTTCTATGCCATAGCCAATTTTCTGAATATTTGCTCAAGTAACATTGATCTTTGCAGTTCTTCAATACATACAGGTTGCTTGGAGTTCTTTTTCCTTTTATAATAGTTTTACCTGTATCAAGATCACGAACCACACATTATTTTGAACTAAAGACAACTTCTGTTCCTTGATCACACATTTGACTTACACTTAACAGGTTATGCCTTAATCCATCCACATACATGACATCATTAGCCTTCACCTTTTCTTTTAGAAACACGAACCCTTTTCCTTTAATTACAGCAGGAGTATCATTTCCAAATGTAACTTTCTTTTCCTTTTCTAGAGCATTATATGAAAGAAGTTTGCTTTTGTCACCTGTCATGTGTCTTGAGCACCCACTATCAATGTACCATTGATTTTCTTCACCTTCTGCAAATAACGCTATCCCACAATTTTCAACCTGTAATTCCTTCTTTTTCCATACTTTGGAACTTGAAGGAGAATGCTGTTTTGGTTGGACTTTTCTCCTGCATTCAGATTCTTCATGGCCAAAGTTATTGCAATAAGCACATTCAACTTCATTTTGAAGAGGAGAAAATTTGTTATAGATGTTCTTCTTTGGTTCAATATCCATCCTTTTCTTTCTTGCTTCTCTTGTCATGATGGTTTTATATGCAACACATTGAACAACTTTATGACCAAAATTGTGACATGAGAAACATTGTCCATTGAAGTAGAAATTTCTGCAACCATGAAATCTCCTATTTGAATTTACCTGTTGATTGTTGCTTCTTTGAGAGATATCCCTTGTATTGTGATGATCATGCTTTACCTGTAAAGATTCTTTATTCCCTTGCTGAGTGGCTGAATGAAGTAAACCAGTTGTAGCTGCTTTTAGATAACTTGGTACAGAAGCCTGAGAAGATTCTCCAGTATATCCAAGACCTGTCTTAATAAGAGGAGAACGTTGAACCTTGATAATATCATCTAAGGTTTCAGATCCTTTAGCAAATCTAAGATTCAGAGTCTTTACTTTCTCAAGTTCTTTTCTTAGACTTACTACTTCACATTCTAATTTTTCATTATGTTTCTTTGCTTCTTCATTCTGCCTTTTTAGAGTCTCTATGATTATTTTACTTTCTTCCAAGCATATTTTGAGTTGATTGTTTTGATCAAGAAAATCATTGTCATCTAGAGAATCCATAAAAGCATCCTTATCGTCTCTAGAATTATTTTCAAATGCCATGAGAATTCTAAGATCTTGTTCACATTCTTCCTCACTATCAGATAACCCATCACTGTCTTCATTTGTATAGTAGCTTTTCTTAGAGCTAGATCGGTTCTTATTCCTTCTTGCTACTTCTTTCTCTTTAGCAAATGTTTCTTTATAAGGAAATTTTGCAGCATAATGACCAACTCTTCCATAATTGAAACATTTGAAAGGAAGCTTACCTTTGAATCTTCCGGTTCCTAGTTGGAGTCTTCTCACAAAGTTTGCCTCATCTTCTTCTGAGATATATCCTGATCCTTCCGGTTTTTTTAACTTTTTTCCCTTTTGTAGAAGCTTTAAAAACAGCTTCTTTGACTTCATATGGGCCTCCTCTCCTCATTTCACATGCAGTCAATATGCCATGAAGTTGCACCACGGAAAGATTTTGAATATCCTTTTTTTCTTCAAGGGCAGAAACTTTTGATTCAAATTTTGCCGTTAGCGATCGTAAAATTTTCTCAACCAAAGTAGTGTCGGATATTGTTTCACCCAGATTTCTCATATGATTTACAACATCATCAATACGCAAAAAGAAACTGGCAATACTCTCATCACTATGCATCTTTAAATTTTCATATTCAATTCTGAGAGTTTGGAGTTTTTCACTTTTTACCTTTGCGTCGCCTTCATAACTTAGAATTATTTTGTCCCATATTTCCTTTAATGTATTCAGCTGCATGACTTTGACAAATTTTGATTCAGTTAAACTTCCTGTTATAGCATTGACCGCTTTTGCGTTTGATTCATAATTCTTCCTTTCAGTTGGATCTGTTGGTGTAGCGGCTGGATATTGATATCCTTGTTCAATAATGGCCCATACATCAGATCCCATAGACTGAAGATAGGATCTCATCCTCACTTTCCAGAAGATTAAATTGCTTTCGTTGAAGAGCGGGGGCTTGATAGATGCTGTTCCCTCATGATTGCTCATCTTGCTTGATCTTCCTTCTAGCGGCTAAGCATTTTCATAAGGACCTGCTCTGATACCAATTGTTGGGAAAAATACTGAGAGGGGGGGTGAATCAGTATTTAGTGAAAACAATCAAACTTTTACTTTTTCCTTTTTAAAAACCCATACGCTACTTTACTGAAGGAAAATAGCATATATACGCGGATATCCTTTACAGAACTCGTGTATGTCCAGAGATCTAATTATGTGTTTGAATCTTAACTCAGATCATTGCAATATACATTCATCAGATATTTCAGAAACAGTAAACAGGTGCAGAAAGAACAGAATAATCATCACACATATGCAACACACATGGACACCAGTATTTTTAGGTGGAAACCCAATTCGGGAGAAAACCACTGCTGCCATTGTTTCAGCCTTCAAAATTTATTATTAAGAAAACTTCTTACACTCATGTACTGGTGCAGACTCAAACCAGCACGCAGGCACCCACCTGCAGAAGGCTACTACCTTCTCTCGTTTACCATCCTATCCTGGAAGGGAGCTACGACCCCCTGCTCTTGTTTACCAGCCTCTCTTGGAAAGGGGCTACAACCCCTGACTGAAGGCTTCGACCCTCAGCACCACTGCAGACCACGTTTCATCAATTTTCAAACTGGATCAAAACAGCTTCAACACAACCCTTCACTTATCAACAATGATACCTTGCTCATTGCTTCAAACAGAATAGTGAGATCACTGTAACCAGAATATCAGATATAACCCAAACTTCAAAATAGATATGCAGAAACGCATTCAACCTTCAGCAACCATTAGATCAGAAATCATACGTGATTTTATTTAATCAGACCCACGTATATACACGCTTTCCAGAAGACAAACCCGTGTATACTTCAGTGCATTTTCTAAAGAAAACCCTAACTGCGCATACGCGCTTTTCTTTCCACAGACCCGCGTATACATGCGCTTTTCATGAAACAAACCTGCGTATAGATCTATAAAAGATAAACTTTGCAGTACAAACCAGATCTATAAACTTACCCAAACTTCTTCAATCTCTTCAACAGGATTGCGCCAGGTCTTCTTCACTTCTTTTCAGATAATCCTTGACATTCACCATTTCTAGATCTAGAGATCTTGAGCCTTCATCATGTTCATAGGTGCATCATAGATTCAGATCTATCAATTAGAAACAAGGTTCACCCATACAGATATACTTCAGAGTGAAGTATTCATCAAAGCCTAGACACATGCACCCCCTTGCACAATGATTTTCTTCTCCTTATATAGGTTTACCCTTTTTCAATACCATGAGTCAAAACCACATCGCATCCGATGGTATTCCTGGATGGGATCAAATAGACAACCCAGCGCTCAATACAATGGGTCAATACCATGGTAGTAACCCTTGGTTTTACAAATTTAGAGCTCAATTGAGCATACGCGACTTGGCACGTACTTTTCCGCGTGCATACGCTACTTCGCCTAGACAAACCTGCATATGCCTTAAGACACACACTTTTCATCATTATTCTTGCACATACTGATATTTATTTTTCTGCTACTTCTACGCTTCTTGTAGAACATCAGATTTACATCATTAATGCATCAAGAACAACTTCATTAAGTAGGTTTCCATCATATTCATCAAGTGGGTTGCCATCAAGGACAACACTCTGCATCATATTGCCAACAGAATAACAAAAAAATCCTCAAAATAGTTAGCATCATCCACCTGGTGACTCCACTAGTTTCTAGTATACCTGGTGACTCCATTGTTTCTCATAGACTCGTATGGGAACGTATCAATCAATCCTAATAGAAGGAAACCTAGTCACATACTGTGTGAATTCAATATTTTTACAGATTGGTTTTTTTTTCAAAACTCTTATAAACTTTCATCCTCTCTGTGTTGTAGGTCTGAAATCTAGCTTCACAAATAATCAACACCAGATCTCACCTTGACCCAAACCCTCGTGATATAGTTGATGACCCAGAAATAATCTTAAGAAAAACTTCTAGGACTGAAGATTCAACTATTTTTATACCAATTCGCAAAGCAAGCTCTTTTCTTGAAAACCCCACATCCTTGCAAGATACCCAATTTGACTTGCATCATAGAAGAAACCTAATCAGAACTAAGTCTCAAAGTTTGATAGACGAGAGGGACCTTGAGCCTACATGCTTATAATAGACTCCTAGCAGAGAAGCCTCTCTTTCCACTCCTCCTGATTTTCAGCTTCTCCAACACTTTGACTCCTTTCATTCCAAATCTGCTCAAAATCAACTAGTTGGTCCAATTACATCTGGTACCCCCACTCATACATCCCCTCTGCAAACCACTCCATTTCATCCTCCTCCTCCACTCATAAACCCTCCTCTTATAAATCCTCCTTGGGTTCCATTACCTCCTATCATGGTAGCATGGTATGCCCCTCTGGTACTACCACAACCTTTACTGCCTATGCCTCAAGACTATCAATCTAGAATCCCTTACTTTAATGGTACCGACTCTAAAACTGCCCAACATCATGTAGACAAAATGAATGATTCTTTTGACTACCAAGAAGTAGAATATTAGACTAGAAAAATGAGAATTTTTTCCCAAAGTTTAGGGGGAGAAGCAAAGAAATGGTTCAAGAAATTAACTCCTAATAGCATTATTGATCTTCTTCCCTGTATCAAACATTCATAAACAAGTGGGAGACTAAGAAAAATCCTCTTCAAATCCTACCAGAATATGATAAACTTAAAATAAATGTCGGGGAAAGTGTTCAAGACTACTTCACTAGGTTCAATAGTGTATACAATGCACTCCCTCCCCACATGAAACCCCCGCAAGGCCTAGCCCTAGTAAAATTTCCAGATGGATTTGATCTAGACATGTCATATCAATTAAGAGAAAGAGATCCCTTACATTAGAGGACATGCAAGGGGAGTAGTATGTGTATATGCCAACCTAATTTCTAAAAGGGCTAGAATAAGAGCAGAGAAGAAGGTTAAATACAAAGAGGAAACTATGGCCTCCACGTTCGATGCTAAAATTGATAGCCTAGTTAGGAAAATGGAAAAGATGATGGATAGAATCAACTTGAATGAAAGAGCACCTCCTAGGGAAAACCAAACAAACCATCAAAATAGAAACATAAACCAAAACTTCAGAAGAGATCCTCCTCAAATAAGACCAAGATAAAATGACCAGCAAATCAGACCTCCTTTGGAAGAAAATTATGTAGATGAAGAGGAGAGAGAGAATGAGGAGCTAGAAGAAAATCATGTCAATATAATGGACTCTAATAATGAGGATGATGTTTCTCTCATAGAAGAAGAACAAGGTTTTTTTTCCTCAAACCAAACTGAAAGAACATATGAGGATTTTGAAAAATACAATCTAGGGTTTAAAAATTCTATCATGGAGGTTCATGGGAAGTATGACCTCAGAAGTAGGAAAACCCAAGATATGCCCAAGGGGAAAAAACCAGAAATTTCTGCTAGGAAGACCCCTTAAAACACTCCTAAAAAGACAACAGAAAATACCAACATAATGGCTAAGAATCCTGATCAAAGCAAAAACAAAATCAACCAACATGATGGTGACCAAAGCTACCCTAGTACATCAACTAGTGGACCTGAAAAAAATGCTTTAACTGAGATCCCAAAAAAAAATCAGCAAGCTAAAGTTGCTGAAAGGACCATGTATGATAAAACTGATGTAAATATTCCAAGAACACATACACCATTTAGTATTGAGGGTGAAATTGCCAAGGTCAAAATAGGCATACCCCTTACTGAAATAGTGACTCAAGATGTATATAGATTTCAAGTTTTGAAGGCTTTAAACATAGGAAATGACACCGATACTCTGCATATGACTGATGACAAGCCAGAATTGTTGTTTGGACCAGAGGTGGAAGGAAAGCTTCAAGAGGGAGTTATGCCTCCATTCTATGTCAACTTGAATATGCACGAAAAAATCCTACACAATGCTATGCTAGACTCTGGTGCTTCACACAACCTCATGCCAAAGGTAGTGATGGAGAGACTAGGCCTCAAAATAACCAGACTATACAAAGACTTGTACTCTTTTGATTCAAATAGAGTTAATTGTCTGGGCCTAATCATAGATCTATGTGTCAATATGGCACAAATAACAGCCAAGAGCCTCGTCATGGATATTGTAGTGGCTGACATACCCCCAAAATATGGCATGCTTTTATCTAGATCATGGGGATCCAAACACCAATGAAACCTCCAAATGGACATGACCTATGCTACCATTCCAGTATTTAACCAAACAAGAAGACTGTACAAATAATCTCACATGAAATACATGGTAAGCAGCCTATATAGGCCAAACAACACCCCTCTCTATTCTATCCATTTAGATCTTGATTCATTCATTTTCTACAATGAAAATGACATTAATGAAAAAGTAGCTGAAAAAGAGGAAGAGAAAGACCTATAAGAATAGTCAAACCAAACACAAAATGAAGAACATAACAGCCAAAACCCTAGCAGCCTTGAACAACAACATAATGGTGAATCTAAACTTGAAACACTTTGGAACATGAGCTTTGATGGCTCTTGTGGAAAATCTGGTTCAGGAGCAGGTGTTTGGATACACAACACCAATGAAGGTCACTCTTACAAGCTAGATTTTCAATGTACAAACAATATTGTAGAGTATGAAGCTCTTCTCTTAGGGTTACAAATGCTGAAAACTATAGGAGCTAAGACGATTTCCGTTTAAGGAGATTCTGAGTTAATCATTAGGCAAATCGAAGGAGAGTATTCAGCCAAGAATCCTAGGCTAAGAGAATATAGAAATGCTGCCTTAGACCTCCTAAAAACATTTGAAAAATATGAACTTACCTTTGTCCCAAGAACTCAAAACAGCCTTGCAAATGAATTAGCCTTTTCTGACATCACTTGCCAACTAGCTCTTGCCAATGAACAATACATGGTAAAGGTCAAAAATAGACGTACAGTCCCTGATAACATAGATTATTGGCAAGTTTTTGAAGGTGAAAAACACATTGAAGACTTTCTATAGTCAAAAAATGAATTTGAAATGCCAAAACCAAACTCAAATCATGAAGAGGAATACCCTGCTGAGGAACAAACACACAAAACAGAGCTGCCTTATGTTACTGATATAATTCTGCTAGAACACCCTCTTGAGGTAGAATTATTGGAAGACCCGGACAAAAGAGACCTTGAGGTATTGCAATGAAAAGATAACTTATTTCCAAGAGGACTTACTCCCTTAGAATAATTGTTTGATTTCAATGATGTTGCTAGGAATTCTAAAATAGAATCCACCAAAACGGATGTAGAAGAATGCAACATAGGCAGTGAAGAAGAACCTAGAATGATAAAATTGTCCAAAACACTGTCGTCCCTTATAAAATAGGAATACATTGAGATTTTCCAAGAATTCAAGGATGTGCTTGCATGGGGCTACGAGGACCTGAAGTCCTATGATACAAACATCATCCAGCATAAGGTTCCTCTCAAAGAAAACCAGAAGCCATTCAAGCAGAAATTGTGTAGGATAAACCCTGTCCTAATGCCTCTACTGAAGAAATAAATTAAAAATATGTATGATGTTGGAATAATAGTCCCACTCAGGTACTTGGAATGGGTCTCAAACCTTGTATCAGTAACGAAGAAAAGAGGTGAAATTAGGTTATGCATAGACTTCAGAAACTTAAAAAAGCCTCCCTGAAAGACAACTACCCTTTACCTAAGATGGATCATATACTACAAAGGTGGTAGGCTCCAAAATAATATATTTTCTTGATGGTTTTTCAGCATATAATCAGGTGCTAATATATCCAGATGATCAACACAAAACAACTTTCACTACACCTTGGGGCACCTTCATTTATGTAAAAATGCCTTTTGGGTTAATGAATGCCGAGGCCACTTTTCAAAGAGCCATGGAAATTGCTTTTTCTGAAGAAATAGGATTCTTCATTGTGATATACCTTGATGACATCATTGTTTACTAAAAAACCGATGAAAAACACCTAGCTCACTTAAGAAAAGTCTTTGAAAAGTGTAGAAAGTATTATGTTTGAATCCCAAAAAAACTTTGTTTGGCCTTCAAGAAGGGAAAATTTTAGGCCACATCATATCTGAAGAGGGAATCAAGATAGACCCAAAGAGGATTGAGGGAATGTTGCAGATTAGTCACCCTAGGAACATCAAAGAGATGTAATATTTCATTGGAAAGATCAACTTCTTAAGTAGGTTCATATCAACCTTGCAGAACTCCTAAGAAACATTACAAACATTCTGAAAAGAGAGATAGGAGTCAAATGGACCATAGAAGCAAAGCAATCCTTTGAACTAGTGAAAAAAGCACTTACCCAAACACCAATTCTAATCAGCCCTGACTTTACCAAGGACTTTTTTATCTTGTCATTTGCATATGAACACACAATTACTACAGTATTGCTACAAAAGAACATAGTGGGACAAGAACAACCCATATCTTTATTCAGCAAGGCACTAAGAGATGCACCTCTGAAATATAACATCATGGAAAAACAAGCCTTTTCCTTGATCAAAGCCTTAAAATATTTCAGAGTTACATCTTGCATTCACATGTCATTGATTTTGTTCCTCATGTAGTTGTTAAGGACATACTAACTCAGAATCTTGATGGCAAAAGAGGTAAGTGGATTACTGTAATCTTAGAGTATGCTCTAGAAATCAAGCCCACCAAGCTAGTCAAGAGGCAAGGACTAGCCAAGTTGATGGCTAAAGAAAAATTTCAAGCATTGGACATAAACATGGTACATTCCTTTGATGAACAAGAGGAACTGGCGACTCCACCTATTAAAGAAGCATTTCTGAACTCACTCTTGTATTCTGATATATTATCTGTGCTTTTTAATCTAAATTCTCCTTCTGCTTTGTCCAAAACAAAGACCAGGTTCTTGAAACAAAAGGCTGTAAATTTTTTCATCCTAGATAAAGCTTTATATTGGAAAAATTCTGTTGGTATCCTACTTAAATGTTTACTTGAAGAAGATGCAGATATAATCATGCATGAGTTTCATGAAGGAGAGTGTGGAGGTCATATGTATTGGAAAACCACTGCCAACAAAATCCTTAGAGCTGGTTTCTATTGGCCCACTCTTTTCCTTGATATCCACAAGCTAGTAGTGACTTGCCATAAATGCCAAATCTTTGAGGGAAAGAGAAAACTACCGCCTTTTCCATTACACCCTATCAGTCTTGAAACTCCTTTTCAACAGTGGGGTTTAGATTTCATTGGATAAATCCACCTTGCATCCTCTACCCAACACAAATGGATTATCACTGCAACTAACTATTTCACCAAATGGATAGAATCCATCCCTTCAAGGACTGCCACTGACTTGGTAATCATCAAATTCCTTGAAACCAATATTCTGTCTAAATTTGGTTGTCCAAGAAAAATCATCACTGATAATGCTGTTGCATTTAAATCCAAGAGTATGGTAGACTCTTGCCACAAGTATCACATTACATTAGGGAATTCTATAGCTTATTACCCTCAAGGTAATGGGTTGGCTGAGTCCTCTAACAAAATTTTTGTAAATATCATCAAGAAATTGTTGCAAGAGAACAAAAAGTCATGGCATAGCAAACTAGTCCGTGCACTATGGGCAGATATATTAACAAGAAAGAAATCAATTAACACGTCTCCCTATCAACTAATGTATGGCATGGATGTAGTTTTTCCAACATCCTTGCGAATCCCAGTGATGAATCTCCTCCAAGAGGTACAGTCAGAGGAAAATGATATACAAAGGAGGCTAAACCAAACCATTCATTTGTAGCAATCAATGGAATAAATATACAATAGAACACAGGCATTACAAGAGAATATCAAGAAAATCTTTGATAAGAGGACTAAAGCAAATGATTTCCATATTGGAGACAAAGTGCTGAAGTGGGATTCAAGAAGAGAGGACAAAGGCAAGCATGGAAAATTTGAAAATCTGTGGAAAGGTCCGTACATCATCCATTCAGTAAGAGGTAACAATGCATTCTTTCTACAATAAATGGATGGAACAAAGTTATTTTGATGTCTTGTCAATGGAAGGATTCTCAAGCATTATTTTGTTTGAAGTTCTCAGTTTAAAGCTTTGTTCATTGTACATAGCATTACTTGAATAAAAGATCAGAAAAATGAAACAAAAAACAAAGAAAAGAAGAAAAAGAGGGAAGATAAAAAGAAGAGGTAAATTCCCATACAAAAAAGAATATTTCTGAAAGTGTGCAAGTCCAAATGCCTCTAATTTTAAGAAAGAAGAGTCTTGTTCAGTCATACAGCCTAACCATGATTGAACATGTTTTAAATTTCTCTTGATAAGTTAGAAAATAAATATTTGTCAAATAGTTTAAACTTGGCTCATCAGTAAACTAGGTTAGGAAAATGTACTGGTTCCCAAAGCTCAAAACTGAACCAAAGAGGAAAGAGAGGGATGAATGAAAAATTTAAAATTATAGCCCTCATTTTTTCTAGTTTTAGTTGTACAAAAATAAAATCTGTGTGAAACTTGTCCAAAATGCCATAGCTCATGACAACCCAAACTGCTCAACCTTGATTTGATCATTTTTTAAATTTTATGTTTGTAGATTAGAGAATAAAAATCAGTCAAACTGTTTAACCTTGGAAAATAAGTAGAATAGGTAGAGAATAAAAGGGGCTCATCAGTCTAATTTGAGCCTTTGGATGATATAAGTGTAGGAATATATAGTTTTTATGCTTTCAAAAGAAACGCTGATGGTCAGGGTTTGCCAATCCAAATGCACCCAAATGAAGAGAAAATGTTAGGAAAAGTATGATGTGTAGGTAGAGTTGATGTTGAAGCAATCATGTTTTTTTCAGATTGTAGGATCAGAGCTTCAAAGAACAACAACAAGATCAACATTGCAAAATGAAGGAAATTAGAAAGCATGTGAGGCATCTCATCTGCAAAACCAGAGATCTGAACTCTGAGGTTCTTGACACCTCCTAAAAAATCTACCCTCCCCGAGTGGAGCCAATATTAGTTATCATTATTTTTTCACTATCTTTAGATGACTATAGATTGATGGCAGCCTTCTAAAAACAAAATTTATTGAAACATTATGTGTTTTCAGAAATCTCTCTGCCTTCATTATCCTTGTAAACCAATTTTCACATTTCTTCATTTCGTCTTCTAAAAGTCACCCTGTTGATCCTAAAAAGAATACTTATGGGCTTATACCTCTCATTTTTATCCTTCTTTAATATCTAAACCTTCTTCCCATGTTCACCAGGTTTCTCAGGCATTGATGGTCTCAAAACTATCTCTGTAGGCTCTTTAGATAAGTCAAGTACATTGGATTTTGAATCTTCAATACAACACTTTTGGCAATGCTTTGTTTTCACTTAAAAATCTTTAGGTCAAAATCTCATCCAGAATCAGGTCAAAGGACCCTCCCACTAGGTCATTAGGGCTTTTACATGTTTTGAGGTCATCATTGAATGTTCCAGGCACTGCTTTTCCTTTGCAAGAATCTGGCTTAGATGTAATATAATGTCAAGACATGGTTATTTAAGAAGGACTTAAAAGTTTCCAAATAGGATAATCTTCTCAGTTCAGAACCTACAAGTGAGGAAAATGCAAAGAGTTTAGCACTTCTACAGGAGTGTTGAAGGATTTTTCAATAGAAGGTACTGATGATGTAGACTATCTACTCCCGAATGAAAACAAATTACAACAAGGGAAAGAGGAACAACTTGGTCTTGTAGAGGAGTAGGGTTATGAACTTGATGGTCCAGTTGAGTGCCAAAACAATGATCACTTGTAGAAAATGACATGGAGGAAGCACACAAGGCCAAGCATGAAGAAATTACAGCAGAAAAGATTAATGGAATAGGGAAAGAGGCGAGGAGAACTAGACATAAATGAATGAACTTTAAAGGGCAATAGAGAACTTAGAAGACAACATTGATGATTGCTGTAAAAGAACTGCAAACAATTAGGGTTTTGAGAAAAGTGGCCAGACAAGGTGGAAAATATGAGTTGAGTTTCATGGTGGAAACTACAGAATATTTTGAATATTCTAGTGTGTGCAATTTAATCCCAAAGGTGTTAAAATGAACTTGTCATGCCTCAGTGACCAAAATAAAAGTAAACTTCACGACTTTAGCAAACCTACATGAAAACAGTGCAAAATGGTTAGTGAGAAAAGAAAAAGGACTTTTGACATTAGAAAGTGGGTTTACATAATTAAATCAAATTCCTATTATCTATAAAAGCTCATTTCACATTTCAAATGAACCATTATTTCTTGTCAAAAGATCAAGAGCACTCAACAAGGGAGAAATTGGGAGTTTTTAAGCAAAATTTGGCCAAGTTTCCTTGGCAATGTGCCCTTGGCGCTGCACCCTTGGCTTGGCGCTGCGCACTTGACAATTTTCCCTCATACATTTTCTAAAGGCATTGCGCACCTATGAGGTGGCACTGCACACTAGGAGTGGCACTGCGCTCTTGTTGGACACACCCTCTGCTCATTTTCAAAGGCACTGCATGCCCAGAATTGGCCCTGCACACTTAGGCCTAGCGATGCGCTCTCAGCCTTGGCATTGTGCGCTTGGACAGAGAGGGTTTCTCACCCTTCTAACCACTCAAATCACTCCAAATCACCTTCAAAATCTTTCCACAGTCATCCAAGCAATCTTAAAGAGGTAAGTACATGGCATGAGCTCATCTTCAAGCTATTTTGGTCATCATTTAATGAATCAAATGAAACCCTAATCAAACCCTAAGTTTCAAGCTTGAAATCACTGCTTCATCCTTACTTCATCCTCCTTGAAGAAAATATGTCATAACAAGGAAAATTACATTGTTTGACGGCTGAAATTCATCTTGCCTATCACAATACTCATTTTTATACCATTTCACACTCACTCCATTCATTTGCAAAACTTCCATTTCATACCCTCCCTTCATCTCAATTCATATCAGCCCTAGGGTTTCCAAAATAGAGTTTACAATGTCTGACAGTGAATACAGTGGTATGAAGGCATAAATTCCAAGGAGGCATGATCATATAGGAGGAAAGATAAATAAGTTTGAACCCCTCAATACAAGGAAACTCATGACATCTCCTCTGATTGTTTCCTACTTCAAACATGTAGGCTGCTTTGAATTTTTTGAAAAGGTGGAGCACGTACAAAACCACCCTGAGCTAACAAGGCTATTCATTATCAATTGCATGAAAAACAAGTTAATCTTGCCAGGGTCACCTTTGAGGTGTCTACCAATGCCATTTCGGAGGCTACATGAATACCAAGTGTGGGAGAAAAGTGGTTCAAGCAAGCAAACCTAGACATGAGTTAATTTGAACCATACCTTAAATTGAGGTATAAATATCACCACAAATCCATATTTACTTTTTCTCATTTTCTTGATAGATATGCAGCCATGATGAGGATATTCATGAATTATTTCACATGCGAGGGAAGGTTTTCCTGCCTCTACTCCTACCACATCCGGTTTCTTATACATTTCACCAGAGTTAGGATACTACATATAACATATTATCTTTACTGAAGCATTGAAAAAATGGCCTACATAGTGAAAAAGAGAGATTATCCTCAGCAAATGCAAAGCTTGTTTCATCACTCACTTATCAAGATGGTGGTTATGCACCAACTCCAACAGAAAAACATTCCATAGGAGACCTTCATTGCCAATGAGGTTTTCACTACTCCACATGGCCATCATCAGTAAGATACCCCTTCCTCATCTCATCCTCCCATTCCTACTTCTCCATCACATCCAACTACTCATGCATCACCATCCACTCACATTCCTTCACCTCATGATGACCCTTCCACATCACCTTTCCATAATCCTTCACCCTCATATCATTATGACCAAGCATCAAGCAGTGATGGAAACATTGAGATAGATGGCAGTAAGATGAGTAACATTGAGAAACTTCCTTTGACCTATCGGAGAGGCTACATGCATGTGTTTTCTGCCCTTAAGAGGCAAGGGTCCATGCCTTCTACATCAAAAAAAAAACTGGATAAGGTAAGGAAAAGGTTGCAGAGAAGGTCATTATTGAAGAGGATGATAAACATGAAACTGTACAAGAGTTTCAACTGATTAACCTAGAGGATGATGATGAGGAGAGGATCACAAACATGCTTCTCAAATGCAAGGATGCCAAGATTAGTGAACTCCAAGCTAATCTTGGTAGGGAAAAGAATGTGATCAACTATCTTGAGTTAGAAAACCAGTAGTTGGAAACAAAGCAGGCCATCAGTGAGGTCAGGGAAATCAGAGCTTGAGAGGAGGCCGAAAAGGCCAAGGATATGCTAGATGAGACCTTAGGCACTTTTGATGGCAGTGAAGATGAGGAAGAAAAAATTCCAAGGAAGAGGCCAAGGACAATTGGGTTGAAGAAGGCTTTAGCCCGGGAAAGAGAGAAAGAGACAGAATTGGCAGAGTAGCTCACTCCAAGTGAGCTGCTTGCCATGGAAATCAACTATGATAGGGAATCTTGGCTAGAGAGGGAAAACCTACACCTAGAGGGTCAACTTGAGAAGGCAAAAAGAGACATTGCCATGCAGAAGAATATGATAAGACATTATGCCATGAGAAATAGGATTGTAAGGGCCAAGCTCAAAGGAGCCCTTGCAAAGATTCAAGCACAAAATGAGGCAAAGGAGAAGAAAAACTGGATATCCTTGCTGACATATCCCTCCAAGCATCCAAATCATGATCAGTAAAGTAAGTTCCAAAATTTGGCACTTTGGTGAAAATTTTGATTTTTGACTGTTTAGCTAGTGCAAAAAAGGGCCAAATGCGTAGTGCCACTGGTGCTCCACTCTTTTTTGGGGAACTAAAATGAAAAATGGTTTACATATTCATGTTCCTCATAGTAATTACATCATCCACAGAACGTTTCAGCTCATTTGGAGCAAAACTGGTCCCTCAAAAGAGCCAAAAACCACCTAAAAAACACCTTTCTTCCCTCTTTTCAGCATTACCACTGTGCCCTTAGCAATCTTGGTAAAAGGGGTTTTTGACCAAGTAAACGGGAACCATGTTTCAAAATGAAGGCATATTTGGAAACTATATAGGACAAGCTTTCCAATGAGCTATCATGGAGCTCATTTGGACATCGGAAAGGCCTCCAAAACTTAGCTACAAAACATGTGATTTTTGCAGTCTTGGTGTTGCATGCTTGGCTTGGCGCTGCGCCCTTGTACCTTGGCACTGCGCCTTTACTAGAAATTTAACAAAAGACATCATAATTTATTGGAAAATATATTTTTAAGGCCTTAAGGACAAATATCTCCAAGGTTAGCTTAGAAGTTATGCTAAAGTTATTTTTTGCATTTAATGAGTTTTGGATATTTTGCCTTGGGCCTTGCATGGTCTCAAAGGTCAAAGTGCCTTAAATGTGTAATAAATGAGATTTTGAAACCATAGCTAGGCTTTACCTCCTCACTTGGCATTTAAATACTTCATGTAAGATTCATTATGTTGTTGGTTGATTATTGAGATGAATATTACATATACTTGGAGTTGTGAAGAAATTGGCTTTGGAGCTTTGTGAATGTTTTGGATTGAATGTCATTGAAGCAAGCACATTCATAGGATTCATGAACCTGTTTAATGGTGATGTTTTCTAATTTAGTAATTGTTTCCTTCTATTTTCATATTGTTTCATTATTTCTCTTGCAATAGAACATAAAATTTAGGTTAAGATATGCTGTTAGAGGCACCTTAAGCCTGTCTACTCTTTGTTGCTTAATGTTTTCCTCTGCTAGGTCTAATTGAAGAATTATTAATTGCTCTCTGATTCCCCTTAGCATGTTGTCTTGTAAATGATTTAATGGAGCCAAGCCAAATAAGTTTATGGTATGCCCTGTCCTTTGGTCCAGCTCAAAACATTGTTTTTAAATCCTTTTCTTTGAAGTTTACTAATTAGGTTTGGCTAAAGAAGTTTATGGTTTGCCCTATCCTTTAGTCCATCTTTAATAGTTACTTTGAAGGCCTTTTATATTCTGATTGAGGAGAATTAGGAGTTCCCGTCCCTTTAGACATTACTAATATGTTATCTTAAATGTTTTATTTCTTTGAAGGTAAATTTCTAGGGATTGTTGTTTTAAAGTTTACTTGATAAAGCTAGGCCAAAGAAGTTTATGGTGCACCCTGTCCTTTGATTTTTTCTTAAGCATAGTAATCTTAAAGACTCTTCTTGTTATAGTATATGTTAAAGGATTCTTAATTTCCCTTTAAACCTACTAAATTCACAATTTAATGTTCATTTTACACTCACATAATCTATTAAGATCAATTTGGCTTTGTTAACTTTCCCTATGAAACACCCTCAATTTATTGTTGTTCTCCTTGACAAACAACCCAACCAAACCAAACAAAACAAACAACCCTATCAATTTAACTAGCCTAAAATCAACATCTTAAATAAAACAAGTTACATATTCAATACAAATATAGAGAGAGCCCTGTCTAAGTCCAGGAAGGCTAGGTCCTAGGAATCCAAAGTTGGTTTGATGTTACCCTTGTCTATTTTGTCTTTCCAATCTGACAAATTACAGGGACCTAACAGTGACCAGGATTTCCAGCATTGTTGTTGGCGCGGCTGAGGCAGGGACAGTGACCTCTCGTAGGTCACCCCACAAATGATCAATCATGTTTTCTAACGCAGTGCATCAGTCCTTAGTTGCACAATGCATTTTGTCTGCATTATGTTTCTCTTTCTACAACCTTTCTTCTTACTGCTGAGACTAGGTGGCATCTTGGAAGGCATGGGCCTCCTAGTACTCCAACTCATCCACGATCATGGTGTGGATAGTGGGGAGTTTTCCTCTAGGTAGCATCGCCAGGTTGATGCTAACCTCTGCATAGGATTTCACATGAGCACACAAGGCCGATGACTCAACTGTAATGGCAGGTCCTAGAACCTAAATAATTTAGTTGTCCAAGGGGGATGGAAGCACCGTGCTAATGGGCTGCACATTCATTTTTTTAGATTCTAGAAGCCGACACGCTTGATTGCTATAGGCTTGCATGCCCCAGCAATGGAACCATTTTTTTACTTGAGGGGTCCTGACCAAGGTTCAAAGTTATCACGCAACCAAAAAAATCCTCCAACTACTGGCCCTTTCGGTAGTGATCTGCTTGTGCAGACCAAAGTCGCACCCAAAGTAGTATGACAGGATGTTGAAACCAATTTTCCACACCCTGCAAGAGCTATTGATGTGGCATGTCTAAATAGACTTACTGCAGATAATATAACAGATTTTCGAATGCAAATTCAATGGTAAACATATCTAACCCTTTCGTAGATTGTCACATTATACTTCAATAGTTTTTGCGCACAACAACTAATTGTGCTTCATTTAGATATATTTATCTAACATCAACTAATTCTTGCGCATAGATGTAATTAACCATTTACCGAAGTAAATACACAACAATAGAATAGATTCGGGTTGATAGAAAATAACAAATAATCTAAACAGTAGATCACATAAGAGTTCGGGTTCGCCAAAAATGCCCTTTTTATTAAGAGATTTTCAATTTTTTATAATCTATATTTCTTCACACACAACAACATATTCTGCACATAGCTTGAGACTTAGGTATCCGTGCACACATCTAGCATGAGAATTTATACCTAGACAAAAACCCAGACTAACACAAAACTAATCAAGATTTCATTCATTCATGTTTATCATATCAAGTCTATCCTCGCTCGACTCTTACATATTTCTATTATAAAAAATGAGTGCATACCATGGTCTCAATCCATGGTTTGAGACTCATGGTTTTCCCCTTTAACCATTTACAATAATTAATTGACTTTTACCGGTCTCAAATCCCCTTTGACAATCTGTGTGCAACACATACAACAAAAATTAAACAAAATTAACCCAAAATGGTACCCGAGGAGGCCTCACCCCAATAGGGTCTTAAGAAGAAGTACAATATGGTCATATAATGGTTTTACAATATTCTCCATTTAATCATTATGAAGTCCTTTTTTAATTGTAGTCTAACATTATATGAGACATTTAAGCCAATATTTTGTTTTCAATTACTTGATGGATAGTATCTTTGATATTATGAAAGTTGTGGATCTTTTTATATCTATAGCGAAATATTTTAAAGATATCTATCTTTGAATGCTATTTTTTGGATGATTCCTAGAAACATGTATGTATTTATCTCAAATAAAAATACAATTTACTTAAAAAAAGAATAGAAAACAACTATAATGATAATGATAAATTTTATGATAGGGAACATTTCCGAACAAGATCAAAATACACCCTATGTATATAATGCTTCGCAAACCCCCTTTGTAATTTCTCTATGAATATTTTTTTGACATAACCCCTGTAATTTCTCTATACATATTTATTTTAAATACCTTATAATTAAAGATAAAAACATTAAATAATGGAAGTATTTTCTTATAATGAAAAAATATCCTATCCACTAATGCAAGGAAGACAGAAAAAATGATATTTCTAATTACTAACTTTAGCTATGTATACAAATTCATAATAAAATATAAAAAAATAATAAAATTTTCATTAATTTAGGAAACAAGACAAAGAAACAACCAGAAAAAGCAACGAGACCCAAAAATTGAGAAAATAATAGGAAAATGGACCATACACTAATAAGTCTTTCATTAATGTTGACAAACTAGATGTTAATGATTATGTTAGGTCCCTATAATACTAGTTTAGCCCCTTATTTTTATTGTTAGTATAGCCCCCTCAATTTTATTGTTGTGCCCATGTAGTCCCAATATTTTTATGATTGTGCCCCATATAATACCACTGTTCTTATTGTTGTGCTCTTACATTATTATGGTTATGTTGGCTCTTATTATATTGGGACCCCTTAGACTCCTATGTATAGAAAGTAGGTTATGTGATTTGAATCATCAAAGAATTTTTCATTTATGTATTGTAAAGGAGGTTTCCCCCTCTAAGTGGATAATTTTTATGTTTTTTCTCTATATTTTCTTCTATTTTGTAAGTTGTTTTCATAATAGTTGGTATTAGAGCTTTGGATTCTTGGGTTTCGCTTCTTAAAATATGACATCTTGCCATTTTCTCAATAAATTTTTTTCTATGAAGTTTCAAACGCTGAAATGGAAACCATGTGGAGTTTAAATCTTGGTGGACTTCGTGCCAAAATTTCAGAGCTTGGTTCACTATATTTTTTGAGATATGATTTGAGGAACTTAGGGTTTTTGCAGGCTTCAGAATTCAATCTCAAATAAGCGACCAAGGGAAAATATTCATAACTTTCATTTCAGGCATTCGATTTGAAGTTTGTAAATAGTGGTCAAAATTGCATGGAAATTAGTTTCTTTTCTATCCATTAAAGTACCGAAGGTTGAAACAGTAACACGTGGAACACTGTACAAGTTAGCTCTACTGAACTAGTCCATAATTAAGGCATTGTGGGAGATCAGGCATAGCTTTACCTTGAATAATCCAAATTACCTATGACCTGTGTCATTGGAAATAATACTTAGAGGTATACTACAACACAATAGTTCAAATATTTGGGTTCTGAAATCATAGAGATACATTAGGTTCAATATCGAGCTCCTCAAAAGCAAGAAAAGGTGTGTATTTTTTTTAAATTGCATAATTTTTTTTGAAAAATCAGTTTAGCACTATTCCAAGGGAATATTGAAGAATTTATATCAGTATTGGGTTCTGAAATTCCTCCTAAAAATAATTTCACACCCATTAATCCCTCAAAAATATATACTATGACACATGAAAAGGAAGAATTACAACATGATATATCAAAATTATGAGACCAAATGAAACAAATTTCTCTATCGCCAAAAGTAACCAAAAAAGAAATGGAAGCTAAGACAGATGGTATGGAAGCTAATATGGAAGCAAAAATGGAATATTTGAAGGAAGATCTGACAAAGTTGCTACAAGAAATGATTCATAATGGCGAAAAGGTATTATATGAAACTCATGATGAGAATAAGAAAAATGTTAATCATGATTCCATAGCCTCTAATGTTGGATTGAAGAGCCACCATTTTCCAAAGATAGATATGAGGAATTTTGATGGCAAGGATCTAGTAACATGGATACTGTAAATGGAGCAATAATTTGATCTCCATAATGTGCAACACACACAAAAGGTATGCATTGCAACTTTATATTTGGAACCCAGTCAGTTTGTATGGTATTGATGGCTTTGTTCTCATAAAAGACTTGTCACCTGGTAAATTTTACAGAGGAAATGATAGCACATTATGAGGATACAAATATCAGCACCTTCTTTAGCCAATATATAAATCTCAAACAAAAGGGTTCAATGATGGAGCACATTGAGGAATTCCAAAAATTGAATATAGGGGTAAATGATATTCCAGAGGACCATATGATTGATGTCTTCATAGGTACTTTAAAGGATAACATCCAACATGATGTTCACCTTTGGGAACCTAAGACATTGGAGAAGGCATTCAGGTTGGCAAGAAAAATTGAAAGAAAAATTATGGCAACAAGGAAGCCTACCAATTACAACTATAAATATGGAAGTGTTGCTACTCCTAGCCTTCCACAAACTACAAGGTTGATAATACAATAGTTGGAAGAAAAAAGAGCAAAATTTATTTGTTAGTGTTATGATAGAAAATACACTAAAGTTCATAAGTTTGCTGAAAATAAATTATTTTACATAGATTGTGAAGAGGAGGAAGAAAAGGAACAAGAAACTTGAAAAGAAGAGGATATACACCATGAACCTACATTAGAGAAAGAAGAAATGAATCTGACCACATATTGTAATGCATTGGCAAGAATCACCACTCCTCAAAATCTCAATATAGAATGACATATCAAGAAGAAAATGGTAATATTGTTGATTGATTTGGGTAGTACCCATAATTTTATTCATTGTAAGATAGCCAAGGAATTGAATTTCTTCCTATATCCAACACCAAAGTGTCAAGTGATGGTTTCAAATGGAAGAACTATGAATTTATCTAGGACGTGCCATAATATCAAGCTAATAGAATATCCCAATGCTTGCCATTCCAATGAGTGGTGTTGATGTTGTACTAGGAGTTCAATGGTTACAATATTTGGGTACGATAACTTTTAATTTTCTAGAAATTTTCTTGAATTTTTTTTGGGAAGGAGAGGAAGTTGAATTAAGGTGCATTATAGGGAAACCAAGAAATATAATCAGCTCTAATGACATGAAAATAAAGAACAATGAGTCATAATTGCACAACTATTATCACTAGAGTTTCAAACATCAAAATCAACTATTTCTACAGATCTCCAAAAACTCTTGGAATCATTCCAAGGTATTTGAGACTCCAAAATGCCTCCCACCTATTAGAGATCATGATCATGCTATTAATTTGATACCAGGAAGTGTTCCTCCAAACATTAGGCCTTAAATATATCCTTATGCCCAAAAGAGAAAAATTGAACGTATGATTGCATAAATGCTAGAGGTCAGTATAATTCAACCTAGTCAAATTATTTCTTTGATCCAGTGGTATTGGTGCACAAGAAGGATGGATCATGGCGCATGTGTCTAGATTATAGGGAGCTCTAAAAGATCATTATTAAATATAAATTTCCCATTCATGTCACTGATGAATTATTGGATGAATTACATGGATCAACTTACTTCACCAAGTTTGATCTCTGTTCAGGGTATCATCAACTTAGAATGAAGACCGAAGACATTCCAAAAACAACATTTAGAAGTGATGAGGGTCATTATGGATTTTTGGTCATGCCTTTTTGCCTTACCAATTCTCCTTATACATTTCAATGGTTGATGAATTCCATTTTCAAACGCTTAGAATTTTTTTGTTAGAATTTTCTAATTATATAATAATCTACAACAAGTCTTGGAAGCATCATGTTCAACATGTTGACAGGGTGCTCAAATAATTGGAGGAGAAACAATTATATGCAAAAACCTCCAATTTTTTCTTTGGAGTATAGGAGGTGGAATATCTGGGTCATATTGTATCTCATGAGGGTGTTAAGGTAGACCCTAACAATATTAAATTCATTAAGGAATGGAAAATCCCCACAACCATAAAGCATCTGTGAGGATTTCTCAGGTTAATAGGGTATTATCGCAAGGTTTTTAAGAATTATGGATAATAGTAGCACCTATAACAACATTATTGAAGAAAGATGCATTTTCTTGGACTCCAAAAGAAAGTAAAGCATTTGAACATTTTAAAGAGTAAATGTACCAAGCACCGATCTTAGCTACACCAGACTTCACAAAAACCTTTATTGCATTGTGATGCCTCAAGAAATTGAATTGGTGTTGTTTTAATGAAAGAAGGAAGACCCATTGCTTTTGAAAGTTGTCCAATAAAAGGAAATTATTTAGAAAACCCTATTTGTGAGAAGGAAATGTTTTCAATACTACATGCACTAAAGAAATGGCGACCTTACCTAATGGGAAGAAACTTCAAGGTAAAACAGATCATGATTGTCTTAAATACTTTTTGGAACAAAGGCTGTCTTCAGAAGAGAAAAAAAAAATGATCACAAATATGTTGGGTTATGACTTTGAAATAATCTACAAAAAAGGGAAGCTACATGTTGTTGCCGATGCACTCTCAAGAAAGGATGAGGATGTGGAAGCATTACTTTGTGCCATTTATATTATCCAACTAGATTGGATAACTGAAGCAAGGGAGGAATGGAAGAAGGATGAAGAAGTGTGGATACTCATTCAAAAGTTATAGAAAAATCCTAGTACATTTGATACATTTAGCTGGAAAAGCGACTCATTATGGTATAAATATCACTTATATATTTGTAAGAATTCCCAGATAAAATAAAAGATTATTTTGGAACTGCACACCTCTCCCTTAGGAGGACACTCTGGATTTTTAAAAAATTACCACATGGTCAAGAAATATTTTTTAGGGATGGCCTTAAATCTGATATTCAGAAGCTTGTGGAAGAATGTTTGGTATGCCAAAAAAATAAAGTTGAGACAATTAAGACCCCGGGTTTTCTACAACCTTTATCCATTCCAATTCAACGTTGGGAAGAGGTTTCAATGGATTTTATCAAAGGCTTACCCAAGTTGGAAGGAAAGAGTGTCATCATGGTGGTAGTTTATAGAATTACCAATTATGAACACTTTTGTGTCAGAAATACTAAGAGGGGGGTGAATCAATATTTCTTTTCAATTGTTAATTTTACCAGATAGGTCACTTATATTTAGAGCACAAGATGAAACAATGATGGAATAGATATTTTTATTAATTTCTTCTTTACAATAAGTAAATTATAGTAATGATATAGGGCTCCAACCCTAGATGAAGACTCCAATCTTCCAGGCTCCAACCTGTATTGTTCCAAGCACCGACTTGGTCTTTCCTAGGCTCCAACCTTGTCAATTTGAGGCACCAACCTCTAGGGCTCCAACCCTATATCTGGTACAGGATCCGACTTGGTTTCTTCAGGACTCCAAACCTC
The DNA here is from genome assembly GCA_034641835.2 of Pinus albicaulis. NCBI lineage: Eukaryota > Viridiplantae > Streptophyta > Pinopsida > Pinales > Pinaceae > Pinus > Pinus albicaulis. Next base: position 456,782,930 of record CM076574.1, on the reverse strand, counting down.
TAGGGCCCCAACCCTATCTTCCAAGGCACCGAACCTGTCTCTATGAGGCTCCAACCATGAACTTCACTTCTTCAAAATATGTTTGGTTATTCTTCATGGCTCCTAAAGTCTTCTTCAACAAGCTCTGTCAATCTTTAGCAATGCCATCACTTAGTATCCACGTTTCTTCATCAATGAAAACCTTGTTCTTCACATGAAGGTATCGCCACTACTCTTCATGTTACCCAAACAAAATCACCAAGGTCACCTCATGATGACTAATGCATCATGGTCTTCAATAATGTCTCCAATAAGATTCAAAAGGTCTGCACACAATTTCCTTCACCAGTGCCTTGTAATCTGCTCAAGGGTCTTCTTCAAGCGCTCCTTTGATTACTCTTCAAGGTCAAAAAGACTACAAGTATCCTTCAATAATGTTGTGGTTATGTGTGCAAAGCCCAAACTGTCTTCAATATTCTACCCAATACATTCTTCAAGAGTATTCAATAAGGTGTTACAGGAATGTATAATAACAAGTCTTCAAGATTTCCTCAATTGTCCTCCAAGATATTCTTCAAAGCCCGCTCAAATGATGCTCCAAGACTTCTAATATACCATTTTTCAAGAACTTCTCTACTTCACCAAGCACCTTTAATTTTCTTGTTCACCATCCATCACATGACTACAAATAAGCATGTGATCAATGTTCTGAGTCCCTCACAAATCTGAGTTTAAAGAAAACTTGAGCCTTCGAGACTTCACTGATGTATCAATGATATATCACCACAGTTGTATTACAAGTATATCTAAAAACTTTCCAGGGTTATGGTTATTTATGTATGAGGAGCCTTACACTATCACAAATATGCTTACCACATCTAACACGGGTCAGAGGTAGGAAGTCCAAGCAATGATGACACCAGTCAAATGATTTTCGACCAGTCCAAGGCGATATCCTCTCAAAAATGCCGGCAGATCCGAGCACTGAGTAATGTTACTGCATCTCAGGGATATATTACAGAATTAAGGTCTCCAAGAGGTCCTAAAAATATTATATAATTGAGCCAACTGTAGAGTAGTTCAGTCCTTCAAAGATATATAAACTGACAGTGATAATGTATTATGGTCTGAGCCTCCAATCTGAGCCAACAAAACTAGTTTTACAGGTCCGAAGCTGCAAACTAAATTCTAATGGTGGTGGCACATTTTTATGAGGTATAAGGTTCTCCACTCAATAGATTATAGGCATGTAATCCGAACTTTTAAAGTCTTGTCTGAGGCTGTAATAATCTTATGGTCCAAGCTCTAAAATCTGAGTTAACATAACAATAATTGCCCAAAACATGATGACATCACAAGGTATCTGTCCACAGGTCAAGATTACAGGTATGAGGTTATTTAATGCTAGACTGTGGTTTTGTTAGCAGTAATAACATCGAGCTATAGGTAGTCTAGATCAGATATACCCCACGCAATTAATCCTTCAATCCCTTCTTGGTGTCCTTAAATTTGCTTACTACGTTATGTTTTGAAATTTTCATACTACATTATGTTCTGAAATTATATCCACCAAAAATGATGATGAAAAGGAGAATTAGACATCATATTTATATAGGTTTTGACCTATGATGAATAGAAATATTGGTTGGGTGAAGGAGTATGAGCCTACACAAGTCAGCTCAAGCCGGCTAGGCAAAAAATGTATATTTTTCAACTTAAAAATTCAATTTCTCACAAAATATTGGGAGTTTGAGGGCAAGTAAGGGCTTGTTAAACAGAGGAAGAGTTCCTCTTTAAGATGTTGTACGATTAATTTGGAAAGGATGCCTCCAATATATCCAATTTTATTTTTCTTTTTGACTTCTTCTGAAATCTTTAGTGCAGAAGATGATTAGGAAAACATGGCTTATTTGTTTGGCTTCTCCATTATTTGGCTTCTTCATCATCATAGGAACATGTAGGACATCCACATCATCCTGATAGTGTCCAGGAATGAGTGTATCATCCATGTCATCACATAATTGTGCAGTGATATGTTATAGTTCAGCATCATTAGGAGAACTTCAAAATAGTCTTCCAACCATCAAATGATATCTTCCATGTTATCATCCAGTCTTTTGACCTTCATCAATTGCCATCATCAATTGTGGTTATTCATTTAGTGTATGAAATCATCAAGTGTATGACTCCATATGTCATCAAGGGTTAAGGTCTAGATCATTATTGCACATGCAACATTATAGCTAGTTCAAGGACTTCTTAGGACTTCTTCATTAGTGGTTTGGCATCTTCATGGGTTGACCTCTTCATTTATGGAATCCTTGTCAAACAAGAGTCATGACATCATCATATGGTACTATAAATCTCAAAAATATATACATCTCAGTCAATGCCATATTGACATCAATGAAAACCTTGACTAACATTTTGTCCATTATCTCATCCATTTAAATCCAGTACAGTTGCTACTGCATTTATGGAAACAATTCAAAAGCTACATGGAAACCCAAAGATTATTTTAAGCGACATAGATCCCATTTTCACTGGATATTTTTGTACGAAATTAGTTTCTTGTTTGGGTACTCAACTAGCTCATAACTCATCTTATCATCCTCAATCTGATGGGAAAAATGAGATAGAGAACATATGTTTGGAAGGATATATTCGTTACTTTGTATCTGATAAATGAACATGATGGGTTAAGTGGTTACCCCTGGATGAATGGTGGTATAACACTTCCTTCCATACTATAGCAAAAATGACCCCATTTATGGAACTTTATGGATATCATCGACCATATATCATATCATATTTAAGAGGAGATTCTAAGGTCCATGTAGTGGAATATCACATCGAGAATCAACAACAAGTTTTAAAAATCTGAAAGGATAACCTCACTTTAGCGTAGAATCTAATGAAACAATAATAATATTAACATCGCAAGAAAAGAAGTTTTGATGTAGGCAACTGGGTATTGTTTACGACTACAACCATACAAACAAATTTCCCTCAAGAAAACTAATAAGGATAATAAATTATCGCAAAAGTACTATGGCCCTTACAAGGTGGTGTAAAATATTGGTACTATGGCATAAAAATTGGAGCTTCCTGCATCTTCCTAAGTGCACCACATTTTCTATGTTTCATGCTTAAAGAATTTTATAGGTGACAATATCCCAGTAAAACAATATTTCCAGAACTAGACAAGAAGGAAAAATTATATTGGAAGCTGAAGTAATCAAGGAAACAAGAACTTGACAACTACGAAATCTATCAATTTCAGAGTATCTCATCAAGTGGAATAACTTACCCGCTGAAGATTCCACATGGGAGGATAATAATTTTATACAAAAGCATACATAACTACTCAAGCGTTAAGTACAACACTTTTTTGAAGGCGAGGGGAATGTTAGGTCCCTATAATACTAGTGTATTCCCTTATTGTTTTTTTATAAAACTTGGAGGTACTCCTCTATTAATAATATGTAAATCAGGTTACAAAATATGTTTCTGGTCACCTCAACCTAGCCATAGGAAACAAGGTATTTTGGTCACCGATCAACATCATAGGTCATCCAAAACTGAAATAGTTTGAGCATGTCCAATCAAGCTTTGAAAGCTACCATTTGTACTATCATGGTTGTCTGACTACTCTAAATGTAAATTCTATTTGATATTGTTAAAACAAAATGACAGGAATTTTCAAGAACACCATGACTTGCAGAAGTTTATGCATCTAATGATTCTATCGGGTCGGGTCCTTCGTGTTCGAGATCAACATCTCTTTTTGTTGCATTCCTTGCAATTAATTTTCCATATGTACAAGACATACATTCTTATGGTATAGCTGCACTTGGATTGACTGTGTTTCCTTCTAGATTACCAACAAACTTGGTTCCTCTTTTTGGGTTTGTTGATGTCCTTGTTGGAGCGATGCTTTCCTCTAATGTTGAGTATTTTTCATGGATTTTTCCAGTTGATTTTACATGATCCAATAAGTTTGGATGGCATGTTCCAATACGGTCAGCCTTCCTATGGTATTTCCTGGGTCCACTAACAGTGGTTCCCATTCTTCCACCTAAATTTTTTCATCTTCTTCTTTTGCCTTCAATTCGATTTCCCATTTTGAAATTTCTGCTTTCACCTTAGATGGTGAACCTTCACTATATGCATGAAACATTTTTTTCATGTTTTCATCCCCTATTCTCCTACCTCTCTTATTTGGAGGAATATTGGTAGAGGCTGACGCCTTCCTTTTCCCCTTGCTTAATTCACCATGGCCACGACGACACTTCTGACCCTCCACTACCTCCAACTTCATCCTTATAACCTATGAATATTTTAGTTGTTGCAAGTTCTCTAGTACCCTCTCCGAGGTTAGTTTCAGCAGAGCGAGATACGGAGGAGGGAGAAAATTATTCAGACCTGAAAGGAATTCATATTGGGCAACCATGTTAGGATTAGTTTCCTTTGTACAACCATTACCTCGCTTTTGATTTTCACAATATGCTACGCCCTTCCCAAATTCCCAGGCTTGACTATGGACGAGGTTGATACCCCATGGTTTCTCGACTGGTGCCTTGAGGTCGGCAACCAATGCTTCCAGTGGTTGACCTCTCCATGGACAAATAGTCTGACCCTGTACACAACCACCAATGCGGTGAGTTTCCAAACACTAGTTTGGATGCAAATTTTCCACCTTAGGGTGACCCCCCAGTCTGAAATCCTCTCATTTTCCCCTCTTATTCAATTGTTTTAAACTAAAAATCCTGACCCAAACTCTACCTCTTGACATCCTTTTGTCACTCCCCTTCACCCGACTTCTAGTAGACCCATTTCTGGAGCCACTTTATGAGCCCTCAACTCCCCAGACATTTACCGCAAACCCCCCAATTGCAAAGTTTTTCTGAATACAGAAGATCCATGATTGATGTTACCAAATTCCAAAAAAACCTAATGCCCCTTTCAAGGACTCCCCTGACTCTCCCATCCAAACCCCCCAATTGTGGGAATTCTCAGCAGGCAGGAGCTAAGAAGTTGGCATTACCAATTTGTTGGGATACCCAATACACCCCTAGGGGAGATGCAAGACACATAATGATGGAAACAAGCATAGGAGGATTGACAACTTCCCCACTCCTATTCCTATAACCCTTTTCATCAGTACCCAAATATATAGGAAATTTCTCATATTTTTGTGCTCCATGACCTCCATTTCAAGAAAAACAAGGGTTTACACTACATACCAGGACCTATGCCTTGTCGTCGATCTGGTGTTGTTAACTTTTTTGTGTTTCCAGTTGTGATAGTGTCATAGCTCGATCAACCTGCTTCCTTTTCCCTTTAGTCTCCCACTGGTACAAGAGAGTTTTTGCATGAATTTCATGCCCCGTCACATGTAACACATGCTGATATATTCCCTTGTGGGGTCCCAATGGCCCGCTCATTGCTTAACCCAACCATAAATGTTCACAACGTGTGGTGGCGTTGGGTATCTTGTCCACTCCTGTTTCCCTATTGTCTTACTGACATTCTCTTGGTTTGCAAGTGAGCCATCTGCCACCCTCGCATCCTAATCGAGGGTTTTGATTCTCGTTCCCTTTTGCAACCCTTTTAATAATTTCCTGTAGTTCTACTATCCCTTCCTCCTCGTCGACTCTGTATCCATGAATTTCCAGCTCCTTGCCTAGATTTTTGTATCCCCAATTTTCTAAGAAGTTTTCTACAACGTTTCCGGATCGAAAAACATGCATTGGAATGATATATTCCATGCCTGAAATCAATTCCCCTAGTTCCTGGGTGAGCCTCGCCGTTCACCAGATTTTACTTATATTTTCCCACCGGGTTCCTTGATTAAGTTTTTTAATTATTTATATCACCAAAGTAAAATCACCTTCCACCACTATTTTATGGATTCTTTCTCATTGCGCAATGATCAAGTCTTGTTTCACAACATTGAATTCTGCCTCATTGTTTCTCTCTATTCCACAACCTGATGAAAACACTCCAGGCACCCTGCCATGGAAATATCTGATGTATCCCCTTATTGTTATTGTTAGTGTAGCCCCATTATTTTTATTTTCGTGCCCATGTAGTCCTCATATTTTTATTATTGTTCCCCATAGAAGCCCACTGTTTTTATTGTTTTTCCCTTACATTATTATTGTTAAGTAGGCTTTGATAATATTGGGACCCCTTAGAATCCTATATATAGTAAGTATGTTTTTTCATTTGAATCATCAAATAATTAATCATTTATGTATTAAAAAGGAGCCCCCCCCCCAAAGTGGATAATTTTTAAGTTGTTGACCTATATTTTCTTCTATTTTGTGAGTTGGTTGCATACCATAGTATCTCATTAACATCGACTAATATTTTTAGTAAGTCCTTTATGAATTGAAAATCCAAGAAATAATGGATTACAGGAAACTTAACTAGAAATAAGAGGCATGGGATGGGATGATGAAGTGTTAATCTACATATAAAATATGTTTTAAATCTTTGATTTTCATTTTTTTAATCTTTGTTTTACTAAAAAAATATTACATGTAATTTCCATCCATATTCAGTTTTATCTAGGAAAAAAATTTAATCACAAGAGAGTCTAGGAATGCTTAATACGTTTAGACATCTAGACTCATCATGACCAATGCGAGAGAAGAGTTCCTCACAACAAACATACCAATTTTTGAACTTCCAAGAGGCCAAAAAAAAATGACAATGACAACGTTAACCCACTTGCAAACATTCTAGTTCTGAAACACGACTATGAATGAATAAGTCCATGATATCTTCCATAATAAAAAAATTTGTATCGAAATACAAACACATAACACAAAGGTGGTTCAAAAAAAGGAGACGCAAATCCCATTTCACACAGTGTACTAGCTGCATGAAAGTTCACCCAAAGATGAAGATCTTGAACATGATGGCCACTTCACCAACCGAAGGTCGTTGAGAAGTTCCTTGCAAGAATCAAGCTCTGAAGATAAAAATGGTGTAGCAAAATTTCATCGACCAAAACCACCATAGTAGTGAGATTCATGTCCCTACACTCATCAAAATAACTCTATATTTGTTTTCAAAAGAGGGTGAGGGTGAATAAATACCCACTAGTTCAAATACCACCCCAAGGTATGTATAATACAAATAGGGGATGAATAACATCATCTCCACGATCATATAAAATAAATTTCAACCAAACATATCGAAACCTTCCACTAACCATACTTGAACTCAACAACATGCAGCCATAATCCAACAAAATACACTGCAAGACAATGCAAGGTTCAATAGGTAGAGGAGTAAACCTCACCTCTGCTCCCACACATGACAAACCTCCACCACCCTATAGGAAAGAAAAAATATTTATAACGAAGGGATGTTGGGAGTGAGTCCCAACCCCTTTCACCTCTGCATTGCCATGCCAAGCATGGAATGGGACAAGTGTACAACTAGTTCATTGCCCAAAAAAATTACCTACCTACCAATGTTCATATCCCCATCAAGGATAATAATTGAGAAATTAACTAAGAGGTATTAGGAAGATAATTTTTTGGTTGCGTAGGAAAATAATTTATCAATTATTTGATTGGAAAGTTTACAAGAAAATAATTAAATGAAAAAGTTGTGTTGAACATTGTGTTGTCAATCATGTCAAATTCAGGAGGAGTCCTCAAGCATGATCTAATTATAAGAATTACCAATATGTTCGATCCACAAATGGGATCAATGACCCTTACTCATTTTATGGGTTCCCAATGGGCATGATGTTGGTATATAAGCTCAGGCGGTGTCAATGTATGAGAATAAGGGCATGGCGTCGGTATATAAAAGTAAGGCAAAAAATATTTAACACTAAAATCAAATGTATTTATTTCCATGATAATTTTATTAATCCTATTCACTAATCCATCATTAAACTATGATTAGAAGGTACCAGATAAGTTTAACATGTTAATGCATACCTATATTAGATGGGATGATATCAGGGTGTCATGCATCAGATGTCATGTTGTATAAACATGAAAAGGATAAGGTTGATGGTTGATATGATTTGGAGAATATGTGATGTGGCACCACGTGGATGATAGGTGGCATATCTAATGACACAGATGCAACAACGAGTGACACATTGCAAGTAAAACTCAAGTTTTTGACCAACTAACAAGGCTTTGGCAAGTGGCACATGGTAGTATTTGAGGTTGACACATAACATATGATATGGTAGATGATTGGTCCATGGTGGATTAATGTGGTAGACCCAAAGGTCTCGGGACTCATACCAAGACTGGGCTCAACAAGGTTTTCTCTTGTATTTGTTTTTGGACCAAAAAGGCAAAATGAATGGTTGTGAGCCTTGGTTGCAAAGAGCCAAGGGCTCAACCCTTGGGGCCCCATACTGAGGTATCGAGGTATTGTATTTAAATAACATGCTAGAACACTTTGGTATGAGATGTTCTGGTATAACAGATGGAAAGGGTCGTAAATTGTGGATGGCTTGTCAATTCCATCAAAACACAATTTGTCTACTAGGGTACCGAAATGGACAAAAATCCTAGAAAAATCTGTTATTTTGTGTTGTGGTATGAAAATAAATGTTGTTGATTGCGTTTAAAATTGAATAGTTTGTTTGTTGAAAATATGTCTACTGGGTTTAATTATCACACTATACCATAATGTTTTATATTAGAGCAGTGTGTTAAGACCAATCTCATAACAATAACCTTAATGGTTTAGCATTTGAAGTTAAAGGGTTATGAAAATAATCTAGGTATCCATGTATATGGTGGGTTGAAAGAGTGATTTAAATAAACAATTGGGGTTCCATATTTATTTTAGTTGTGGGTTAAGACCATGGTCATATTCTCTCATGAGATTAATATCTTATTGTGATTAAACTATATAATTATCTTACAAATATATCCATTCAACTAATTAGTTCAAACCATTATAAATTGGGGAAAAACTTAATAAGCATCTAACATGGGAAAAACATAAAGAAAATGACTTTGAATGAAATGAAAAACAACTTAACAAGAAACTAACATAGAGAGACAAGTTACACTTCAATGTAGGATAGGTTTTTATAGGTGCTGGTTATTTTTAACCACTATTGCAAGAGAAGGGGAATATGTTAACGCGTGAGAAAAACACAATTTGGATGACATAGTAGGTTAGTGTGTTGATAATGAATTATAGGTTTTAAATAGTATGAGTTAAATTACTTTCATATAACGTGCACGCTTAAGTATTATACATGTTATTATGACTTGTGTAGATAATTGAACAACGTAATTAACAAGGGTTACATGGTAGCTAGTCCCTGCCGCTTAGTTTAAATATAGTTAAAATAGATGGAAAGAGTTGCACGCATGACCATAACATCACTATTTTTAATATGTGAGAAAACATGTGCATCATCATTATGTGCATTCTGAAAAAACTTGACCATCTAAAATACTTTGTTGGTAGTTTTTAAGGGGGTGAGCTTTCACTCATGCCAAAATTTTTGGGTTTTGGGTTATTCACATATTTCCTCACATATGAAGAAGACAATCGAATAGCCAATGAAAAGTATTTTTATATCATAAATGGATGAATTCATATTTCAACAAATGAAATTAGCAATAAAGTTGTTCAAACGTGCAAACAATGCATAATTACAATTTAACAAATACCTCAATTTACCAATCAATAAAAATTAAATTGAAAAAATTATAAACCTTAACACTAACTTTAATTCAATATTTTTATTTTTATTTAGTTATATTTGAACTAGGTTGCAGAGACTAGCTACTATGTTACATAGGTGATTTGTCAATTCTCCATGAGAAATGCTAAAGTCACATTAAATCAATATATTGCATATACTTTAACTTAAATCCTTATAAATCATATAAATAATACTCTAATGTAACAATGTTCTTTATAAATAATATAAAATAATAGTTTCTGTGATAAATTATATGAATTATATTATTAAAGAAAAAAATATTATATTATGAATTAAAAAAATCATCAATGTAATTTATGCAAATTTTTTTTATCAAAATTTAATTGTGACATTTTATCTTAGTAACTATTTACATTTACTAATTTGAATATCAATCTTAGTTATAAATTTATGGGAATTAAAGTTTAAAAAATTAGAAAAGATAAAATTTTACATCAACAAACATATTACAACATCATGCCTTTAGATTTTCCATTAACTGAAAGAATGATAAATACTTTTTTGTGGGATGAAAAGGACGAGTGGGACATCAAGTAATTGTATTTAGATTTCATTGGTAGGTCCACGATGCCAAACACAACGTTATGATAATGATTTATGAATTTATGGATATTTTTTTCCACTTTATTCGTAAAGGAACCTTATGGTCCTAAACCAGACATGTAGCAACTCAAACATGCTTAAAAAACAAGTTTTACCTCTCACGCTTAATCCTTGAATCTTGGAAAGGTTAGTAATGTTGGGGAGAAATGCACAGGTTTCATTACTTGTTTTTATTCACAGTACTTGGATTTGATGTCGTTTTAATTTCCATTAGGATTCCAACATGGAAGGATATTGGCTACCCTTAAAATTTATGGGCCAATTAAATATCTAGCCTAAATGCCTCTTAAATTTATGGATTGAAAAATATATGGCCTCGGTTTTTCTCGGCATACGAAAAATAGTTGGGGCTGTACAAAGGCATTAAAGGCTAGACGTTCTGAATATGATGGTGAACTATAGATATTTTTTTGAAGAACCAATATTTATTACTGTAGGTAATAGAATAAGATTTTATGAATTGATTACAAGTACATCATAACATGTTAAATTTAATATCCAATATAAATAAATGAAATTAATTTTTAAAAATAAATTCAAATATGTAATATTTAACTATAAAAAAATTGCAATTTTTAGTCAAACCCAAACTAATATGGGTTTGACCAAAAACTCAATACAATATCCAACACAGATAATAATAAACCAATCAAATAATGTCATGAAGAGATATTTTCACTCATTAGGGGAAATATATCAAATATTATTAAAATTTATACAATTTTAAGTAAACCAATCACAAAAAATTTGCTTTCAAAGAATGTGTATGACCCAAACTTGAAAAATTTGCAAGAGGTGGGAAATACTTGCAAAGATCTTTGGAGACTCATTGAAGAGCATGACTTCAATGAAGGGTAAATTCAAATTTAATAAAGAATATGAAGAATAGAAATCATAATGTTGATTTCGCTTTTCCTTAATGGAATGAAATATGGAGAATATGCAAACCTTGAGAAATCAATTGTTAATTACTCATGAAAGTAAAAGAGACGAAAATTACTCACTTGATGAGACGAACTTCGACAATTTATGAGAGGTTTAAGATTTGGATATGAAAATTTATAGTTTCTTAAATTGAAAGGAAAAATTATAACTTAAGATTGCACGATATTAAACTAATTTCTAGTTATAATTTTCCAAAAGGTTGAAGTAATTGTTAAAATAAAAATTATCCATTATAAATTAGTAACAGGTAAGATCAATGGTGCTATAAATTCAATTTTTTTAGTCCTTATTCCCAAAAAGAAAGGAGAGCTTACCTTCGACGACTACAGACCCATCTCACTATGTAAAACTGTCTACAAGATTGTTTCCAAGGTAATTGCAGAAAGGATGAAAGGAGTCCTGTCTAATTTCATATCTCCGAAGCAGTATGAATTCCTAAAGAATCAAAACATCCATGACGCTGTTGCAGCTACTCAAGAAACGATCCATACTATACACTCAAAGAAGTTGGATGCGGCAGTAATGAAGATTGATCTAAAGGAAGCCTACGACCGAGTTGATTTGGTTTTCCTGCATCTCATTCTGTTCAAAATTGGTATCTTCAAGGAGGCGGTCGAGTGGATAATAGCTTGTGTCTCCAATACTTCTATGGCTGTGATTATTAACAGTTTGGCTTCAAATTTCTTTTATCTGAGCCGAGGTTTGAGGTAGGGGTGTGCCCTATCGCCTCTCCTTTTTGTTCTTGTTATGGATGCTCTAAGTTTACAAATTAATCGGGCAGCAGTGAGTGGCTTATTCTCAGGCATTGAAATCAGCGCTCAGTTGTCGTCTACACATAGTCTGTTTGTAGATGATATTTTAATTTTTTGGCTGATGATCAAGATGAGCTGGATAGTTATTTTTAAAATTTTAAAGCTCTTTAGTGATGCTACTGGGATGATAGCTAGTATTGAGAAGTCGTGCTTATTTTATGTTGAGGGGGAGGAGTAGATGTCCCAGGAGGTAGCTGATCTTTTCAATTTCACTAAGGCTCCTCTGGCTGAGGGGCTAAAATACCTTGGGTTCTAGCTGAAACCCACCAAATATACTGTGCATGATTGGAACTGGCTGATTATCAAATTTTGGAAAAGGATTAATTATTGGACAGCTAAATGGCTTTCTAGGGGAGGAAGGTTGATTTTATCGAAGGCTGTCCTTCAACAAATTATTGTTTTTTGGGCCCATCTCCTTATTTTCCCAAAGAATGTTTTAAAGAAAATCGGAAAGATTATGGCAAAGTTTATATGGGAGGCGAGAGAGATAAAAATGTCATTCATTTAGCTAAGTGGGATGATTTGTCACTTCCCATAGACAGAGGGGGCTGGGGCATATTAGACGTGGAGATTTTTGGACATTTTCTTATCATAAAAACTCTTTGGCGAGGTCTTCATGGCAATGGAAAATGGCATGAAATTATCAGACATAAGTATCTAGGAGATTTTACAGTGGCGTATTTGGCCATGTCGGGATGACCTGAGAGAAAGTACATTTCAAACATTTGGAAAGGTTTCTGTAAGATGTGGCATATCTTATTGGACCACTTGAAATGTATTTTTGGAAACGGGTCAAAAATTCTCTTGGGAAGTATGAATTTGATGGGAATGGAAGAGTCCCAGTCATACAAAGAAGATCTAGTATAGGAATTAAACCGTAAGGGTTTCTTTTTCATCAGTCAGATTATTAAAGACTGGGTCGGTGTGTGTCCGGAATGGAAGGACTATGATGAGTTGGGGCTGGACCTGATTTGGGAAGGGAAGTGGATTCAGTATACTACAAGTCTTAAATCTTTGGGTCTGTGCAGGATGCCGGCGGGTGATCGTCTGTTGTGGGAAGGTAACGACTCATCCGATGGCTTGAAAGCTAAGGAGATTTACTTGACATGGATTAAAAACAAAGCGGAGGTAAATTATGACTGTTGGTTCAAAGTCTTATGGAAATCTAGAGTTCAGATAAAAATGATAATTATTTTATGGCTGGTATGGAAGAAAATGAATTTAACTTGGAAAATTTTACAAAAAAGAGGGTGGCAGGGTCCTGGTTTATGTGTTTTATGTGGGTAGGAGGAGGAGGATAACATCCATATGTTTTATTTTTGTCCATATGCAATTAATATTCTAGCTTTTGTTTGTGATAAGCTTAATATCTATAGTCCGGTTTACCACTCAACTGAGGCTTGTCTGACTAAGGCCTATTCCTATTCTTTTTCACTGGAACATCTGGGTCACTGGAAACAGTAAAATCTTTGAGGGCACATTAAGTAACCCTTCCATCACAACTTTTTAGATTATTTTTTCTTGGGAACAATTGAAGCCAATCCATAAGCCTCCAGCTGATATGTCGAAGCGACTTACCCCTCGTGCGATTTTCTCTCCTCTTGGGTATTTTGATGGGGCCTCACAGCATTCAATATGTGGCTGTGGGGCTTGGTTACTTATTTCGCCTGACTGTCACTATAAAAAATTTTGGCACGGAGGAGTGGAAACGAATAATAAGGCTAAAGTCTTGGCCCTTTGGGGTTTATTATGGTTTTCCAACCATTTTTATATGGACAATATTTGGATTATCAGGGATTCTAAAGTCTTAATAGATCACATGAATCATAAAGCTGTTATCAACTTGGGATCTATGGTTCACTAGCTGGAAAGAATTTATCTCTTAAAGAGTACCTTTTCTGAAATTTCGTTCCATCATGTCTATAGGGAGAAAAATGACATTGTTGATCGACTGTCAAAAAAAGGGCTAGAGGGAAATTTTGGAAAAATGTACTATCAGCTTTAGAAGGCAGATGGTTATGGAGAATTTGGAACCGTGAATCTCATATAAGCGTGATGGATAAATTTTGGTTTTTGGCAGACAAGAACAACTATATGATTATGCTGACAGTTTTGGTCTCAAAATCTTGTTTTAGAAGAATAATTAATTCTTGTTAGGATGTTACATTGACTTCTTTTTGATGAAAAATGTAACTTTTTGAAAGGACGTTCTATGTTTTTAACTATAGCAATTAGAAGGAAAGAATCACTAGAAGGACCTGAATCTCCAGACTGTGCATTGTGTAATTGATCTGGGAGAGATGTTATAAGTTTTTTTTTGATGTAAAAGCTTTATTTTCAATGGATATGGTTGTTTCTGGTACATTAATATAAAACCAGAGTATTTTTCGTGTTGAAAAAATTAGTAACAACATAAAGGTAAAGGTAATGAAAAACAAATTAGTAATAACATAAAGGTAAAGGTAATGATAAATTGTATAGGAATACATTTTTTTTTTAATCCTATATAGGTTTCGATATAGGTTACAAAATAGTTTTGAAAGTTACATAATTTTTTTTGGAAAATAGGTTAATAAAATTTGAAGTGTATGTCATTGATAAAGCTAATTCAGTAACATTCTTTTCTATATTTTATGGCAATAAAAATTTAAGGCTAGTTTAATTGTTTTATTTTTTGAATTTTATAATAATAAAAATTTAATAAGAAGTGAGAAGTTTTAACAATGTTGGTGAATAAAAGTCTAAGAATTAACTTATAAGAAGAGAGAAGAGAGAAAGTAAGTACATGCAAACAACTTTCAACAAAATGAAGGATATTTGAAAATCCCTTATAAATGTGAACATTATTAAAAAAAATGAACATATAAATAACTCTTGCTAAGAATTGCACTTATAATTAATATTAAAGAATAAGTGAGACGATAAAGTTTCAAAGATAAATAATGCTTAATTGGAAAATCTAATTGAAGATATTGTATATTATAACTCAAAGTAGCCCCTATCATTTAGAAGATGGTGGGTGGGACAATTGGCCATGGCGAGATAAAATTTGGGAGGGAGAATCCCTTCTACATCATAGTATAGGTATGAAACACCTTGGTTAGCACACTATTCAATTTAGGTAGCTAGTATAATATTATCTCTAGGCCTTTGGTTCAAATATTATGATTTAAGACCTTAAAATAACAAATGCCTTTCCTTTGGGGTGTATAAGGATGTTAAACTATAGGTGATTGGTGGATTCTAAATTAGTCACAATTATTCAAGTAGCATAAATACTTGTTCTAATAATCATCACTATTATCATAATTAAATAATGGTAACATATTCAACTAACCAAAGCTAATTATTACTTGAAACGATAAGAACAACATCAAAGTAAAAACATATAAGAACTTATTATAGTGGAAAAAACCTCAAGAATCAAGCAATAAACTCACTTTTCAACAAATGATAACCAAACACTTGTTTTAATGTTTCTTATTATAGTCATATGATAATCCTTATTATAAACATAACTAAATGTGTCTCTTATATCTCTAGTTACAATTATTTTTTACAACTTCGTGTTTATACATTTTGATGTTTTTTATAGTTATACAACGACTAGGAAAACATTATTATATTTGTCTTGATCAAAATAAAAAATTAAATTTTAAGTAAAAGAAGGGGATTTCACCCCAAGAATATTTTATCTAATATTCTTGGCATCCTCTTTACAACTTTCTAAAATTTTCTTTAATAAAAATTGCATAGTTTTATAGCTCAATATTTGCTTTGGTTCTATTCCATGACACATCTGTAGGTTGTACTTCATCTTCTACATTTGGATCCTCATCGTGTTTAGCTTCTAACTTGGGTACCTCTTCCAATTATATATCTTATTTTTCGTCATTGAGGGCCTATATCCTATCCTAGTCATCCAAAATCAATGGTCTTGGCATCACTGCTCATGTTAATAATTTTTCTCTTAGTTTGCAATAATTCTGGTTCTTATTTATTTAATAGATAGCTTCTCTCCTAGAACATTGTAATACCTAACAAATAATAGTAGTATATATGTAATTTCCATAGCCATTCTGAGTTGCACCTTTCTTTTTACATGTAACCTCCAATATCTTATGTATGAATATTTTTTTCCATCCTATTCCTTTAATATTGACAATTCAAGCTAACTATGAATTAATGTTCTATTATTGACATTTATTTTACTAGCTCTAAGTATTTTAGGAGTTAACACATATTTCATTAAAATTGGAAGTTTTTAGTTGATCTAGAATTTAGAAACTTTAACTAGATTAAGTTTTTTCAAAATGTGGGATTATAAAATCACTTAGTTTACTAATTTTAATGTAGATATTCACCATTTTTGGTGAAATTTTTTTCATGGTAAAGTATATTAAACAAATTTATATAAACTTGCAAAAGCAAATATTTCACATCTTAATCTTGGTTTCCTTAGCTAAGTTTGTTAAAGTCATCTTATGAAAATAATGTTGTGTATGTTACTATTATTAACTTTATGAAAAGAATTTTTTGTATGTTATTGTGATTAACTTTAATATGAAAATAATGTTTTGTATGTTACTATTATTAACCCGTTTAATTATAATTTGATATAGTGAATATCATGACAATGTATGTGTTAAATTACGATTATTACTACGACAAGGTTGGCACAATTTAAAATTCTATAGCCTTTGCAACACTAGTAATATGGTTGAAGATGAAAAACCCTCTTAGATCATCCACATTATACTCAAATTTGGATTTAAATTTCAAAATATTTGTGGCACTACCAACCTTCTTGATCTTTTAACTAAACAAAATTATGATGATCTTGAAACACTTATTTTAATGCTTTTTTATCGTAGCAATGAAATTCTTAAGAATTTAGAGTAATATCTTTATGGCTTCTTATATACCATATTATTTGGTCTTAGTGGATGATAATCATCATTATCACCATCATCATTACATAAGTCTACTGTAGGAAGTTTGAATCATTTTAAAGTTGACATGAGAAAATATTTTTTTACGATCAATGTAAATGTTGTATGAGAGTAGTAATATAATTTATTTATTATTTATTATTTGTTCTTTTGTGTTAAAAACTAACTTAATTGAGACTGACTTGATGAATAATAGATTAATATGCAAGATATATATTAAGTTACATAAAGGTATTTAATGACAAATTATCATAGTAATGTGTCCAATATATACCAACATAGATCCACCTTAAATACAAATTTAACATGAGCCTAGAGGGATTAAATGTTGATTTAAATGTTGAATGAGAGTAGTAGTATAACTTATTTATTATTTATTATTTGTACTTTTGTGTTAAAAACTAAGTTAAAAACTATTGTTTTTATAGACCAAGTTTAGAAGATGTTGTTTTTAAGTGCATTATTGAATTTGATTATGCATATTTGATATGGTGAGAAGTCATGTTGGTCAAACAAAGCTTTGAAAACTTAAATATTTTATGGCACTGTCAGGTCATTTGTATCACCACGTGATTACATTGAAATACTAAATAATATAAAATTCCAAAAATAATATCAAGAGAATAGTTGATATACAACAAATATTGAAAAGTGTGTATGAATGTATATTAATAGATCATTCAAAAAAAAATTATAGTCGAGCTTACACATCCCCTCATACTAGGTTGTAGAATGAGCCTCGCCTCTCGACTCAATTAGTAATCATTTTAATTATCAAAATCAATCATGAATTAGAATAGTAACAAAGTAATACAATTTTATTATTTTCAAATCCAAGAGGAAAGAGAGAAAATTGACTAAACTATTTACTACAAATGTTTAGTTTTTATTCCTGGAGTGTTTAAGGATATTATATTGAAAAGAACATATTGACATTCATCTAAAACTTAGATTCCAAGTTACATTATTTCTATTATCATTAATATTTATATTTATGTTTTAAATTTGACTCCTGAATAATTGATTTTTAAAAAATATTCTTAGTCCCTATAAAGTTATTTAACAATATATCAATATTGTGTTTCTTACTATTATTAACCATTTTAAATTGACACTAACTACTTTTCCTATGTTGAGTACAAATTTATTATACTAGTACAATGTTGGCACCACTTCAAAGTCTATAAGAGAAAATATTTTATAAGTCTAGTTGTGTTGTTCAATGATCAAAATAATTTTTTTTTAAATTAGAGTGCAACAAAACAACAAATTTGATTTATATCAATTATAATAAGGAATATTAAGGAAAACTCACTTCAAACATGATTACAAATGTCTAACATTTTTTCATTAAGTGTTTAAATAGTTTATATTAAATAGAATACTAATTAGCTACTCCATTATTGTTTTAATAGACCAAGTTTAGAAGATGTTTTTAAGTGCATTATTGAATTTGATTATGCATATTTTATATGGTGACAAGTCATGTTGGTCAAACAAAACTTTTAAAATTTAAATATTTTATGGCACAATCATGTCATTTGTATCAACACATGATTAAATTGAAATACTAAATAATATAAAACTCCCCGAAAAATAATATGAAGAGAATAATATTGATATACAACAAATATTGAAAAGTGTTTGAATGCATATTAAAAGATCCTTAAAAAAAAAATCACATTCATTAATCATATAAACCTAATCTTAAGATATTCGCCCAAGTAGGTCAAGAACAGCTTCTAGACCATATTTATCTATCTTGGTCTTCTTGCAATGTTCTTTCTTCGGCATCCATGCCCAAACTATGGTATTAATTGGAATAGAGCCAAGTTTTGTGTAATCAAGATTTGGTATCCAATATTGCTCTAAAAATTTTCCATTGTATTTCCTTGAAATAAGCTTCCACCAATCAACCTTTACATGAAGATTCTCACTTTCATTATCCATAAATATATCTGAGATGGATTTTTCCATCCAAATCATCTCTCCTGCATCCTCATTTCCTGATCTAACTAGCAACATCATTCCTTTTTGACCATCAATCTTTGGATTGAATGTTGGCTTTGGCTTGTTGCATTTGGGTCCAACATATACGGGTTCATCCATTGCATTATCAAAATATTCATCCATAATACTTGAGATTACATGGAGTGCATTACGATCAACATCAACAACGTGCCTTGTCTTGGGCCAGAAATCCTCAAAAGATGAATCACTTCCATATATTATTCTATGATCATTATAGATTCCATCTAATGTATCAAGAACTCTTTCCCAATACACTACTTTATTTTTCCATTCCTCTATAACAATTGGTGAATCTTCATTCCCGATAGTGTCTTTCCGCATTTTTATGTATGATGTTATCCCTTCCTTTAGTTCTTTGAAATAGGCATCATTCCTTTTGGAATCTAAGAAATATGGGTTCCCTATGGGAATTATATGTAGACCTTCATCATCTATATTCCATAACTCAACTGGTTCTGACCACTCAGTATCTCTAATGGATTCTTTGTACCTTAGTACTGGAATATCATTGAGTACAAGAAATTGGAAGTATTGAACATTAAGATGTCCAACTAGTGCATTTTTTCCCTCCTTGATGTATCCATTAAGGAAAATTTTGAAGTCATAGACCTTGTCAATAAGTGTAGGTGGAAACACTCGTTTTTCTTCAATTTTTCGATATGTATCCATCATTTCAGGTAAAGAATATATATCTTTACTTTTTAGGTTGGAAGAAATTCTTTCGTAGGTTCCATCTATGTCTTCATGGGTGTGCCCCACAGGAAAGAATCCAACCTCAATAGTGATGAAGACACCAAGTGCAGTTAAAATTGATAAAAACATGAAAAGATAGCGATTATTATTATCACTTGCTACATTTTCCAACTATAACAACAAATGTGGAGGAAGAGTTTTAAAATCAACAATTTGGCTCTTTGATCTTCCATGAGATATAAAATAATCCTTGTAAACTTGACATTTTGAGTAAATAGAGGTGTCAAGTAATGCATTTGTAAGTGGGTTTATTGAACTTCCACTCTCATAAAGTAGATCACCATACATATCAATTTGTGGGTCTTCAAGGTCCCTTAAGCACTTTGCAAGGGATGTATAGATAATTGCGATCCCATTTGTACAAATGGTAGGGAGAAATGACCAAAACCTCCTGTGTTATGCCCATGTGTTAGCATACCTGTCAATGACACACCTAAATTTTTTCCTACAATATATTTTGATTTGACACGTAGCCTTGGGATTGAAGTCTTTGTTTTATCCATTTTATCATTTATAATGCTCAAATACTCATTTGGAAAATGCTCTCACATGATTCTACGGGCATAATAGCAATATCTTCCACACATAACAATCTTGTTATGTTTGTTCAGCCTACCTCGTGCCTTTTCTTCCATCTCTTTTGTAGTCGCTGACTTCATCTGTGCTTTCAACACAATACATTCACTGCATTTACTGAAGTTGGTGTTCTTTGAAAATGCCACATCTCAAAACTTAGTATTCCATATATTTCCCATTGTTGAATGTGATATTGATGGGTAATTGAGCTTTTGAAGAGCCTCGTTGATCTCTTTTAACAGAGAATTTTGTGTGTAAGTCGAAGGAAGCAATATTAAAGGAGCAGATGTTCCATCTTCTTCAACTTGACGTGTTTCGTTTGGTGAAAAATCTGAATTATCCATTACAATTTTGTGCAATATTTATATGGCCGCCACGGTGTGTCCTCGTGCTTTGGATGTGTTGGTGTTACCATGAATAGCTTTTATTTGACCATTTTGGAAATATTGTTGGTAGTTATAGAATGTGCTTTGAGGAATCTTATGTATTTTATACCATGCTTTCTTACAAATAATATTCCCATTAAATATCATGTCCTTTACATTTCTAGAAATAGGTGGTAGGCCATGGCCATGGCCATGGCTCCTTGACATGAGTGAATCAAGACAAATTCCCTAATACCATTTTTATTTTTTTGTCTCATACCCCTTCTAGCACCTCGAATGGCCTTCCTATCCACATGTTGAAGACAATCTTTTGTACAACATAAATCTGCTGCCAAAAGTCGAATTTCTTTCTCTTCATCTATATTTGTTTGACATTTTTCAATTTTTGTTGTAGCCATAACTCGTTTATTCCTTTTATATGGCCTTGTTACATGAATATCAATTGAGTTTATATCTTTTTCATTACAAAGGTTCTCATCCCATTTGTTTAAGGGATTTATGTCTTCTATAACATCCCATAACACCATTTCCTTGGTTGAATCCTTGAAATTTTCCTTAACCCTTAATATCACACCTTTGTTGTCCATTTCTCCTAGTGTTTCACCTTCAACAATGTCATCCTCGCGGACATTAACTAGCATTCCTTTGGAAATGCACATGCTTGTTCCCATGAACTCATGTGTAAGAGAAACCTTTTTACATATGAATTTAACCCTATCTTGGGGAATATTTATGGTATGATCATGACAATGAGTTTCCAAATCTGATTCTGGCCAAATCTCATAAGATTCCAATGCACCCCCTAGTGTATGCTCAAATCCTGTTGGATGTGGTAGAGCAACATCATGTTTTAAAACCTTCTCAATTTTAACCACTATGCATCCTTTCTTTACCATATTTCCATGCACTTTATGCCCAAGCTCTATATTGAATATGGAGCCCTCACCAACCTTCACTCCATTTTGCAGAAGATCTACCTTTTCTGCAATAGAAAATGTAGAAGAAACATTTGCACCTATAAAATAATGTAAATAAGGTTAGTATTTACTCAAAAAAAAAGTATTATACTATCAATAATATTTGAACACATGCTTCAATATTTTGATTTACCTATGTTGTGCCTCAAATCCTTTATCTTCCATGGATGTATGTCCCCTTCATCAAGATCCTTAATCAAATGTGGTTGAGTGACATCAATTATCAAAATTGCAGCATAACATGCATTAACCCTTTCTCCGACATAATAAGTTCCAGACTCTGTAGATTCAACCCTTCCTAGCCCAACGACTTGATCATTAATAAGGAGATCAACATAATCCCCTTTTGATATATTTTCCATTGTAGATTGTACCAATTCTGTAGCAACAATTAAACCATAAAATTGTAATTAAAAGGTTGAATCACGTAAAGTGTGATTTTATATTTTCGCAAAAACACACAACTTTCAAAAAGTAATATAGATGCAATAATTCAAATAGTATGGTAGTCATATTTTATGTAATGAAACATTGTTCCCCACCATCTAGTGCCTACTACCAAAAAGTACTTTACATGCAAATTACACAAAAAACATATATGAAGACCATGCAATTAGAGATGTAGATAGCATCATAGAATGACAAATATAAGCTCATATCAAACCACCAAGTTCCTATTTAACTTCAAAAATGACACTTGTAGTCTTAATGCATGTGTATGAATAATGATCATAAGAAATTTGTAGAATTTGAAGAACCAAAACATGGTCCATTGTAAAATCTATGAAATTCCAAGATTGATGCTACATAGCATGTCTAAAAGCCCCATGAAAAGGAGAAAATATTTTTTGACTTAGTGAGCATGTTTTATGTTTTAACTTGATAATCAAAATCCAAACTAGAGGTTTTCTTCCAAATAAAAGTTTTGAATGACAAATATAAGCTCATATCAAACCACCAAGTTCCTATTTAACTTCAGAAATGACACTTGTAGACTTAATGCATGTGTATGAATAATGATCATAAGAAATTTGTAGAAGTTGAAGAACCAAAACATGGTCCATTGTAAATTTTAAGAAATTACAAGATTGATGCTACATAAGATGTCTAAAAGCCCCATGAAAAGAAGAAATTATATTCACTTAGAGAGGATGTTTGATGTTTCAACTTGATAATCAAAAGGCAAACTAGAGGTTTTCTTGCAAATAAAAGTTTTGGTACTGTAAATACTAGATAATTCTCATTTTTATTCTAAAAGAAAAGAAATTTCATTTTACAAATCTTTAGTTCCAATGTTAGCACTCCCTACCTATACACAATAAGGACATACTATTGAGGATGGATACAAAGGGATGTTAACTTTAGGTCCTCGAAAAGTGTAGATTTGAGTTTTCCTAGATTTTTATGTTGATGAGGAAGAGTCTTATCTTATGCATCCAAACATTAGTGAAATTGTTTTTGGAAGTTCATAACTATACAAAAATATAGAGAGAAAAACAATACATGTTAAAAAGTTATGCTTGATACTTTAAAGTTGCATATATTTGCATTGGAAGCAAAATATAGTATACCTCAATAATACATTTATTCATAAACTTCAAAATTATACAAAGATCACATTATTCTCCATGGATCAAATAATTATGATTGGATTATTGTGTTTGTGCCAAAATGAAAGCTATACCATTATCTTTCCTTCCAACTCAAGCACAAATGTAGTGCCAACAACAACATATATCTATATACAATTATTCTGCACTATCATTGATCTCCATAAATTGTTCCAAATTCATTAAAAGGGCACATAAAAAGCTATAACTCTAACCATTGTGATTATTGAGACAATGTCACCCCTAGAGCATTGGTTGCATAAGTGTAATGGTGTCTAGAAGAAAGCTAGTAATCACTAGGTATCCTTCTTGCATCATCACAAATGCATTGCCAAGAATAATTTCAGAGCACTAACCTTGGTGAGGGTGAAATCTTGATAGTTTTCCTTTTGGAACAAGAACAAAGAAATCTAGTGCATTTTATAACTCCTAACACAAATACAAGAACATTTCCAACAATAATGTTGCATTGCGAAAAAAATTCAATGGATGCAAGATTTACTTCTATCACAAACACAAAAACATTTTCAACAATAACATTTCAAGATGAAGGAAATTTAACACATTATAACCTTCCTTCTAGCATAACAACATACATATTTCTAATAACAACATTACATTATGAAGGAAATATAATGTGTGCTAGCTTTCCATCTATCACAAATAGAATCCCATTTCGAACAACAACATTGCACCTTAAATGAAATCTAACAATCAATATCATTCCTTCTACTAAAAACATAAGCATATTGCTAGAAGCAACGTTACATGGTCAAATAAATCTAGCACATGCTAGATTTCCTTCTAGCACAAACACAAGCACATTTC
This sequence comes from Pinus albicaulis, assembly GCA_034641835.2. Lineage (NCBI taxonomy): Eukaryota > Viridiplantae > Streptophyta > Pinopsida > Pinales > Pinaceae > Pinus > Pinus albicaulis. The sequence continues at coordinate 456,758,742 of CM076574.1, read as the reverse complement.
CAACAACAATTTTGTAAGGCATTTGAAATCCACCACATGTTAAATCTGCTTCTAGCGTAAATAGAAGCATGTTACTCACAAAAACATTGCAAAGTAAAAGAAATCTTACACATTCTAGAGTTTCTTCTAGCACAAACAAAATCACATTGCCAAAAACAACATTGCGGGGTGGAAGATATATAACCTATGCTTCATTTACTTCTAGCACATTGCCAACAATAACATTGTATTGAAAATGAAATCCAATGCATGATAGAATTCCTTCTAGCACAAGCATAAGTACATTTCCAATAATATTACATTGCAAAAGAAATACAATGCAGGTAACATTTCTTTCTAGCATAAATACAAGCAGGTTGCCAACAACAATATTTCATTGTGAAACAAATCTATTGCATGCTAGACTTTATTCTAGTACAAACTAAGCACGTTTATAACACCAATATTGCATTGCAAAAAAAATTAGGTGCATGCTAGAATTCCTCCAACCATACACAAACATATTGGCAACATCAATATTCTAGGGTAAATGAAATCTATATCATGCTAGATTTTCTTCTATCACAAACATAAGCATATTTCCAATCACAATATTGCAAAGTGAATTAGATCTAACATGCTATTTGTACTTTTATCTCAAACACAAACATGTCACCAATAACAACATTGCAAGGTGAATTAAATCTAACACATGCTAGATTTCCTTCTCTCCCAAACAAAAGCAGATGACAATATTGTAGGGTGAAAGAAACATACCACATATTAGATTTGCTTCTAGAACAAACAAGCATATTGTCAAATATACCTTATGCAAGACAAAAGAAATCCAGTGTGGTAGATTTCCTTCTAGCACAAACACAAACACATAACATTGTAGAGCTTAAGAATCTAGCGCATGCCAGATTTTGTTATAGCATGAACACAAACATATTACCAACAACATTCTAGGGCAATAGAAATCTAGCACATGCTAGATTTCCTTTTAGCACAATCACAAGCACATTTCCAATAACATCATTGTGGTGAAGGAAATATGGCGCATACTAGATTTCCTTCTAGCACAAACAATTGAATTTCCAACAACAACATTGCAATGCGAAAGAAATCTAGTGCACACTAGATTTCCTTCTAATGCATATACAAACACATTGTCAATAAAGTCATAGAAGGGTGACAAAAATCTAATGTATGCTAGATTTCTTTCTAGCACAAACACAAACACATTACAACATTTCTAGATAAAATAAATCTAGCACATGGTAGATTTACTTTTAGTACAAACAAAAGCATATTGTCAACAACCACATTGCAGTGAAAAAAAAATCTAGCGCATGCTAGATCTCTTTTGAGCCAAAATTGAAGCATGTTGGCAATAAAAACATTGCAAGGTGAAGAAAATCTAACACGTGTTAGATTTACACATAGCACAAACAAAAGCACACAAAAACATTGTAGGGTGAAAGAAATCTAACGTGTTAGATTTGCTTCCAACATAAACAAAAGCATATTGCCAACAACAACATTGCATGGAAAAAGATATCTAGAACAACTTCTATCACAAACACAAGCACATTTCCAATAACAACATCGCAAGGTAAAAGAAATTTAATGCATGTTAGGTTTACATGTAGCACAAATACAAGCATACTACCAACAACATTTCATGCCAAAAGAAACCTAACACATGTTATATTTCCTTCTAACACAAACACAAGCACATTGCCAAGGTGACGGAAATCTAGCATGTGCTAGATTTCCTTCTATAATAAACAATCAAATTGAAAACAACATTATTGTAGAGCAAAAGAAATCTAGCACAACTTCTAGCCCCAACACAAGCACATTTCCAATAACATTACCAAGGTGATGGAAATCTAACACACGCTAGATTTCCTTCTATCATAAACAACCAAATAGACAACAACAATATTGCAAACCAAAAGAAATCTAGCATAGTTTGTAGCCCAAACACAAGCATTTTTCCAAGTGAAAGAAATTTAACGAGTGTTAGCTTTACATGTAGCACAAATACAAGCATACTACCAACAACAACATTGCATGCCAAAATAAATCTAGTGCATGCTATATTTTGTTTTAACACAAGCACAAGCACATTGGTAGTAAGAACATTCCAAGGTGAAGGAACTCTAACACATGTTAGATTTCCTTCTATCATAAACAACCAGATTACGAACAATAACATTGCATTGTGAAAATTCCTTCTAACATGTCAATAAAAATATTACAAGGGGGAAAAAATGTAAGGTGTGCTAGTGTTGGAAATATTGAGAGGGGGGTTGAATCAATATTTCTTTACAATTGTTATATTATGCCAGTTAAAATCACTAAATAAACCAAAAAACAAGATGTGCAACAAGAAAATAATTTTATTAATGAATTTGAGGAACCTAAAAACCAAAGCTTCAACTTGTACAACAAAGTCCTCAACTCCTTCAAGGCTTGAACCCTGAATGAGGACTCTAAAATTCAACTACAAATCCAAGCTCCAACCTTGTACGACAACTCCAATCCTCTACGGATTCAACACTCTCAATTTGCTTCAATCCCTTAGGGTGACTTCAATACTGCTTCAAGCTTCCATCAAAAACTTCAAATACTTCCAAAAAATGTATCCAAGATAGGTCTGGAAAGTGCTCTCAAATCTACCTCTACGAAAACTTCCTATCTTCTTCAAAAAAAATTTTATGGTTGCACCAACAAAACATTTCTTCGAGTGTTAATCTTCAACTATGCTCTAAGTATGACTACTCCAACAAAACAAGTCTTTAAGCGTTGGTCTTCAACAATACTCCAAGGGTGATTGCTTTAAAAAAACAACTCTTCAAGTGTTGGTCTTCAACTATGCTTCAAGAGTGACTGTTGTTTCAACAAAAGCTTGAAGAAAGCTCAATTAATGTCATGATCAATGCACTCTATTGTCAATTCAAAAGATACTCAAAGTATGTTATCATTTTATCATTCAATGAAGGTGTCTCCTAGGCTCTTCATGTGTGCTTGAAAGAATGTCCTCCGATCGATAAGTATTACTTTACTGTTGTTTCAAATCTGACTTGATATGTTGATCAAGCATCTCAAGGTATAATATTCCTAATGGTAAAATTAAGAGTGATAACAAAAACATGCAATAAACCCAACACAAATATTTTTCAGCAAACGCCCATAAAACAAAAATGCTCCAAACACACCAAAATGGGAAAATTTTATTATAAGATATTTTTGGAGTAGAATATAAAAAAAAATGCGTACCCTGGCTTTCACAAGGCAAGCTACAAGCCTCAGGTGGATGTTTTATCAATGCCAAACTGTTGCTGCAATTTTCCCACTAAAAATCTGCACTGATCTTGTGATTTTTGCACTCTTGGTTGTGTTAATACCCTAATTACCCCCCTCCTAACTGTGAAAATTTATGAATATTACTTATGCAAAAACCCTACTGTTAAATCATGATTTACTTCTCCTACTTATACAAGTTATTAATCTGAAATGTTCATTATTAACATTGAAGTAAACACTTTAACGACCTACACATATCTAGATCTAAACTGAATACATGCACATAGATAGAGTGACACACAAGATTTTATGGACAATTGTCGTCGAAAAAACCCAATGCGGGAAAATCGATATTCTAGCTACTGGAGGGTTTTTATTATTAAGTAGATTCTAAGTACAAAAAATCTGGGCACCTTATTGGTTAACCCGACAGAGAAAAAATCTGTAGCAATACCTCTATTTCAGAGATGGAAAACTGGATTGATTCACACCCCCAAATAGGATTTACATAACTTAGCCCTTTTCTATCTTTAGAAACCCCAGCGCAGCTCTGAAGCCCTATGTGTAAGCTCCGCTAGCCTGTGTGTGCCTCTGCTCAGGAGAGGCCCACGTAACCCCAGACTAGGTTACGTTGTCCCTGTGCTGTCGTAGTTAGGCTTGCGTAAACCCTGATGGCCTCCTGCTACCTCTACACTACACTTTTTGGGTCTGCATAACACCTGTGTAGCACTGAGCCCTTTGCGTGGTGCAGTTGTTGCTCCCTCTGCACTGCTCTAACTGATACTTCTCTGCCTCTTGTTGACTCTTAGCTTGGGATCAGATCATCCCTCTCGCCAATACTACCCCTCGTTGTAACTGAAACACTTCTGGAAATTCTTAGCATACCATGCCGTAGAATTCCAACTTAGTCTCAGTGCTCTGCCTCCGTGTGTGTTCTCCAACTAACCCCAAGCCTTTCCTTCATACTTTTCTCATTGGGAAACCAACAGCTATGATCTAATCCTGAATCGACTGCTAGGATTAAAAGAAAGCTTGATTCATGTGACTTAAGTAATTTCCATCACATGTTTAAATTGATTACCTTTAATATTTTAATTTTCCTAAGTCAAACTTAGGGTCCTTAATTAAAAATATTAATTAATTAATTATCTCTTAAACTGGATGGAATTTCTCAAATCCCTTTCTGGGTCTTGGAGATCTCATATACTTTAGTCCGTCCACAAAGTTTGGGAGCTAGAGCACATCCGATGCTACCCCAACACTAAAAAATCTCAACACTAACTGCTCAGAAAATTTCGATAAATTAGACATGGAATCCTTGTCAAAAACCTAGAAAACCCCAGAAAGGGTTTGCCCTGGTTTTGATGCTAAAAAAATGGCCCCAAATTGCTTGACCCTCCTCTAAGTGCATAAAAACTAGAACTGTGACTGATGTTGGAATGAATGTCCCAAAATGGCTGGAAAAATCTTCTCAATTGCACCCCAAGCCAAACCCAAGAAACCCAGCTCTCAAAATCCCTTCAGAAGCCACCCCACAATTGTGCCTCCACAATGATTGCGCAGTTTCTGGGTAGGATGACATAGTTTCTCCTCCGGAAAATCAATTTGATGTTTTTTGTTGAATTCTACCCTTGCAAATCTTCCTCCTTTTTCCTAGAATTGACCAAAAATTACTTCAACAATGCTACAACTCCCAACTCCAACTCTTCATCCTCAACTCTCTGTGTGGCCTCCTGAATGCGTCTCAGTTTCTCAAAAACCATACTACATGCATGGCCCTCTATCCAACTCCTGAAACTTATGAAGAATCCTTCCTAGGGTGGTACTCAGAGTCCGTCAAAGAAAGGTTGAGCTTCCTCCTTGAGAAACTCTTGTGTTGAACAACACTATGTAACTCTATTAAACAGCTAGAGCAACACTTCAAATGTCAAATTATCAAAAGGCCTCAAATGTTGCTCCCTCTCTCCTATTTATAATTTATGTTCATTTCCTCCATGTGGACCCCTCACTAAGCAATTCAAACCTCTTCCCTTGGCCATACGATTTCTCTCTCCTCAAGGAGTGCATATTAGTTGGGAAGGTGGCCCCCACATTCCACCAAGGCAAACATTTCGACCCCCTTGTCCTATGTTTCCTCTCCAAAATTATCTTAGACCCCCAAAATTAGCAAAATAGAAAATTTGTGGTACTATTGACAAAATTATTTAGGAAGGGATATTACAGTTCTCGCCTCTCAAATTTTTCTTATCCCCAAGCAACTCTAAAACTGGGTGCTGCAAACTCTGCTTGTTTTCCCACGTGGCATCTTGTTAATTGTGAGTTAACATGCTGCACCTCCCGCAGCTTTTGAAGGTGATTTAGAAATTAAAAAAAAAAAAACAAAAAACCTACTCCAAATTTGAAGGTGATTTAGAAATTAAAAATGAAATTAAAAATAAAAAATGAAAAATAAAAATAAAAGGAGGAGAAGAAGAAAGAAGCCGACTTCAAATTATGTTTTTATTCTTGCGGGATGGATCTATTAGTTGAATCTTAAAAGCTTTAGGAACAATTGCTTTTATTATTCTTGTGGGATGGATCTATTAGTTGTATCTTAAAGCTTTAGGAACAATTGATTTATATACTAGAGTCAGAAACACATCGTTGTTTCACACGCTTGCAAACAAAAAATTCAGTTGAAGGGTCTTCTAATTGAGATTGGAAGAATGCAGACAGCACAATTATATTCTATGATAGTCCAAAGTGATATTGATTTGGCTACAAATACATCATTCATAGTAAGACTAAGCATATTGATATGAAGTATCATTTTGTAAGACAAGTCAATGATGATGATGGAATAGATCTTTAAAAGTGCACACCCAAGAAAATTGTGTAGACAAAATTACGAAAACAATGTTATTAGAGAACTATGGTGGTTTTTTGCATCTCTTGGTTTACAAAGGGAGTGATGAATGGAATTGAACAAGTTATCTGATAAATTGTTGTCAAAATGGAAATTGTTGGAATATGACAACAATTAATTTAAAAATAAAAAGGCAGCCCAAGAGATAGGTGGAGTGGGCTGCAAACATATATTCATAACTTCAAAATCTATATATTTGGTACAAATTGCGAAGTATAGTTTTAATCATTTTTTCCTTTGTTTTGTGTTGTTCCTAAACTAATGTTCACAGTACAAGCAACCCCATGAAATTGTTACAAACTACTCAAAGCTATACTGGTCCTAAACTAATGTTCACAGTACAAGCAACTCCATGCAATTGTTACAAACTGCTCAAAGCTATAGTCATCAAAGTTTGCACAATTTTGATCTTCAAAATTTTCCTCATTTTTATGCAGGTTTCCACTCTTTTAGTGATCTATTATAGCAGGGGTCAAACGCATTACAGCTCTTCTTGGTGCTTAAAACTATCTCAACTCAGTCACCACTCGGATATTTTCAATTTTCATGTTTTTCTTGATACTTTAAAATGGAAAAATGGATATAAACAGAAAAATATAAGAATAACACTATAAGCATCAAAGGTCGGTACTGCAGTTTGTTTCACAAATTTACAGATGCTACTAACATTCAAATAACTAAGAAGACACTACAATAAGCAGTGAGTTTATTCAAAGGAAACAAAATTAAAGTTTAGAATTTAATTTGAAACAACATGCAATAGTTGTTAGGATTTGCCAGCATCAATGATAAGCCTTAAAAATTACGACCTCGTTAGAAAGCCCTAGTTTCCAATGCTTCTTGCCACTACTTTACCCCAATTAAGAGTGTCAATCTCTGAAAAATCTATCCACAAATCTCTTATTCGGGATATATTTCTTCAACTCTATCGAGAAAAAAAGCATGACTATTACTCCATGTCTTGAAAAAAGGATTTTCAAAATAATTTGATAATGGATATCTAAAATTTTGAGCAAAGAAACTGAGTATAAGAATGCAAAAGATGAGCTACAAGCCTCAGTCCCTTAAATTGAATCTTATCTGATACAATTTCAATAAAAAATGAAAGAGCTGAACTATAAGCCTCAGTCCCTTAAAAAAATTAAAATAGAGAGTACTAGACTTTGACAATGGATACCTGAACAAGGTACCTGGAAAAGATTATCTTTTACCAAATTCTTGACCTGCACAAATTTTTTTTATATTGCACCTCATTTTGCTGAAAAAATTCAACCACAGTGTCCAGATACAGAATGGAGAAGATTTATGGAAACTGAAAATGTGAAAAAATAAATAAATAAACAAAAGATGGATGGTTCCCTCTAGTTCAATTGCATCTCAAGGCAGTCCAGTTGATGATCAAGCTCACCACATCCATTTCCAACCCTAGTTCCATCATGGTACAAACTACAAGAGAACAAAGACTAAGAGATACAATGGCTAAAAGATGGTTCCTAGGCTAACAAAGTATTGAGAGTGTGTGAGAGAGTGTATTATCAAACTCCATCATGGCAGACAGACTAAAAGATAGTTCCTAAGCTAAACATGTATTATCAGTGATTGTTACAACTATGAGGCTGTCTCCTTTTGCCCCAATACTAGAGTGATGAATGTAACTGATAAGTAGGATAGAGTTCATACATTTTTATTTCAATTCTTGCTTCAAAATCAATCTAATGAGCTGCGCTTTTGAAGGGTATGTCAGGACCGTCTATTGATAAGGAACAAATTTAGCAACTAAGAAGAACATCAGTCGCAAAATGGAGGTAGGTTTAGACTAAGTAAAGCATTTTATTGTATTACCTTCAACCAGTCCCTTCAAATGCTGGTAGCCTATAAGCCTCTTCTAGGCTTCAAAACCCACTACACAGCCTCATGATAAAGCAGCCCTGATTGTGGCTTTCTTGCTATAGGTTCTCGGCCTCCAGGACAGGGTTCTTAAGCCCTGTGGCCTAGCTGTAGGTGACTCAAACTAGTGCGGATGGCTTCAAGGAGAATGACACCTTCACAACAATCCCAAACTGTCATCAAAATCACCCTTAACAGGTGTGGCTTCTATATACTTGAACTCAGACCTGTGATGATCATAGAATAATAGATGGAATTGATTCATCTTTTGAGTATTTATAGTTCATGGGCTTCTATCTGCATTCCAATCTTTGGTTGTGTCTATACAAGAAGCAGACAAGTGCCTGCGAGGATCTAGCAAGAGAAGAAAGGAAGCATGCAGGTGATTTGCAAATATTTGATTCAAACACTGAGTACGGAGTAGGGATAGAACATGGTCAAAAAGCATAATTTACAAAGGTTGTAGCTAATGATTTTGATGGTGCATGTGTTAAAATGGACAAGGACATTTTTTCAATAGAAATTATGAATTCTAAAAACATGGAAGAAATTGCACAACCACCTGCATTATTGAAAGATAATCTATCAAAGAAAACTATCCAAATAAACAAGTAAGAAGAGAAGGCAGCGAGCGTATATCTACTTTATGGCCTTTCATCATTATCCCATCTTCATGTGGATCAAATTAGAATTCACATAGGGGTCCCAGTTACATGAAAAATGTGGAAGAATTTTTTGCAGCTTTTGAATGTTAGAAGACTGCAGAAAGAATAATGATAAAATGGAGGGGAGAAAAATCACCCGTTTGTAGCTAATCTCTTAAGACACAGGTAAGGTGACAAGGGACAAGCAGTAAAATAATGCTTAGGAAATATGATGTGAAGCTGCTTGGGAACACTAGAAAATTTATGGGATTAGATGAAGAAAAACTAGTGATAGAGGAGAAAGAATGCCCAGTGTCTACTTTCACTAGTTCTAAAGGACAAGCTTGTGAATTGATAAACGAAGCTGGTGGAAATATAGAATCTCTTCTTGAGAGTGTTGTTAATGAACTATAGTCCCAAAAGGATACTCAGTTGGATAACAACTCACAAAGAGCTATGCACACTCACGATCAACATAGTATGGCGCATTGTGTTGATGATCTCCAACTAGGATCCATTTCAGAAAAATGAATCATTTTTACGTTTGAAATTGAAGAAACAGTCAAACTACCCTCCAAAAACTTGTTTTCCTCCTTTGAAAATTCCCTGGGAAGTGCTTTTCAACAAAATTTACATTTTATGGGCAGAGATGCGCTAAAAAGTTGAAACAGATGAGATAGTTGTTGAGAAAGAATGCCCATCTATCTATCAAACAGCTTAGTTTGGAAAATTTTCATATATAATTGGTGATCTTCCTGTTGGAGATTACTATATTCACTTAGCAGAGATCATATTCACAAATGGCCTATCTAGGATGTGAAGTTTTAATGCCTTTATACAACAGGATAAGATTCTTTCTGAGCTTGACATATATGCTCGGGTTGGTTCAAACACTCCACTTGTTTTGATGGATACCCCGGCACAAGTTATTGATGGAGGAACTCTAACTCTTAAATCTAAAGCAGTCACTAGTAGCCCTATTGTATGTGCTAGCTACATTAGAAAGGGCGTTCTTTTCCTTGATTTTCCTCCTGTACTATAACTTCAGTTGAAATTATCTGAATATGATTTCCTGCAAGACACAATGATCTAGATAAATGACCAATATGAATTTCCACTTCAACTTGACTTGGATAGGGACAACGATGAATATCTTTCTCTAGATTCAGGTGACTTGTTGAAGTTGTTGGATGTATCTTCTGATGAAAACACATTACCAACTACCTATGGTGAACTTTGGCCTCCTCTTGGAAAGCTCTGTTTAAAGATAGTGCAATTCATTATAGTCCCACTAAGGATGGGCAGTGAAGTTGCTCAACAGGAATTAGTCAAGTTGGGTGCTATTCAAATGATTATACATCTGATTTTTTATTATCCTTTTAACAATTCCTTGCATCATCAAGTGGAGAGATTCATAGTGTCATGCTTAGAGAACAATGACACATCTCCTATCAAGCATCTCCTTTAGCATTGTAACTTAATTGAAAGTTTTTTGGCAATAGAAAGAAATCCCACTGTTCTTGTTGATCAGAATAAGCCAAAAAAAATCTTGCCCAGGAAAAGTTGCACCAAGAATATGGAACATTGGTCACTTTACACGAATTGAAAACAAGCTTACTCAGTTGGGGATAAATAATATCTTGACACAGTCATTGTTGCGGAGAAACTAAGAGTGGACTAATTGGGAAACAAATGTTCCTTCAAAATGTAATGTAGTGGGGAACGTTGTCCAGTGGACATGCAGATGATCAACAGTACAAAAATGGACTATAGCTGGTGATGAAGATGATTTTCATGGCAGAGATTATGATAAGTCAACAATGGAAAATAACCTGAGTCAAGTATTCTGATATGGAATGTTTGACAGTGAAGATGGGGAAGAGGCTCGTGGAGCCATTGGTAGAGACAATGAGGATGCCTTCTTTGATGACGAGTCAGCAGAAGTGGTTTTCTTCTCTCTCAGAATGGGCAGAAAATAGGATGGTGTGAGACTGAGAGAGACGATGTTCACCAATAAAAATTGGTTTTCCCTTCAAGATGACAGGCATACTAACTGGTCAGTGCCGACATCTCTTGTTTTTTCATCTCCTAGAGTAGAGGACGGTCAAACAAACAACATAACAACATCAACTAATACTAGTGGTAATAGTAGTAGTAACGATGAAATTGTGTAAAAGATGATGGGAAGTTGGTAGATACAAAAGGAAGACCGGTGCCAAACATGAACTTAGGACAAATGGGGTCGAAGGATATTTAGAGAGGTGGTATATCTTTGAATGGTGATGAGAGATAATGTTGTTACAACATGCTAGGATCTATCTATGAATGTTGTTTCAGATTGCAGAAAATTAACTAGAGGGCCCTTCCAAGGGTGCTCCACGTACATATGCATGGCAAAAAAGAGGTGACCTTTCTATAAACTAGGATCTACCCTACCTTTCACTTAGATGATAGCAATAAATCATCCAATTTAATAACAAGAATCAGCAAGGAAAAAGCATAGGAAACACCTCAACAGACATCCTTGTTTAGATGGCAGATTTTTCCCTTTAATCAAAGCCCTTTACAACAAAATTTAAGTGTAATTTCTAGTCAATAGAAACAAAAATATGGATTGTAGCCCCTATTTATGTGGCATGCCTCCATATATTTTCTTGTGCCTAGGGAGATGTGAACTGTTCTCTCAAGCAAACAAATATGCATGAAACTATCTAGATAAAGGCTTCAAAAGGTGCCCCCAAATATGTGAAGTAACACCTCAAAAGTGCCCCAAATATGTGAAGTAACACTTCAAAAGATGATTCATAATAAAGAAAAGCCATAAAGAGAAAAAAAATGGCTATCAAGCCAACCTCCTCCATATGGAGGTTGCTTGAGTAGGTCTTCAATGTGGATCCAGGCCTCATACAACATGAGGGGTAAGAGGCTCAATCAAAAGAAAAATAGGAAGAACCTGGCCAGTTTAGGATCTGGAAGATTACATTTATTATTGGAAAGGAAATGTGTCATGAGGTGAAGGAGATCTTGGTAGGCCTGGGCAATTATCTCTGTGATTTGTATGGCTATGTCATGGATTTTCTAAGTGGATTAATTTTTTAAAGGAAATGTTATCGTAGGTTTTACTAAGCACTTTGAAATTTATACTCAATTAAGTAGACTCCCCATTGATAAACTGGGAAGATCTGACAGGCATCTACATTTAGTAAGCCATTGGATTAATACTTTCATATTCAACGAGAAGCGTTCTTTTTGGAGTTTTAATACATCATAGACAATCTTTCAAGCATATTTACATTGAGAAATTTGCATTATAGCTGTACATAATTCCATATGGCTCAATTTTTATGGAGGGCTAGACCGTGTCCAAATTTGAATGTGGATGGTGTGGTATTGCAATACTGATTTTGGGGTTTACCACCTTGGTTGATATTGTAAGTCATAGTTGGACTCTACCATCTTGTGATAGAGTCTAGCATGATGAAATACTGGAAAAGCTGGTTTTGCCTTTCTTTTTTGGTGAAATAAGAAGACACCGGGAATCTATGGTTAGCTTGATTTCTTGATGTGGAACATTTTTCAGAAGGGGACAGAGGTAGCCAATATAAAATTGATACTTCTAGTATGGGATATCCTTAATTTAATGTATTCATTATGTGTACTCGATTCTGTTGTTTTATTTGTTTTTCAGCTTACAATTATATTCAAGGTGTATGTTGTATTGTTTTTCATCTACCTGTAGTTACATGGAAAGCACTTAATTGCATACTAAATTCTAGTGATGTAATCATATTATTAAGACTAAGTCCCCAAGGTACGCAAATGATTTATTCTGACAATTTTCAAATTACAATTTTGAACCATGTGAGGCCTGCCAAGCTAAAATGCATGGTATTCAAATGTCTCTTAAAATTTGAAATAATAAAATTAGGTCTCTGGCTTTGACAAGATGAGTAGCTAAAACATGAATGTTAGAAAGAAAATTTTTCATAAAGATGCAGTGCCCGGTGGTTGATGAATTTTCCTTTGCAATCTCAATCTCTCTCTGCATAGCTTGTAAAAAAAACCCAAATTGAATAGTGTTGAAAGAAAAAGAACAAATCACAGCAATTAACCCCGAAAAAAGAGACCCTAATTCCTCACTTTCATCTGAGAAACAATAGAAACTCTGATATTCATGAAAATATTAACTATTCAGGCACTGGCACTGGATGTCAACTCCATCTCCATCCCAACAATGATGATTGCAAACCATTCTCTTAATTCTCTGCAATACAACTGATCCTAGGGCTTCCCTCGCAGCCATGGAGCTTTTGGGCTCGCCCCAGGTTCCTCCACCCGTCCTCCTCCATCTGCTGCTGATGCGTTCAACTTATTGCTGGCTTTGATGCCGAAGAAGAAGAAAAATGAAGCAGCCAAGTTTTTGAAAAAGCTAGATGATATTCCATAAATCTCTCTTCCCCCTGAGGGTCTAATCCAAGTAGCTTTGTCTCTGGTGGATCGTGCTCTTGTGGGACAGTTCACAGGTCTCTGCCCCTCCCCAAAAACCAAGGAGAACTGGGTCGTCAAGAACTGGACGTCGTTGATCAAGAATAGTGTAACCTTGTATTTCTTAGGGAGAGGCTATTTTCTGTTTGAATTCATCTCAAAAGAGGATAAAGATCTGATCTTTTGGAATGGACCCTACTTCATGGGTCCTCAAAGCCTGTTTCTCAATAAGCAGATGCCAGATTTCGACCTATCAGTTGATGTTCCAATTGTTGTTCCTGTGTGGGTTAGGTTGCCGAATCTCCCAGTGCATTGCTGGAACAAGGATTCATTGAAGCACATAGGCAATGCCCTGGGTAAATTTATTGACCGGGGAAATAACAAGGACCAATACGACTATCCCAGAATATGCATTGAGGTAGATCTAGAGGTGGGCCTTCCAGAGGCAATAAAAATCAATGTCGACAGTTGGACCCATGTGCAAAAGCTAGATTATGAGCAGCTTCCCTTCAAGTGTCGGAAATGCCATGTCTATGGTCACTTTGTTAGGGGTTGTCCGAGTAATGGAGAGTCGGAGAAAGGGAAGGAAGAGGGTTGGAACCAGGTCAAGCAGACAAAGACCTCCCATAAATCCCACAAATCCGGCATCCCAAATGGTAAAGGCCCTCAGCCGGCTTCTATTCTTCAAACCCCTCCCTCGAATGGTCAAGAAAAAAAATTCGGGACCCTAAGTTCAGCAATAGAGGACATCCAGGAGGTCGAGATGCATAAGAAAGGATCCCTAGACAAAGGGACCCCTTCAGGCTCGAGGCAAGGAAAAAGTTCCGCAGATAGATCTAAAGAAAAACATGCAGAAGTTGAGGAAGAACAAGTATCAGAGGATTCAGAGGAGGAAGGAGAAATAGGGGATTCACAAACTTTGGCTAGAAGATCTACAAGAGGTCGTAAGTCCGCCCATGAAAAGAGAGAACAAGAAACCTACAAAGATAAGATCCAGGGCAGTCAACCAACCCTCAAGAAACTCTTGGCAAAAACGTCGAAGATGACAAGAAATCAGACTCAGGGCTCCAAGGGAGCTCATCACACCCAAAAAAGTATGTGATGAAGGTTGTCTCCTGGAATTGCAAGGGTATGGGGAGCAGAGTTAAAGAAGAAGCCATAAGAAGTCTTCTAAGGATAGAAACCCCAGACATACTTCTCATTCAGGAAACTAAAATGGAGGACAAAGAATTCCTCCAAATAAGTAAGAAATTTTGGAATAAAGGTGGAGGACAAATAGTCTTTGCTCGAGGAGCCATGGGCGGGTTGGATACTCTCTTGAATATTAACAAATTCTCGATGGTCAAAGAGATCCTAAACACTCACTAGTTGTTCTTGAAACTTCAGCATCTTGACACAAAAGATATCATTTGTCTCATCAATGTGTATGTCCCAGTAAATGCAGGGGAGACAAAGGCTTGCTGGGACTCCATCAGAAATCTAATAGGAATGGAGAATCTGGAAAATACCATCATTGTTGGGGACCTTAATCTCACCTTGATTTTGTTAGAGAAGTGAGGAGGCAGCATCGTAAGGGATCCAGCGAGGGAATGGGTGGAGGACCTCATGCAGGACTGGGACTTGCTCGACATCAAGCCCTCTATTGGTAAGTACGCCTGGTCAAACAAAAGAGTCGGTCTGAGGCATATTGCTACAAGGTTAAATAGATTTTTTGTTCAAAGTTCTTTTCTCCTATTAGGATTAGAGACTAGAATGCACATTCTCCCTTACAGCGTTTCTGATCATAAAGCATAATTATATCTACTCATTAAAATTTCCTTAAGGATGTCCCAAGGAGAAATATTTTTTGAAAAGAATCAATAAGTGCTTTGTAATTCAATATTTTCAATTGTTCTAGCAACCGGTGTCCCTACAGTTCTCTTGGAGAAGAATGATCCCAAACTCCATCTTGTTTGATGATTTACATGCTACTGAAGAGTTTCTATTCTCATATTCGAAGTGAATGAATAATTTGCCACAAACGTTTATGACTATCCCATCATAACAGATAGTCAGATCACGTAGAAAGGCCATTAGATTCCTAAATAACTTTCCCAGTTCTTTCACTCCCTTCTTTTAACAGAAAATTCCTTCTGTTAGCCCCCTATGAATTTTTTGACAAGCAAACAGGGGGCTAAAATGTTTTTTGAGCCTTCGAGGAATGCATTTCCTTTGAAAACACATCATCCTTGAAGCCTCCTTGTGCCTTTTTCCTTTGATAAATCCTTGCTGCTATTCCCTATTTTAAAGCCTTTCTGTTTGTAAGGAAGAATGCTCAAAAAGACCTTCATTTCCCTTATTTCATTCCCACTAAACCTCTATTTTCATCACCTTTTTCCCTTCTGCAAAGTCCACCGAATTCCCCTTTTAACCTTCTAAATCATCCTAATCCCCTTAAAAACCTTTCAAATACCCTTTGTTTGGTTTAAAAACCCCTTTTTCTATCTACTGAATCCCTTTTTTGGCCTTAAAAAGCATTAAAATTGGCCCAAAATCACCCATTTTACATTACAGGCTTAGCCCCTTTTGGCCAACCCCTTAACCACTTCCCCACATGACCCACGCCCAGAACTAAGAGCTTAAGGCCTAGGTGCTAATCAAAATCAGAAGAAATCACCGAGAGCGCATTTCTTTGTTAAGTTCAATTCCTCCGATGCGATGGTTTTCTACTCTGTAGACCCCGCCGTGATCTGTGCCATTGATCTCCTGAGATCTAACGGTCAGCGCTTGTCCCATAGCACACCCATCTGCTTTCTATTTTCCCCATCCGATTATGATCTCCACCGTTGATCCGTAAACAATCCGACGGTCAAACGGCAATCGCATCGCTGCCCCAATCGCTAATCAGAAGTTCTCGACGTGCCTCACTCTATCTCCCCCAATTGGCTTACCCCGATTAAATCTTAGTCGTTTATCCGTTCAGACCCAACAGTCCAGATTTCATCGCTCCTCATTCATTTCCACCGCCTTTCTCCCCACTGATTTAATCTCCGCCATTGATCGTGTTGCAGATCGTACGGCTGGCGCTCAATCGCACCATCGCTAATCGGAGGTTTTAAATATGTCACCCTCTGTCTTCTCCCGATTGCGATTTCCCAATCCAATCATGACCGTCCATTCAATCCAGATCTAAGGCCCACATTGCATCTCATTTCCTCCATGTTTCTTCATCAGAGGCTCCTCTAACTTCATCGCTTAGCCTCCACCGTTGATCTCCTCCTGAGATCCAACGGTCCAAAGCTAATCGCCCTCCTCCCATGCCGGGTCCCACCATTAAAGCCCGACTTCGTTCATTTGATCCATTCCCTGTGTATTTTCCTGAAACCTTAAAACTCTAGGTTTTACGCTAAACATCATTTTCCACCATTCTTTCACAGTTCCCACAGTGCGTCACCATTCCTCCAGGCCTTCACAGCATTTGTTTCCACCACCCCCTGGATTTTATAATTGGTTTATTTTACTGTGTAGGGTATACGGAGTGATTAATTCACTATATTTTCCATAATCGCAGTCACTATGATTCGGAACACAGAGAGGCTATTACAGCAGCGGCCAATGAGACAGCAGTAACAGTTTTGAGGGATTCGAGCCTGTTAATTGCATTTTTATCACCTAATACCGCTTTCAAAGAATTAAGGCACAGTTTGATGATTTAAAGGGCACATGAAACAAGCCATATTTGCTTGTCAGCATCAGCAGTACTTCACTCAGACAATACGTCTTCCTACAGAAGTCTCCATACCTCCCCGAGCTCCCAAAGGCCATTCCACTGACAGAAAGCTTCCAAAGACTGTCAGGACCACAATTATGGAGGTATGGAAGCCCAGAAGACCTTTCAGTCACCTTACTTGCTTTAGAAGATATAACAGAGAGCCTTATAGCCAGAACGGACTCTAAAGAAACATCAAAGGTCAAATATCGACCTGAAAGAGACTCCGAACCAGCCTACAGAGTATAACGCAGAGCTATTAAGAAAAATGGGCATGGATACTTCCTCCACTCTGTCTTAATGGATTCATTTAATACACATCAACTCCTGCTATTTTTCATTCTCCTATAAGAACCCTGAAGAACGTTTTGTAAAGGGTTGCGTTGTTGTTGTAGTTGCAGTTGTAGGGATTATTTAGCTATTAGAACAGTTTTGGGAGGGATTAGTAGAGTAGTTTGTAATGTAGTAGGCTGGGAGGAGAAAGTTTGGACGGTAATCAGCCATTGAGCTCAGTGTATGTGACTGGTTTTGCACATCAATTAATCAAGCAATTTCACAGGAACCTGGTCTATTACTTCGGGTGATGTTTCTCTTATTTCATTGTTTTATTACATTTTCCATGCTGTTCATTTGGTATTCTGGTACACATTAGAAATATAGCATAGGATATACCCTCACATGGTACCCTATGTTTCTGCTCTCCCTACCTTTGATGTTTTATGCTGAATGTGAATCTAAGAGAAAATTCATGTAATTTAACCAGTGTAGCAGCTGCTTTCACTGCTAGCTGATGTGTGAATTTGGGGTTTGTTGCTTATTTGTTCTTGTTGGTTCCAATATAGAGAATTTGGGATATCGGGGATTCAGTGTAAGCCCTGCCCACTGGGGTCCTTGTTCAATGGGTTGGTCTTTCCAAGATCCCTTGATTTAGTGTCAAAACATTGAAGGTTAAAAGTCCTTTTATGATCTCAGGCCTAGTTCTATGTTTAAATCTTAAGTGTTTTTCTCTTTGAGAGTATGCTGAAGCAGATCTGGAGTCAGATGACCTCTGGTCTGATCTCAAGCTACCCTTCGTGTCTCTTTCCATTTCTTTCCTTAATGTTCCCACTCCACCATCTATCTTAAAGATCCTTTAGTGGAGATGACTTGCCTTATGAAAGCCTTTCTTAGTTGCTTGCAAGTAATCTCCTTTCACGACTCTATAGACCAATGGATGGCACTTTCCCGACCTATCCTCTTTGCCGAAACGTCCTACTTCTCTGTTCCTTTCCTCCCATTACCTTCTCAGCTGATGATCTCGTGACTCAACCCAACAACCAACCAAATAATTTAAACCCCCCCCCCCCCACCCCTTTTTGTGCTTCATACCTAGCTTAAAAACTCATTTTGAGCTTCAAAGATATATCATTCTTTGCTTTGTGGAGAGATCCCTCTCCAGGTGCAGGAGGGCTAGATCCTGGGGCCCAAAAGTGGTTTTGATGTTGTCCAGTCTTTTGGTCTTGCCAATATGGCCAAAACACTGGAACTCCAACACCTTCTTTGGATAAGATTGAATGAATAAATTCCTCATAGGGATTTAATCCAAAAACATATGATGATTTAAATAATCCACAAACTTCAATCGAATCTTTTTTCTGTGGATTTATTGAAAGAAAGAGAACCATTAAAATAGCCCTAATTTTTTTTGCAAATAGCCCTAATTTTGGTTCCTGAGTTTTTTCTCTTGGAAATTTTAACAAAGTATACTTATGGCTTTTTCATGGTCGCACTACATTGTTTAAGTGTTATTATTTAGTAATCTTGTCCATACTATCGCTAGCCCCTCTCGAGGGTGGCCATTATGTATATTTTTCCTTGTATTAGAGACTGCAATTTAAACTATTTGCACAACTTTTATGAGACATATAGACTACCACAGTTTCAGTGAATTCTCAAGTGAATTTTCATTTCATAAATTACAATATTTTCAGTTACAAATAATGGGTTCTTCTGGTATTCGATTCTTTCTCTGTTTTTTTTTTAATTGGCAGCATGAATTTCCTTCTATTTATTCGTTTATTTGCAAAAAAAGAGAAAAAAGTTTATGATATCTACGTGGAATCGAGTTCTCTGCCCAGCCCTTGACTGCTTTTGCACAGAGATGATCTTCATGACCTCATCCTTAAACTGGGGACCCAGCATGGCCTTCACAATCTTGTGCTCCTTAACCGCCAAAGAGAAGAGATAGATTTGCTCGAGAAAACAGATTTTTCCTTTTATTTACCAGGCAATCAGTGTATTCTTGGAATGGAGATTTTTAGAACCTTCCACAAATCAGGTGTCAAAAATCCATAAGTCCTTAATAATAAATATACATTCAAAAGTTGCCTTGACAAAATTTCTTAGAGTTTTGGTCGACTCTCGATTTCTGGGACAGAATTCGATTTTTGGAGACCAAGTTTGGTGGCACGAAATCTGAGGAAATATAGATTGTTTGACTGCAACGTTGACCACATCTTTGACTGCATGTTTGACCAGTGCATTGACCAGGTTGGACCGATAATTTCAGGACTGTTTGACTGGGAATTTCAGGACTGTTTGACCAAGTTTGACTGAGAATTTCAAGAGAAATCCCTGAATGGTCAAAATGCCCTAGAAAGTTCATTTTGGAAGTCTTCCACGATGAAATGGATCTGATCATGATGGAACTCCACTAGCCATTTAGCTTTTTGAATACAATTATGTGTGTGTTGATTATCAACATCAATCACTGCTTAGCCATTTCATGGACCACATTCCTCTATGGATGATCATCAAGCCTTGGATGCAGGAAGTAGGGGAGTCTCAGATGGCTTTGGAAAACTACTGGTAGCTTGACCATGGGATTCTTTTTTGTTTTATTTTTTGAATAAATTTTCCCTTGATGAATGTCTTTGCAGCAGTCCTCGGTACATATAAACACCTTTGTTGGCTTCTCCTGGTGGTATGAGAAACTCTCACCAAAGAGAAATGCACAGTTATGTTTCCTTGTGTGCATCAAGTTCCCTGAGATATCCATGCAATATTGGCCTTTCCAAAAACATATTTATTATTCTCTCACTCACTTTATCTATCATAGGCATGAGAAATTTTACAACCCTTAGGGGCCAGAAAAGCATGTCTAAAGTTTAACTTGTACAAAGACCTTCAAGAATAAGTTCTGATTGGGGTTGGCAAAATAATGTTTATATAACTTGTAAGGAACCTCTCTCCTTAGAGCCTATGGGAGGAAAAATTGCTTCCATCCAAATAAAACGTAATTGTTATCAAAGAATAAGGGAATTTATAAGACAATGCCTCCAGAATATCCTTTTCAATGAAGCACTTCAATTCAGGGTGGCCACACTCGGTAATAATCTGAAAGTTGTCAAGATTCAAAGTGCCAATGGGACACAATTGCAGGGCCATCATCCACTGGCTTAAAATATGCGATAGGCCTACCAAATGATTTTTTTGGGGCCCTATATTGAAAAGAAGGCTTGAAAAGAGAATCTCCACTATCAAATCAACCAAGGGTAGGCTTAAAAGATGAAATTGAGAAACAATTTACTTCTCAGGTCTCTCTACGAAAGAATTTTCAATTGCAAATACTAAGTGAGGAACATCAATGCAACCCTGTCTTGGAGTCATCTCACAAACTTTATGAAGCACAAAGAATACTGTGTGACTAGTCGTTGACTTTGGGTAAGCTAGCTGCTACCCTCTCAAACATGAACAATGATGATGGTAAGTCCTGGGATTAGACAGATTCCAGAGTTAATTTTATAAAGGTACCTAGTATTTTTTCAATCCAGACGTTTTGCAGAGGTTTAGAAATAATCCATCACAGAGCAATCATTGAGAACCAACTTAAACAAAGGTATTAACAAGTTTATACCCAAGTTCAATGATTCCAAAGTGACTATGAGCTAGAATCCTAGCACTCTGTTGAATGACTCATGTAATAGTCTTTCCAAATCTCGGCACTCATAATCAAGAATATTCTCATGATTATTATCAAACCTAGCCAAACTTGTTTCATTAAAGGTCAATTCATCATAGATAATGTTATTGCAGCCTGTAAGGGCATGGAATGGCCCAGTAATTGAAAGCAAGGCATGCAATCTAGATGCAGAAATTCAAACGATCCATAGGATATCTACAATGATAATGCGACATTTCTGTCTATTGGAGTTGAAAGTTTGAAGCCAAGTCACATGTCAAAAATATCTTGGAACATGTTAAAGAGTTTTTGAAAATCTGAGTAATTGTCCGAAGGCCAGATGTGTACGCTAAGTCATCTGTTCTGGTCTTCAATGTTTAATTATTTTCATTTCTGAAATAGGAGACCTGGTTATGGAATCCTGTTATATTTATGCACTTTGTGTATCACCTTCATTAATTAAACAAATAGGGAAGACTGTAAACCAATACAAAAAAATTATTTTCATTTCTGAAATAGGAGACCTGGTTATGGAATCCTATTATATTTATGCACTTTGTGTATCACCTTCATTAATTAAACAAAGAGGGAAGACTGTAAACCAATACAAAAAAACAACAATCTCTCTATAAAATATGAAAAAAATGCAACCTGAATAACGCAACAACAAAGCTCATTCAACGTAGCAACAACTTAAAATTTTCGGATATCGAATTCAGAAAGGTATGCAACTCCAACTCCATATTAAATCCTAACAAATGTGGATGGGGTTCAAAATTTCTCACCTGGAAAAAATTGCCACTTGGTGGGGGCTTAGGTGATGAAAATTATGGTCATTGTCATTGCCTCCCTACAGAAAATCCTCTGCTATCTAGTTTCTGCCCTATGTTCAGCGATGCGGTTTCCATACTGGAGGAATTTTCCCCATGCACTGATTGCTAGGTCAATGAAATCCCCTTGATTAATGGATCTGGGTATTGTGATTATTATAACTAACAGCCCCCGCTACTAATGCCCTCCTCTTCCCATAGGACCACGTATTATTGGATAAATTGAATTATAGGAGGCCTCGAAATTAGTTGTTGGGAACTGTGACTTACTACTAAACCTGCTAATTTGGTCTTTATGTACCTTCTCCAGCTTTAAACTTTCTAAAACCTCACTATTAGAAGAAAAATTCTGAAGGTTTAATGTTGAAATGGTGTCCAAATCCTGCAAAATAAAAATCGACGGATAGTTGAGGACGCAAGCTCGAAGCTGTGAATGTGAATGGATTTGAATGGCCTGAACGAATTTCACAAGTCTTCCACAATAATGAAGCTCGCAAGTTGCCTACTCAGAAAAGCCGAGTAATAATCCTTAAGAGGTCTCTGAGTTTGTTTTGTTTTTGTTTTTGCAATTATATCCAACAAAACAAATTTAACCGCATGGCGGAATTAATGTTTTGGCTCAAAGTTCATGTGAGCAATTAATTTAATTTTTTAATGGATATTTTAATAGGTTTGAAAATCTGAAAATCTGCCTTCCAATTGAATGACTATGATGACATATACAATACCTACAATAAAAGAGGTATGTAATTTTTTTTTATCATTAAATTCGTTTATTTATATATTAAATTTATTTATTTATATGCTATTGAGTAGTAATATGAAAACCAAAAGTTAAAAGAAGTTTTTAAAAACTATAAATATTTTAAAGATATTGAGAGGTGTTTTGTTATTTAAGCTAACAACATTGTTCATTATTATGGAAATTTTATGTATCTATTTTAAGATAACTAACTTGTACCAGGGGAATAAAATATTGGTGAGAGAATATTACCACTTCACTTCACTAGTAATCAAGGGCCATTAACTATATGTATGTATTATCTGTAGTAATAGTTAAGGAAATAACTATAATAATAAAAAGTGAAAAATTAAGTCAATCATGTTTTGAAACATGTTTTGTATTGACACCTAAGTTGTTTTAGTACACGCACCGTAAGTCATAGGTTAGGGTTGAGATCCACACTTGTGTTTAAGCATAGATATATACTTGACCATGATGACAAACCATCATGCTAATAATCAAGAACTATTAGTACTCACAATGCATTGGATCAACCCCCGCATATTCCACATTATCTAATTGATTCTCAGTAAGTTAATAATGTTGGGAAAAATACTGAGAGGGGGGGGTGAATCAGTATTTACTGCATAATCAAATCTTTTTACTTTTTCATTCCTTAAAACCCATACGCTACTTTCCTTCAGTAAACTAGCGTATATACGCGGATCCCCTTTATGAAACTAGCGTATACAAAAATATCTAGATATGTCATTAAATCTTCACTTCTATTATTCCATCATTCATTCATCAGATGTTTAATAAACAGTAAACATGTGCAGTAAGAACAGAATAAACCATCACACAAAGCATCACACATGAACACCAGGATTTTTAGGTGGAAACCCAAGTCGGGAGAAAACCACCGCTGCAGTTGCTCAGCCTCCAATATTTTATTATAGAGAAAACATATTACAACATATGTGCTGGCGCAGACTTGACCAGCACGCAGGCACCCACCTGCGCTCGTTTACCAGCCTCTCCTGGAAGGGAGCTCCAACCCCCTGACTCGTTTACCAGCCTCTCCTGGAAGGGAGCTACGACCCCCCGATCTCGTTTACCAGCCTCACCGGGAAGGGAGCTACGACCCCCTGACTGAAGGCTACAACCCTCAGCACCACCTTGGACCACGTTTCATCAATTTTCACACTGGATCCAACCAACTTCAATAGAACACAATTTGCAGGCCACATTTCATCATATTTTCATACTGGACCCTTTCCATACTTTTAAGCACAAACATACGTCACCAACAGATACATATCAACACAGATCAGATAGCAGAAACACAGCAGAACAGATCAGATATTTCATACCCCTTGCTTCAGCAAGCCCTAGTTTGCATACGCGCTTTCCCTTCACAGATGTCGCGTATATACGGCGTTCGTCCACACAAACTAGACCCCGTTGTATATTTTATTGCGCATACGCGTAGATCACTAAGTCATGTAAGAGAAATAGTTTCCTTACCAAATAAGCAAGAGGAAGGAAGATACTACCCATCAGACATTCAGTCAGATTCAACCTTTACTCTATGTTCGCTTTAGATGTTCGCCCATCAAGGTATCTAATCACCTACAAACAGTTTGAAAATACAAGTACATTAAAGATCCCGCTTCATCATTTCTTCATAAGTGCTTCATAGATTCAGATCTATCATCAAACCTTTACCCTTTCCATACAGATATACTTCACAGAGAAGTATTCATTCAAGCTCAGACATCTTTCTCTCACACTTGTCATTTGCATAATGAATTTCATCTCTTTATATATGTTTATCCTTTTTCAATACCATGAGCCCCTTTTTCAATACCATGGACCAAAACAATACCACGAGCCCAAAACTACCTGGACGGGGTCAATTAGGCGGATCATTACCCAATACAATGGGTCAATACCATGGTGGTTACCCTTGGTTTTGCACGTTTTGAGCGCTTTAGCCCATATGCGACTTGGCACGTTCTTTTCCGCGTGCATACGCGACTTCCCCTAGGCCAATCCGCGTATACCAAGAGACATACTCTTTTTCATCATACTTTGAGTACATTCTAAAATCCTTTCTTCATAGCCTTCTGTACACACTGTAGAAACATCATATTTTCTTCATCAGGAACACATTCTCTTAAGCACAACTTCATCAAGTAAGTTTTCATCATCTTCATCAAGTGGGTTGCCTTTCAAGGACAACACTCAACAACATATCACATCAGATTTACATCATTTACCAAGTCCATCAAGTCAAGCATAACTTCATCAGGTGGATTGCCATCAAGGACAACACATGTCAACAGTCACATGTCTTCATCTTCATTCAGTGGGTTGCCATCAAGGACAACACTCTGCATCATATTTCCAACAAATAATGTCCTAAGCCAAAACCGTTATTCATAATTGAATTGACCTCTAGGTGTCTTCCTCCTATACTAGCCAATTTGTCGGTAAATATCCCTATTATATGGTTGGGCTTATATCCCCTAACCTTATGCTATATTGTGCTCAAAGTTATAAGTACCACAATGAATAAAAATAAAGTATCGTGCATAGACAAATGCATTCTGAGTATATTGTTTTGGATTAAATATTCTTCTATGTGTTTCACTATAGAAGTAGATATGTCCCTCCAAAGTTGATCAAGTGTCTACTGAAAGAGGGCCCATATTTTATCCTAATTCATAGAACAATGTAGTAATCAACCTTAAGCACGATTCTTTAAGTTCAATTGTTAGGAATAACCTTGGAAATATACCCTAAGTAACTACTTGAAACTCCTTATTACTTACAAATAAATAACTTAACACAATAAATAGATTGAAATGTATATGAAATATTTAACAAGTACATAAAATACATACAAAGTTATCATTATTCACATCCTCACTCTTTTCTCTAAAATATGTACCCTTTTTAAATGTAGCTCAAATGATCCCTTCACATGCTTCTTCCCACACTTGTAATTTTTTCTACAATCAATACAAACTTCTCTTCTTATTTTTTGGGGGGTTTCTTTGATCTTTCGTATTATGTTGTCTCTTTAATTTCCACCATGTTTTTTTTCTTCAAAATTGTACGGCTAAAATAAATGAATCAGTGCAAAACTACCACCTCAAAAAGAACCAAACATTGCACATCTATGAATTATGCACTCGATGTCAACAAGAAGGACCACCCTATTTATATAACAAACATAAATCCATCTTGAATTTGGATATATCATACTTTGAGATGGAAGTGTGACAAGGTCAAGCATTTCAAAAGCGACTACAAGGAATAGAAAAAGAAGAATAAGAGGGAAAATAATTATTTTGATTCCACGTCTAAAAAGGTATTCTTACAATGATGAAGAATATTCCTTTATTGTAGCTCTAAAAACTCCTAAGCCAAAGTATCTAAATAATATACTCAATATCTTCCTTCCATATGACATCCCATTGGGAATGGTTTTTAGTGTACGAGAACTATTTATGGTGAGATTGTATAACTTGGTGATGACTATTGAAAATTGTAAAAAATAAAATAAATTGTCTATTATTTTCACTAGTTGATTTATTGTTGTTTATATTCCATTGTGAAAGGTAGTTTGTTGTGCCATTTGGATTGGTAGTGTCAGAGATTCTAAGACACCAGTAATATCATAATGAATGTGATTCCCCCTAAAATCTTTAACATTTCGTGCTTTACTTAATGGGAATTATTATATGTTTCTCAAACAAGAACTTATTGCCAAAAAAGATGGAATATGTTAGGACATTAGACAATAATAGAACATATTTGGAAACATCCCATTAACTTTGAGTCTATCATAGAGCCAACATACAATAATGGGAAATAATTGTCTACAATTTGTGAAATATGGTAGAGAAGTTAAACTAGGGTTTAATGACTGGGGGGTGGGGTTTAGGCTACAAAATGTGTTCTAAGTGACTTTAATGCTTTTAACCCTGGCCAAAAATTTTCCCTAAGCTTATTTAGGGATGTTAATTATGCTTGGAAATGGGTTGGGAAAGGTAGAAGCTAACATTGGGAAGGGGTGCTTCAGTAAAAATAACAATTTTATTGGCTCTTGGGAAAAATGGGAAAGAAAGATTACTTATAAGACTTTGTTTGACTATGTTACTGTACAATTTCTACCTTAAGAAAGATGAATTTTTCACTAAGCCATGATAGTAAATGGAGTATTTAAATAGTACTCAAGTATTGTCTAAGTGGATAGAGGAGGATATAGTGTACTTGGCTATAGTGGGAGTATCTTCCCTTAATCTGTGCAGGCATTCTAAGGCATTTGGAATCATTGTTTCTTTCTTCATCATGACCTGGTAGATAAGGAAGCCAGTTTGGTGTAAATCCAAACTGGCCTCACAACGAACTTAACCAAGTTCTCCTGCGATGCTGGGAGATCAGGTGTAGCGACGACTTGTTTGATAGGCTGTAGAAATGCCTGAATTTCCTTATCTACCTATTCCCATGTCTTTTTGTCACCCAGTGCACCTAGAGAAGGAATATGGTGCAGCTTAGCCATCGAGTCGATGCCGCTGATCAAATGCTCATAGGCAGTCATCACCTTCTCTAGGTATTTAAATAAATTTTCTTTAGAATGCACATTCATGCGAATTTGGACCTTGTCATTTTGAGTGTGAATCCAATTTTTCTTGGGCAAAGTATCCGGAGCCTACAGATATCTGCTTTTCCATTCTATCATTATATCCAAGGTGGTGGAGGCCTCTTTCATTTGTTCATTTCTCTTCTTCGTTTCCGCTTGGGCTCTCAGTAGAGGAGCGACTGTTTGCTTTATAGTGAATATCTCCTCGTAAACCTACCTCATGGCGGCTTCCAGTGTCACCAACTCTCTCTAGACGGTAAGTGGTACTTCGTTAATGAGATTGTTTTTATCCTGGAGCTGTCATATTTCTTCCCTTAGTGCTTTCTTTTCTTGCTCTAACCTGGCTTCCTTTTGTTCAGAATCTTGTAATCTATTTTGCAGGGAGAGGATTTCCCTACTCATACGGCTCACATTTTCTTCTGTGGCAGTGGAAAAAGAAGTGTAGGCTAATGCTATCATCACTGGATTGGTCCTAGTGTCTAGGAATATATCCTTTTTCGACGTGGTTGTGAATGGTGCGATAGGGTTCCGTGCTAGGCATCTCATTTTTTCCTGCCTGATTTTGAAAGTGAAATGATCATAAGTGAGTCTCATCAGTTTGAACAATTCCTCCTCCTATCCTTCAGAGGTGTCTGGTTTTGAGAGAGAAAAACGTGTGTTAATTGTAGGTACTTCGATGGGAAGCAGCTCTGTCTGTACCCCTGTTACTAGAGGAGGTGTCTTGGCGTCTTTTGATCTTTGATCCTCTTCCTCTTTTCTCTTTTGTTATTCTTCTTCTTTCAATAGCCGCTCCACCTCTGCCTTATCCTGTTCCGCCTTTTGCCTGCGCTCTGTTTCTGCTTTTGTTTCCTCTTCTTCCTTCCTTCTTCGTTCAACTTCTATTCTTGTTTCCTCTTCTTCCTTCCTTTTGCATTCGGCCTCCACCTGATCTAATTCCTTCTTGAGATGTCATTCAACTTCTACTTTTGCCTCCTACTCTTCCTTTCTTCTCCAGGCATCCTCCGCCTGTTTCTTTCTCTATTTTTCCTTCAGGTGTTTCTTACGCTTATCTTCATCCTCTTTCACCTTATTTTTAGCTTCTCGCTGAGCTTCTGCTTCTTTTTCTGGATAAAATCCTCCAGAGTCTGATCATCTTGATCCTCCTTATCGGTCAATGCTTCCGGGGCGAGTTCCCTATCCTTGTAATACCAGTTTCTTTTCACATCCTTAGCTAGGCATTCAGTATGTTGGTAGCTCCATTTGAACTTGGCCCGTTTGCAGTGGTCAGCGACTATCCTCTCAGGATCGCATGTCCGATAATCCAAAGGCCCCAGGTAGAATACTTTGATTTGTTCAGCCTCTGCCTCCACCTCTCTGAAATATTTAACTGTATAAGCAACAATGGTGAGCGGAAGTGTGGGCCACGAATTTTTCTTACCTTTAGTAAGGACCTTTGAGAAGCCGAAAATCATCTGATAACATACTTCTTGAAGTAGCATCTTGTTAGTGACGAATCGGGGCAGAGCATGGGGAGTCTTGAATGAATCGAAGAATCGGATGAAGGTGCCTTCTGCAAATGGAAGCCAATGTGATTCCTTGACTATCATTTCCATAGCTCACCAGGACATGCATGGGGTATCCTGACCGAACAATTTCCTGTAGAGTGTAGGGATGAAACTATGTGTGATTGACGCTATAACCTGCTTGTATTTGGAGTCCCAGAATACCTGCAAATCCTTGTGAATTGGGCGTGCTCGCTCCTAATCCCAGTTGTGAGCCCATCCCTCAAAATAGCACCTAGAACAAACTGCATCCAATAGATAAGATGCCATGTAAAATTCGGACGAGTATCCCTCCTCTACTGCTAGTGCTACAGATATTTTTGTCTTGAGGGCCACTATTAGTAAGTTGGAACAATTGAAATGGGTGCCATATACAGTGATAAAGTGCATCAGGGATACCCAAGAAACACTGAACGTGGTGGCATCGGGATGACCATACATTCTACAAAGCATAGCTACCACCAACTTAGAGACCTTTACAAGGCCTGCCACTTGATACTCCTGATCCTTCTTGATTTTGAACTTCTCAGGTTCTTCCCACCATCCTCTCAGGGTGTCTGTTATGGGAACCACATGGGTGGTGGCCCATTCCTTTGTGAACGTTTGTTCCAGTTCTGGAAGTGCGTCTGAAAGAAAATGTTCCCTACTTAGTTCTGAATGTGGTTTTGAGCCAATCAGGCTCAGCCACTAGTACTTGATTATACCCTGAAAACCCATCCAACAGAGAGAACATTTCTGACCCTGATACAGATTGAAGGATTTTCTCCATAGGAGGGACCAGCTAGTTGTCTTTGTCGGAAGCTCTGTTCAAATTTCTGAAGTCTATGTAGAGTGCCGAAATTGTGTATTGTGTAGTCACAGTGCCCAAATTTGACCCTTGAGCTCTAGAACTACGTAATATATGCCTCCCAATCAGCCTTAACTACGCATTGCTCAATGGGAAGCCTTACGCTTCCAGCTTGACACCTTGAGTTGCACAATTGCACAATCCATTAGATTTTCCTCCCTCCAGAATTGTGCATTGGGAAAATTCAAGCCTCAAGCCTGAGCCCTTGAAACCCTCAAATATGCAATCTCCCAGCTTGTTCTCCTTCTAGAATTTCACATTGGGCAACTCCAGGCCTCAAGCCTCAACATTCAGCTCTAGAGCTCCTAAAAAAAAAAAAAACTGTTTTGGATAAGTTCTAGAAGCATACTTGGGATAAAGAGCGAGGGAGAAAGAAACAATATTGTATTGAAGAGTTTAATCCCACTCATATCATTAACAAAAATCATACACAGGGGCCAATATTTCTTGGAGAGCCAAAATTATTATTGCTCAGTTATAGACTAATTCTCATAAACTTCATTGTGAAACGAGTCTCTTTTGTGAAACAGGGCGCTGGAAAAGGCTAAAAGAAATGTGGGAAGAAAAGGTATGCGTTTTTTTCTCTTCCGGAAAAGTGAAAATAAAAAAAACATTTCATTTTAGAATGCAAGGCCTTCAAAGACAACACAGAAAGTTATGCAGATGCTATGACAACTAGCTCTTTGGGATAATTTATTCCACGAGGGGTTTGTCGAGAAGTTAGGAGCATTTATTGTGAGGTTTCACATGAAAATGGTTGAATAAGGATAGTAAAGCAATTTGTCCCATAAGCTATCTTTAACCTCTTTAAAGTTAAAATAATAAACTATCTTTAACCTCTTTAACATTAAAATAATTTCTTTATTTCTTTTTAATTTATAACATTTTTACTCACCCTCGTCATTAACAACCAACCCAATTTTCCCTTTAAATGGGGAAATAAGAAATACGCAAAGAAATACGAGAGGCTAAAAATAACATGTAGAACAGGTTGATTCTCCATCTTATTCTTATATTTAGCCCTTTTTCTATGGAATCTTATAACAAACACTCCAACTTCTCGACATTGAAACTCTTCTTCATCATTGGCATTCACACCCACATGGAACAAAATGTGGCTAACGCAACTTATGATTAAGCTGAAGGCTTTTCAACTATGAGGTTTATCTTCGTGACACTGTTCAAATTCGTCGTTCCTTACAGAATCTGAACAATGTCCTTTGGGATTAAAGCGTGGTACAACGTATCAACATGAGAGAACCCACGTGCATGTTATTCTAGAGAAATTGAAGGCATCATTATAACTTGAAGAAGTACCATTTGTGGTCAATGTTGGTCCATGATATTACGAAATATATGTGGTGTGTTCCCTTAAAATAAACACATAATGTTCGTGCAACCTGTGCCTACACATTCAATAGGTTTTTGAAATACTAATGTGGAGCTCCTACACTTTTGGGGATGCGAGGGTTCATGTTCTCATCGACTCTATTCCTGTTCAGTTCGTAGCGGACAAAGACTATTTGGTTAACAATTTGAGTCTTAGAGGAATTGATGTTATTAAAGAAGCGAAATTGCAAATAGAGACGATTTTCCCAAAGAAGGTGTCCTGTGCGGATATAATCACATTTGCGGCTAGAGATAGTGCATCATTTTTATTTTTCTTAAAAATTATACATAAGAATACCACTGTGTTAAGTATAGCATGGGATAACAACAACACTCAATGATTTCTAATGATTGATCGTAGGCATCTCACATCCCCCTCTGTTGGAAGAAAGGATGGAAATATTACAGTAGCTTCCAATATATAGGGAAATCTACCACCCCCTACCTTCAATGTAACCCATCTAACTCAGATATTTGCAGCTAAAGGTCTATCCCAAGACGAGATGGTTAATTTTCATGTATTTTCTGAGACCTGCAACTCATCAATGTGTCAATTCTTGTAGATGACAATAATGGTTGAGCAAAACCATGATTATAATCATGTTTGTGTTGTTTGGGAAAATGCAGGAGCACACACAATTGGTGTCTCTCATTATACTTCATTCGTCAACAAGCTCTACAATTTCAATGGCACGAATACGACAGACATGTCCCTTGATCCAACGTATGCTCAGATACTAAAGCAGATTTGTTCCCAAGGCAGCCCCATTAACGTCAACACGACTATGGTCATGGATCCTCAAACGCCACTGATCCTGGACAACTTGTATTACAACGACGTTATAGCTAACGGTGGTCTGTTTACATCGGATTCAACTCCGCTTACAGATCCAAACACCAAATCTAGCATGACTGCAAACTCAAGCCTTCACTTGGTTGGATGGAAAAAAAAATTATTGTCGCAATTATAAAAATGGGAGATATTAGTGTATTAACTGGCAACCAACTGGGACATATTAATGTTTTGAGTAGTCCGCATCAACTGCAGGGTTTCCAACAATTAAAACAGATTGGAAATTAAGTTTTTCTTAGCTTCAAATTTAGAAGATTTTCACTTCTCAACTATTAAACTAGCACAACAAGCAACATAGAAGTTGGTGCAACCTATTGAAAATGTAGACACATATGTCCAATATATATTGTATATGAATGATGTAATTTATAGGAAAAAAATTATATTTTAAATACAAAATATATTTAGCATAAAATTGTTGTTTTAAATAAAAAAATATATTTATTACATTATTTTATTAATTTCAATTTTTTTTTTTTAATTAATTTTGTTATACATTATATTAAAATATTGATTTTTTTCATTGTCTATTTCATGTTGCATTTCCCTCCATTTTTTCATGGGGCATTCTTCCTTCCATTTTTATATAGTATTTATTTCATTTAAAATATATTTACACCTTAATCGCACTTCCCTCCATTTTTATATAATATTCTTCACTCTATTTTTATATAATATTTAATTCCTTGAAGGTATATTTACACCTTAGTAAATGTTAATATTTATGTTTTCTCTCATCATTCACACTCATAGTATAATACATTGAGAAACGAAACATTCATGTGAAGTGAAATCTATTTCCGTGTGCAGCAACATTGGCACGACCCATAAGGTCTTCGAGAACTGGTTCCAAAAAATTTTACGTGACTAAAAACATAAGAAATCGAAATCGCAACCTCCATGCATGCTTGCGTATGATTAAGAGGATAAACAGTAGAAGACCAGGGGCGGTGGCAAAGGCAAAGGGTTCAAATCTAAAAACATGGCACCAAATTTGTTTTCAAATTAGAAATTCTTCTCCTAAATTTTAAGCAATTCAGTAAATAAATGAGCTTCTAAATGACGATGAAGCTCAGTGTTTGTATGCAAAATTCTTGATCTGCCATGGCTCTAGCCTCGAATGACTTTGAATTGGATTCTTTCATTGAACAGCAGAGCAGCGACGACGATGTGAGCGATTTTCAGGGGCTCAATTGTAGCCTCGCAGATATACTGATGACGAGACTACAAAACCTTTTCTCTTCAAAAACCCTAGTTCACACATCAAAGGTAGAAAAACGATGAAAACAACGTGGACTGGGCCGAGAAAGGTTTAAAGAAACTGGAGAAAGTCGAAGAACATTCAAGTTCATTTTCAATTACAGACAGATTGAAAATTGGATATGAGAAATGTAATTCTTATGACCTTGATGCGTCTAATTCAAACTTAGAGGAAAAAGGCAAGCCCTTGCATTCGATGGAAAGAATGGAAAACAAAGATCAGAAAAATACAGTTTCCACTGATGCATCTAGTTCAAATTTAGAGGAAAGGGGCAAGCCCTTGCATTCAATAGATAATGGATTTCACAAAACTGAAATTTCCAACAAAGTTCGGTCGCCTTGAGAATTGGCTGAATTGAGGCTTAGTTTGAGCATGAAGAAGTCTGCATTCTTGGATTTTGCTGGTAAGCCTTCGACATTTGCTTCTTAAAAATGAAAGGACCGTTGATGAAGTTGAAGATGAAACAGGGGAAAAATGTAACATGGATGACCTGGAAGGAAAAGTGGCAAAAAGTTCTGAGACTCTCTTAAGCCATTGGACTTGGTTGGAGAACTTGAAAAGAGAGATGCATATTTTGGATTACATTGGGAAGAGGGAGCTGTAGCACAACCGATGAAACTTGAGGGTATCCGACGAGGACCTCCATCAATAGGTCATTTACAAATTGATTCCATGAGCTATCTTTCACGGGCACTTGCATCAAAAATGTTCAGGAGGGATCATGGTTCTCCACAAGCTCTAGCTGTGCATATGAATTATATTGCTGTGGGTATGTCCAAAGGATCTATCCTTGTTAATCCCAGCAAATATTATTCTCAGAGTGCTGACTACATGGATGCCAAGGTTCTGTACTTTATCCTCTGAAACCTAACTGTTTGCATGTATTCTAGCATTTCCTTATCTTTCAATCCCCTTCGTGATTTGTTCTTTTGACAATGTTTACTTTTTTAAACCATGGAATGCAATTTTAGCTCTTTCGAGATAGACTGCCTATTATGACAATTGTTTCTCAAGTTTTGCAATAGAATTTTTTTTTACTAGAGTATCTTTTGTAGTGTTCAATTATCTGTATACGACTGTAAGAATCTACTAGAGTATCTTCTGTAGCGTTCAGTTCTCTGTATACGACTGTAAGAATCGTGGAGAAAAGAGCATATATCCATTTTAATATTTTGAAAATGGGGGACAATATTGATCTATCCATCTTGTATAATATATCTATTCTATCAATCCTTATCAACTAGATGTATATGGTATTCACTCTACAATTTTTTGACAAAAAACTATGAAGAATAGGTCAGATGCAATCATTTATCATATAGCATTGAAGACTATCTTATGTTGTGGATAAGGAAGTGATATTTGTTGATAGTAAGGAACCATCCTTACATTTATTCTATCCCCGGTACCATAAAACACACCTCTTAGGTCCCTTTCTGCTCTTATTTTGGAGTATTTCGCAAGTCAGTTTTTATTCCTTATGGCCACCCACATGGAAATTCTTTTTTCCATAGTGGTTTCCACCATCATGACTTATCATTTTGACTATTGAGCCTCATTGGAAAACGTTGCTTTGTACCCTAATTTGGCAATATATTTATCCACTGAAGGATTTTTATATCATACTATTTCATCTGCTTCCTTTATGATTCTTACATTACTTCTAATCAAGGCTTCAAATGATCTGCATTGTTCCCTTAAAGTCCTACCAGATTGGTTTTGATCCATCATTGTTGCTAGATATCTGTAGTCAGAAGACCAACACTTTGGACACCTTAAATAATTCCTTTCATGTAAAAGAGTTAATATTTTGTTTGACAGATTATAGGTGTTCTCACATCCAACCCATGGATTAGACTCTAGTCTCATTTGTTCCCCATTACCAATCATCCATGCTATCCAGTTGTTTACAACTGGAAATATTTGCACCAGTCCCTTCCATATCAAAATTATCAAGAACTGGAATCGACAAAGACTCTGTGGGGAAAAAGACCAATGCGTTTGAATTGAATTGGGAGTAAATCGTGAAAAAATTGGCAAGTATAAAAATTAAAGATATACACATTTTAAATAAAAAAATATGTATTTTTCATTGATATTCAATAAAGGAATGTCCATACAATGCACCCTATCAATGAATGTCCAAATTTTCATAGATTAATAGGTATATTAGATAATATGGGTCCAAACTAAGAACTGAAAGCATCTACCTATAAAGGTTAAGTGAAGAGTTAACAATGAATACCATATAGTAAAAGATCTAATATGCAGGTTTCTTCCATGTCCTCAACTCTTTGACCCTCAAGGTTCACAAAGTCCTTAAGGTGAAAAAGAGGGCTTCTTTTGATCGAAGCCAATCTGATGTAGGATCTAGCTGTTCCAAATATAGGTCAATAGCCCAATGATCCAAACCTGCCATTATCATGAAACATTAAAATGTGAACTAAAATTTATATCAATTCTTCCAATTCAAGTGTTTAAGCTTTAGATACACTGAGTTGAGTCTTGTGTTTCTTAATGTCTCACCTTGGATTTCCTATTGCAAAGTCAAAGAGTGCAGTGGGCCGATATAGTGTTATTTAAGTGCTTTTGTGTTAATAACTTAATTGGTTGTGCTTATTGGGATGCATTTTCTCAAACATGCTCCAATTTCACCCACAACCTGAAGCATTGTAGGTATGGCTCAAGATTTGAATGGAAAATATTTTAAGATCTAGCACATCATTGCCAAAATTTTGCCACCATGTAATATTCCAGGTAGAAATAAACATCAATATAAATCACATAAACAAAGACATACAACAACTAGAGAGACATCATATGCAATACAGATAATATAGAGAACGCTAAGCCATTTTATTAAATACTTAAAGATGAAATGGGTACAAATGTGATCAAAAGGATGGCACATTGGCTTGCACTTGGCAAGCATAAGAATACTCTCAGAATATAACTCGGAATAATCCCCTGATAAACCCTCAATCCGGAACCTCCTCTTTCCAAGACTGCGTCCTCCCTCTCACTGACTGCTCCCAACTATGGTTGCTACAAATCCCTCTGACAAAACGATGGTGAAACTCCTCACTCGGGCAGGCACTCTAAGTCCCCCAGGGCTGAGGTTGGGATCTAAGTGACTTTAGGAAATACTTTGTATCCTAAGTGTGAGTAAGTGTCCATATTTACCCACTTTATTTACAACTTAACTTTATTAAAGTAACATAGTCAAAATTAATATTTCCAAATAGCTTTTGCTAATTGGGAATATTACAGTCCTCCCTGGAAAAACATTGCTTGTCCTCAAGCAACTGCAATGCTGGATGATGCAGAATATTCTCACTCTCCCAGGTGACATCCTCATCAGGTAGGTTCCTCCATCTCATCAGGTATTCTCTGACTGTCCTGCTCCGCAGATGCCTCACCCTAGTGTCAATAATGGCATCCGACTGTAGCACCAGATGCCCCTCATCATCGGTGGGCGGGAGCTCCCCTGTTGCAGTCACCTGCTGTCCTAGTGCCTTCTTTAGGCATGACACATGAAAAATGTTATTAATCCTGCTACTAGTGGGCAGCTCCAACTCATATGCAACCTATCTAACTCTGTGTGTCACCCTGTAATGTCCATAAAAGTGGGGCTTGAGCTTTTGAGGCCCCTTCTACTTTAGCGTGGACTGTCAATATTGATGCAAATGTAGGTAGACCAAGTCCCCTACCTCGAACTGCCTCTCAACACGTCCCATGTCGGCATACAACTTCTTCTGGTTTTGTGCTATAGCCACGTTATCCTTGAGAGCTCGGAGTATATCCTGACTCTCTTGGATTTAATCCTTGGGCCTAGGGGCCTTGCTAGCACCAAAAATCACTTTAGAAAAGATAAAGCATGATACCCACATAATGCATAGAATGGAGACATATCGATGGACATATGATGAGTGGTGTTGTAGCAGTACTCCCCCAAGTGCAACCATCGCAACCATGCCTTCTGCTTCCCGCTTACATAGTTACACAATTATCCCTCCAGCCACTTGTTCACTATCTCTTTCCGCCCATCCGTCTGGGGGTGGTAACTAGTACTCGGTGTCAAATCCGTGCCCCACCAAACGGAAAATCTCCTGCCAAAATCTGCCCATGAAATGGCTATCCTTGTCACTGACAATGGTATTTGGAAGACCAGGCAATCTGAAAACATCCCTGAAGAACAACTCTGTCACCTGTGCTGCAGTGCATCGTACTGATATGGCGAAGAAGTGAGCATATTTTGTTAGCCGATCAATGACTACAAATATGCAATCCTTGCCCTGTACAGTGGGCAACCCTATAATGAAATCCATCGAAATACTCTCCCATTTCCCCTCAGGTATGAGAAGAGGTTGCAATAACCTTGCCGGATGGTTCACCTCCCCCTTATTACACTGCCAAACTTCACACTCCTTGACATGTTGGAGTATGTCCTCCTTGAGGCCCTTCCAAGAGAACCTCTCTCTGATGGCCCTATAGGTCTTGGTGAACCCCTCATGGCCTGATAATGGAGAGTCATGCGGGGTGTGCAATATCTTCTTCTTGAGCTGGGAGCTCTCAGTCAAGAAGATCCTGTTCCTGTAGTAGATCACCTCATCCATCACCCTGTACCTGTCATCTGTCACCTGTCCATCCAAAATATCACAGGAAAAATGGTCCTTGGAGTACTCTACCAGAATTTGAGCCCTCCAGTTCATATCCAAACTCATTAGTTATATTTAGGTCAATTTTGATCCTCTTGAAAAGAGGAATCGAATACTGCAATTGTCTTCCTCATAGGAGTGGTCCAAAGGGAATTTGGCTCTAGTTGCCAATTTTAATACTCCCTCTCAACTAGGGAGAATTACACCTGCCAATCCATCCATCATGAACCACCTCTGAATCTCATCTCTTCTTTGCTCTGCTTTGCTAAACATTGATATGAATAATAAAGAAGAATTGATCGAAACTGAGTGACAAGACCTTACCACTCTCTACTGACATGAGTTAGTTCAGAGGTAGAACCTCAATTGGTCCCAGATCAGTTTTTTGACAAGGTTCAACAAATCTGGACATAGATTTTCCTGCGCTTCTTCTGTATACAGCTCCTTAAAGTGTTGATGAGAAGTTTTCTTTTATGCTGGCAAAGTCGTTGTGGGCTTGTCCTCTAGAATTTATCTCTTTTATTGAGTTGAAGCTCTTTCTGTCCTGTGTCTGTTTGTGGAAGAAGGAAGTGTTTCTATCTCCAGCCTGGAGCCAGAGACTGCAGGACTTGGGCCTCCAATATTCTTCTTCCTGGATACAAGTCTTATGGATATTTTCTTGGATTTATTCTTCCTGGGTTAGACTGTCCCTTGATATGTCCATGTCTTCCATTTTCATTTGATGACTTTCAAGGATGTCCCTGAGCCTCCTTCCTTAGCTACAAACAGGGAAGGGAGTCCCTTGACCCAATATTTGAGGGCCCTTTTCACCCTCATTTTTTCTTCCCATACAAAAAATGGGGAACCATTGATAGGGGGCTTCTAGGCATCCTCAACTATCCCCAAGAAATCAGATTGTTGGACCCAAAGGGGGCTGAAGCGGAATGAAATAGGCCTCAGATTCATAAGCGGCTTCATCTCAAGCTGGATGGGCTTGTTATCAGAGACTGAAGAGGGGATGATAGAAGAACTAATTTCAAGACCAAGAAGAAGGAAAGAGATTTGAATAAGAAAACGATCTAACCTTGCTGCTATGTGGCCCGACCCTGCCCTTCTATTTGCCCATGTATATTTTCCTTTGACAGGCTTGATGTCAAGAAGGTCTCGGTGCTGAATAAGATCTTCCACCCATTCCATGGAAGGATCCCTTACTGTGCAGCCCTCACGCTTTTCACCCTGGCATAGAGTGAGGTTCATGTCCCCAGCAAGAATGACATTTTCCATCAGTAGCTCAGAGGCTAAATCAAGAATGGTGTCCATGCAACTTTGTTTATCTGCCAAGATGGTTGGAGCATAAATATTAACGAGATTTAGTGTGTCCTTAGTTTGCAAATGATGAAGCTGAATTAGAATCCAGTTTGTGGATGTTTTAACTAAGATTTATTTAAAGGAGGTCATGTCGCATAAAACTCCTAGACCCCTCTCATGCTCCTCTGGAGGAGACAGTTATGCTTCCGCCCTTACCCCAAAATTTTTTACTTTTTTTGAGGAAGTCTCCTTCCTCCATTTTGGTCTTCTGGATGAGAAGAATGTCAGGCTTCTCCAGTCTCCCCATCCCCCTACAGTTCCAGGAGACGATCTTCATTACTTTTTTTTTTGGGTTGAAGGGGCTCCCTTAGGGCCCTAGCTTTGAATATTTCTTGGCTTGTGGCTTTTAGCCAACATCTTCTCCAGGGTCGACCAACTGCCTAATAGATTTTCCCTATAGGTTTCTTTCTCCAGCTTCTCTTTGAGGGATTTCCTCCACCTGGTGGATCTTCTGACAGAGGACTAGGATTCCCCTATTTCTCCCTCTTCCTCTGATTCCTTTGAGTCAAGGTCTTCATACTCCGACCCTATTTATTTTTCTTTTTGGATTTCGCTTTGCTTCTCACTAGATTTCGGGGAGCCTGAGGCTTCCTGTGTGGGAGGGCCCTTTTCTGCATTCTTTGGGCCAGCTTGTTGATCTTCCTCAGTTCCTGAGCTCAGAGTGGCGAAATTTTTCTCATTATTTTTCGGGCCAGTCACGAGTATGGAGGCATTTCCTAAAGGGGTAT
The DNA here is from genome assembly GCA_034641835.2 of Pinus albicaulis. NCBI lineage: Eukaryota > Viridiplantae > Streptophyta > Pinopsida > Pinales > Pinaceae > Pinus > Pinus albicaulis. Next base: position 456,719,007 of record CM076574.1, on the reverse strand, counting down.
AGATGCCTTCCCCCCTGTCAAATTACTGCCTATTTGGCCCTGGCTTGGAGGTAGGTTTGGCTTTTTTTGCTAGATGCCATTCTGCTTCTTTCTCTTTCTCTGGGGTCGCATTCTTGGGACAACGTTTGGAAAAATGTCCATATTCGTGGCATGCGCAACACTTGAATGGAAAATGTTCATAGTCAATCTTCTGAATGTGGGACCAATTCCCAACTATGAGCTTGATGGCTTTAGGCAACCCAACTTCCAGGTCGACTTCCACACATATTCTAGCATAATCATATTATTCATTCTTGCAGGATCTGTCAATAAATTTCCCAATGGAATTCCCAATTTGAATCAGGGAGTCCCAGCTCCAATAATGCACTGGAATATTTGGGAGTCTAACCCAAACTGGGACAATAGAGGGGACGTTGAATGAAGGATCAAAATCAGGGGTCTAATGATTCAGGTACAGGCCCTGCAGACCCATGAAGTATGGTCCAATTCTAAAGATGAGTTCTTTGTCCTCCTTTGAATTAAACTCCAACAGGAAATATCTACGCCCCAAAAAGTAAGATCTGACATTGTTCTTGATGAGTGGCCGCCAATTTCTATTAACCCAAGCTTTCGTAGTCTTTGGAGATGGCCATAAACCTGTAAAATTCCCTATCTGCACTCGTTTTGCGAGAGAGAGGGCCACCTTCATACGTCGCTATGGTATTTTTCACAAACTTGGATTCCGGTTGTTTCAACTTCTTCTTCTGAGAGGTGATCAACAGGCAGAAAGCCTCCACCTCAGGAGGAGGGAGCGGAGGGGCACCTTGAGAGGCTGCCATTAGTCGACCGAGGTGGGCAGACACGGAAGATCCCTAGCTGGAGTAAATGGTTGGTGACGGCGACATCAGAAGTGAGATCGCAGCAGTGACCCAAGCAGACAATGTCCCGACAGGAATTGGCGCGGCGTGCAAAGGATCCACAACAGAACTTAAATAACTTGAATGCAACCGTTAATGAAATTTTATAATTTTTATTTAATTGAATTATTTAAATATTATTTAACATTAGAGAGTAAATGAATTATATTAATAAAAATTATTTATAATTGTTATTTAGTTGAATTATTTAAATGTTATTTACCATTAGAGTAACTAAATTATTAATAAAAAATATTTTTAATTATTATTTAATTAAATTATTTAAAACAAAATGTAAATAAAATTGGCCATGTCTGATTTGATTGCTTCAATGGGGTTTAAATATCCCCCGATTTGCAGGAATGGCCGTGGGTTAGGGGCTATTTCGTGCCCATTCCTGGAAATCTAGAAAGTGGTGTAAAATTCGGGGTTTTGGATCTTGTATAAATGGCTAATGATGGAGTTGGATTTCAAACAAGTTCATGAATGGATCTCAAGAGCTGTTGCTTCTCTTCTTACGACTTTATTGATATAGCAGCTGTTTTGCGTGGTGACCAGGCGGCTGTGAAAAGGCCAATTAGCCAACAACTGTGACCAGGTGGCTGTGAAGAGACAAATTCGAACGCAAGTAAGTCTCTGCTCTCTGCTAAGTGTATGTATTTAAAATTATTTACTTGAACGATTTTCAATTAGCTTTAGGCCTGTAAAAATTGTGAAAAATGTGTTATCTAAGGTCAAAGTCAAGCTGGAAAATAATTTCTAATCGCATCATTGATGAATCACTTGGGAGATTTATTACGGGTTTGTTTCCTGAAAAAAACATCATCATCCCACATCCTTTTCACATTAAAAGACGTAGGATTGAGCAATGGGTTACCGCATATCAACTCTACTCCTTTTAGTTTTAAATCCTCCTTTTAATAGCCTAAGCTAGTGATCTTCTCGTAGACCAATTCTGCTTTTTTCATAAGCCTAGCCTTACCATAATTACTGATCATTGAATTGAACGTTGGTAAAGTAGGATTATCCTTTGACAGGAGCACGCTCTTAAATACTTGTTCCATTTTGCTAAAATATTGACGCTTTCCATAAGCATCTATAAGTAATTTGAAAGTAATGATATCTGGTTTACATTTTTCTTTCTTCATATGAGCAAGAACCTGCTCCATTTCTGTGAGCATTCAATGTTTACCATAAGCATCCATCACACCACTATAAGTATAAACATTTGCCATTTTTTTCATTTTCTAGTAGATTAACACTCGCCCTGAAAACTACGGGGCAAACTTTAGTGTCGTCGGCTCCTCCTTTTCCTTTCCCTTTACTTCGCCACCCTGCGGAATGTAACTTTGATTCTGTGAAAATGACAAGGATGCACTCAGTTTCAACCCATGGCGTTGGCTGGATCCCGACGCAAAAAGTTTAAATTCAGCTATGAATATCACCGTCCAAAGCTAAATCGATTATATATATATATATATATATAGGAAGCTGAGTGATGGCATAAGCTCTGTGTATGAGGATATCATTATGATGTTTGGTATGTAAGAAATGAACCCTATAGAAGCGTGAGGATGATATTGGTATGGCATCTGTTGGGATAAAACCGGGAAATAGCTGCACTGGACATTACATTATTATATGCCTTTAAATCCAGTCTTTTGTGACTTTCTGTGCTTTTGTTTTTCGATTGTGAGGTTCATTTTCTGGGCCGGTTATTATAACATTAAGGGGACTCTAGATAAGACGTCCCACTGTTTCTGGAAATAACTCCCTAAAGGTTTTGGGTCGGCACCCTTCACAGATCGGGGGCATGCCATTTGAGAAGGACTCACTTAACCTATATTTTTATGCTGAAAACTAGATATAACAAGCTGTGGAATTTACCCGAAATTGCTACATTTGATGTAGATCCCGCGGGGTGCAAACCCCCAGCAACTCCTTGTGCTTCATAACCTGGAAATCAAGAAAGAACGAACACGAAACACTAGTTGTACAACATATATTGTGCCTAGATGTGAGTGTAACTCATGTATAATATCATATAAACAATACTGAATGTTTAATTAATGATATTTACACATATATAAAGATATATAAACACGTGAATTTTGGGAACAAGATGGTTCTTCTCATTATAAATGGCATGTACAATGATAGAAAAGTGGAAAGATCACCTGAATCCTTGCACAACCTTCAAGCAGACTGTCCTCTGGATCCGTCCAACCCTCACCTCGCTAGGATTCTTCCAAGATGTGTGCACACAAGATGTCATATAGGATGATGATCATCTCAAGGAAACAGTGGTTTCTTGAATATACCTGGGAAGTGCAGGAGGCACGGGAATATTAGACTTGAAATAGGGCTCCAACAGAGTATAATATCTATAATTTTTTCTCTCCCTTAGGCCATACACATGAGGGGCTTTTATACTCCCTTAAAGTAGTTTCAGCAGTTGGAAACAGTTGGGCCATGGGCTGGGGTGCTTGAATTACGAGAATAACCATCACCCTGCCTCGAAAATAAGGAATTTTATATAATTTTTAATGATTTAAATGACATATGCAGAAAAGTATGAATGGGCTCTCGTATATACGCAGAAAAGTCTAGGCATAATCACGTATGGGATTTTAGACACTGTTTTTTATGAAGTTGTTCAAGTCTGGGGGAAAAGGTGCCCAAGGCCAAAGAGACAATCATTATTCACATGAGGGTGAAAAATGATGCTATAACACCTACAAACATACTAGAATGTGTATTTGTGAAGGGGGAGGGTCGCTTGAGTAATAATATGGTTTTTTTATCATGACTGCTTTCATGTGAAAATGCTATGTGTTGAGGAGAACACTACTAAAGCTCATTTTTTTCAGTGGGTTTACAACTGGATTGGATCACTTCAAGTAAAGTGGGCGGTTTTTTGGCGTGGGTGGTGGGACATCCTGATTATATCAAGGCCTTATAAGGATATGGGTTGTAAAGCTTGTCATCATTGGTGTCGCTGTAAGGGGTGTATATGTTGTTGTGGTGACATCTGAGTTCTGGAATGCAAGTTTGAACTATACTGGTTTTTTCGGGAGCATTTCTGACGATTGTTGGCCAGAATTTGGATGCCGGTATGATATTTTAAATTTTTCTGGGGACTAGTATAGACTTCTCGTTTTTCCCTAGAGATATTTATTTCCTTGTCTCAGGTGATCGTTTCTGACTTTGACGGCAGACGGAGACGATTCATTACTCCTCAACGTACCTGGCGTGCGAGTGCTATTAAAGGGTATTTAAGGTTTTTTTGTATTTCTTTCCCTTTCTTGTGTTGATCGCCAGGACAATGGGTTGTTGTTTTATAGATATGGTACTTTAATATAGTCCTATCTCAGATCGGGTGGTTGGATATATTTTATTTTGTAGGTACATATGTTTAATGATGCCATGTTTTCATTTTGATACACGATGACCTAGAGGGGGTCTTGTTTGTGGGATAACTAGCTGGCGGTGCTGGGAGTTTTGGCCGTTTTTCATTTCAGGAGGTGGTTGAGAGGTTGAACTGGAGATTGGTGGGGTTATATGTTTTTTTTGGGATGTCGGATCTAAATACGTACATTTGTGAATGTGAAGCGGCATTCTCGGACGTGTCTTTCCTGCATGACGTTCAGGTGGCGGAGAACACCTTTAATCCTTGCATAGGTGGGGTTGGTGAACGGTCCGTTACTATCTCTTCACTTTGCTCCCAGCCCTCTGTAACTCCTCACCCTGGTCACGGTGTGCCGAAACCCTTGACATTCTCAACAAAAAATCCTACCAAATTACATCTGGGTGCGGTAAAGCCATTCAAGCCTTTGGAAGATTGTCGACTGTTGAGTTTCGGTAATGACATTCTTTGGGAGTGAGTTGAGGGTATCTCCAAGAGGGAATTAGTTGGGTGGTGGAGAAGTAATGTATGGTCTAGAGATGACCACCATTGTGCTCAGTGCACTACCTAATGAATTGGGAAAATTTGTATCAAGTATCTATGGAAAGAAAGAAACTACTCCATTCAATGATCTATGGTCATTATGAAAAATTGAAGAAACCATATTGAAGGTAAAGAACGACGTTGGATCAAGTGAAAAAACTCAAGCATATGTAGCAATGGCAAGGAAGAAAGGGAAGTCTCGAAAAAAATTTCAAAAGAAAATCGACATGTCTAAGATTCTATGTTATGAATGTAATGAATATGGGCATTTCAAAAGTAATTGTCCTAAACTCAAGAAGGACAATTGTTAAAATAGGAAATTAGGTCCAAATTCCACTTTGGACAACTCCTTTGGAGAATATAATTATGGCATTGAATTCCTTTTTTCAAGAGGACTAAAATCGACCTAATGATCATCATATTTGGATAAGGAAAAGTGCATTTTTTAATTTATGTTTTCTCACATGTAAATTATCAAGGTTGGCCTCACCTATATGTCGGCTCACCTAGTCCAATGGTCACATCTCTTGACCCCCACCGAATGGTATATATAGAGGTGTTTTCTCGCTCATTTTACACACATCAACTTGCTTGAATACGTGTCTGAGGTAGCCGAGATCTTCAAGGATTGTTTAATTGTTTCCGTTCTCTTCTGTCACAGGGTCGAGAGTCTTTTGAGAGAAAGTTGCACCTCTTAGGGTAATTCTGGGCATCGTTGAATTCTGTTGGAGGCCTCAATAGTTCCTCTCAACATATCTACTAACAGAGATCTTTAGCAACACTCAAAAATCCCTCTGCTTCTTTCATCTCTTGATAAAGAGAATATTTCACTGATCTTACTCACTCTTACTCAAAGAGACCACAACCTAAACTTGTCTTTCCAGGGTGCACAATGTCTATCAAACAACCTGCTTCTCATGAGATCATTCCACTTAAACATGCCATAAAATAGGTATGTCATTTGCTGTGCCATGTAAAGTGGTATGTGAAATGCAGGATTCTTTGAATCCTCTTCTGCATTATACAACAATGGTGATCATGTGTATAAATGACTGCTGGAGAGTTTCCTCAAATTCCCATGCTTGCCACCTTAGGCACTCTTTCTTCAATAGTTCTTCAGAGTAACAGATTTCAGTCTTTAAGAAATAAAGGTGGACCTCAAGAGATGCAATACTTAAATGTGTTCTTAAAATCATTTAATAAGATGGTGATCGAAAACCTTGTGTCATCCTTCCAAATAAAGTTGAAGATGATCTTCTGTTGGGTATGTGTTATATTCTTTCCCATTAATCCCAACGCGGTAGGGCGTGAGCGGCGGGCGGCCGATAAAAAATTTTTTGGTCCTTAATTTCCGGTGGGTAGTCCACGTCCATGGTTTTGTGCATGGTTTTGCACATGGTTTTAGGGTACGATGGTTTTCAGCCCCTAGTATTTTTGTAGATCCGGTCAAGGGAACTATGGTTATGTTCTAATCCAGGGTTTATGGATTGGGGTTTATGTATGCTTCGGCATGTATATATATGTGTTGTAACACTAAAAGGAATATAATGAAAAATCAAGCTGGTCGTCCCGATTTTGGATCCAGGGGAAAATCTCTGTGTTTATCTGTTTTATGTTTTATGCTCTTGCTATTGTTTATTTTCTGTTATAAGATTCGTGTGTAGATAATTTCTGTTCAGGGTTAAAACCTACATCTTTGACGTTGGGGAGTTATTCCAACTGCACCTGTTGCTTTGAACGTACGCTGCAAGAAGAATAATAAGGTAGATGTATTTGACAACCAATAAGCCAGCACATCGTTGTTCTCCTGATTCTCAATCACTGAGCCAATCATCTGAATAATACGGTCAAACACACTGGTCTTATTAGCTTCAAAAGAATGCCAATGAAAAAGTGACTTGTATATAATGCATGCAGCAATAGGCCTTCCTTGACTAAAGCTAATATCTTGTGAGACACACTTGATAAGTGTGTCTCTGTTTTCGTGTCTATCATGCAGAGGTTTTAGTGGATTATTTTCTATTTCAGCTTGTTCCTTGATTGCATGCACATCACTTGGTATATTTTTTACAGGAGTAACTTCAATAGGTTCATGGTGGCCATTCTCCATAGGCTGAGTAACTCTAGTTATGAAGCTTTCTGAGAAAGTCTTTATAGGAGACTTCACCAAACTCTTCTGACGAAGGACTATATCCTCTAATTCCAAGTTTGAAAGCTTCTCTTCAAGCCTCTGCAAAGAGCCCTTTAGTTTCTCAACTTTTCTCTCTGCCTCCTTTGCCCTTTTTAGCCTTTCTTCACTCAAATTTTCAGATTCAACATATTTTTTCTCAGCCTCGTCTACTTTTTTCTCGAGTGAATTTACCAAATCCTTCAATTTATCATTCTCCTTTGTGAGAATTTCTAGCTTTGCAGTATCCACAAAAACAACTCGAGTCTCTTTGATAACTAGCTTTATCTGTTCCATTGCCTTGGTAGCTGCTTCTCGCTCCTTTGCCCACAAGTCATTGGCTTCTTTCACTTGGGCATGCATCTCCTATAAAGCAGATTGTAGTTTTGCAGTCTCCTATCCTTTGGCTTCTTCCAAGTCAGCCCTCATACGCTTCTCCAACTGCAAACACCATATAAGTTCGTCAACTTTCTTCTCCAACTTGGTTTTAGCTTCTTGGAGTGCTCTAGTCTCCTGGGCAGCCATCTTAAGTTTCTTTAGTTCCTTCCTAGCAACCTTTCCTCTCCAAGCACACTGGAAAATATTAGCTACCCTATTCAGTTTATTGTAGTATACAAAAGCACTATATCATCGCCATTGAGCCTGTATAATGATTGCAGCTTTAGTTTGCCGTCTAAACTAAAATTCATTACGAGCATCCATTGCACGTAAACCTGCTTGAATAAAAATAGCTGACAATCAGAGTTGCATGTAATATTTCTAAGCTTGATCTCTGCGCACATGCTTTTTTATCCGCAATGTAGCAGCCTCCCTCCTCATTCTACTATAAAGCTTTCGTGAAAGGTTACCTCTCCATAAGGCTTGAAGATGAATGGCAGCATTGCGCAAAGAAAGAAACTATTTCCAAGCAATGTATGAAAGAATTTTCCGCTAGATAATTTTTGCTGAATTTCCCAGTACCTCAGATATTCTAGCATCTAATTCAGCCATTTTTCCTGGTTTGAGGAAAAGCTTTGTTTTCCCTATCTGATAACCTTGAAGACCCATTTTGTCCAGCATCTTCTTGTTTGCAGTCTTCACATCATAGCTCCCATCTAGCACCCCTGGAGCAAGAATACCAAAACGATCAAGAAATTCATCAAATGTTAATCTTGTGGGATACCCATCACAGCTGATTCTGATTGCCTCCATAACACCTCCACAACGTATTTTTCGCAAGACATTTTGATTCTAAAAAATGCCGAGATTCAGTAAATTGTTTGGTTTAACACATATTATGTAATGAGGCTCTGTTGAGCTCAATGTTTCCAGAAGAGATTGCAGTTTTTGCTTAAAGCAAGTACCAATAGATGAGAATTTAGATGAGTTAGAAGACTCCTCAGGGAGAGGAGGAAAGAGACCTGCAACAAAAGAACAATTTGAAGCACTTAACAGAGCTTGATGTTCTGCAACAACATAATCTTTATTCTTGGCAATGAACAAATCGGTATGATAAGTAACATCACCAGCATAATGACCAATAGTGAATTCTGTATGAGAAAGTTTTGGTTTGCTGAAACTTTTATGATTTCTAAATGTTTGATAAAGCTTGTGTGAAAATGTTTCATGAGTTGATCTTGGAAACATACAGGCTTCATCCAGAAGAGAAATAATTCCTCCAGGTTTCTTCTCAATGAGATCCAATATATCTTGATTATCAACAAATTCAATGTAACTCCAATCAATTTCTTCTCTTGTGTATTCTTCTTGTTCCATATTAAACACATGCTGATTGAAGTGCTGCTGCAGCTTCTCATTTGTGAGATTGATACACAACTGTTCAAAGCTGTTGGTCTTAAAGCTTTCAAAACCATAGATATCTAGAACCCCAATTAACATCCTTGAATTAGGATCCTGGCCGATTGAAATATTTATTTTATTCACCAGCCAGTCAAATAATTGTGAATATACTGTTTTTGCCAATGCATCCCAGTTGGTAGCTGCGGCAACTGGATCTAGTGATTTTGTAATGCTTTCATCACGTGTCACAATGACACATTACAAAGAGAGTCTTCAAGACCTTTAGCATCACACATGAAAAGTTCAGCTGCCATTTTCAGATGAAACAAAGCTTTCTCATCTTTATACTCAGATAATGAATTTGGTGGTGGTCAGATATGAAGTTGGCCATTTGGTTAGAGGGTATAATATTTTCTATTATGGAAAAAATATGTCGCTTATTGATATATTGTAAGTGCATTAAAGCTAACCAAACATTTAATTACAGTTAACAACTCTTCAACTAGAATATTTGAAGAGCCAAAGTCAAGGCCTAGTTGAACCAAATCAATTTGTTACTCAAGGGATCAAATTACATCATAGTGGCAACACATGACACGCTGCAATAATCCTAGTAGCATGCACTGGTGGAGTGGATCGTTGGAATTGGTAGGTGAGAGAATGATGAATTATGTTGTTGTAAAATTGCTTAAAGAATATTCTTCAACCCTTCTACATCCCCTCAACTTTGCCTATACAGAGGCCCAAAGCATGAAGAGTAATTCACCTTAGTTGCTTGTGGAAGAGGAAAGAAAACATGCTTATCTTGGTAAGGTCTTCATGCTTGCCAAGTGTATTATGATAGCTATTTAGATGGAATCTTGTTGCAAAAGCCTGCCTTTTAACCTCACTAATAAGAATAAGTCAACTCATTAGTGATTTGGGGAGTTATTCAGTCCATTTTCCTTGTTGCTCACTCCTCTTGTAGCTGCTTTCAAGGGCTATCCTGTAGCTGCTTCCATACCATAATCTTCAAGGAAATGTCAACCACATGCATGTATTCTTTCAACTGTCAGTTTACAACCAATTAAATCTCCAAATAAAGCAAACAATGTGAATTCTCTAAATGGGGAAACCTCCCACGTTATGAGATTCATGGAAAGATCTTAAGGACCAAAAATAGAAAGAAAACAGATGGAATATAATTGGAAAATTCCATGCCTATCATGACACTTTCTCATCTGACCACCGATAAAGTTAGCATAACCATTTTCACTCTTTCCTGATTAAAATCTCCTTGAGTGCATCCCCTATTTTTTTTTTTGTCAGACATGATCTCAAACTTCCTTTGTCTCTGAAACCATATTTGTTCCATTACCATAACATTGTCACTTGTATTTATGATGAGGTTCATGTTTATAGTTTTTCATTGTTTTCCATCATACTTGTTTGAGATCATTAAAGCTTGATGAATCTATTCAGGAAACTGGTTATCATTTCACATCGTAAATTTGAATACACTATAGAAGAATGGTAGACTTTCTTATATCTATTTGTCATTGCCTTTGGGTTTTTCCATTGGCTTTGATGGTGATTATGGGATGGTAAATCAGCTAACACAATTTATCTTTATTGGTATTTTCCATTGATTATTTTACATGACTGTACGTCTCTTTAAATTTGGTTGAATGCATCAGTAAATTGTCCATGATCAATACAAAACTGTAATATCCCAAATGGGGATTAACAGTAATAAAAGTGTAAATAGAAAATTTCAATTGCCATTTTCAGATGAAACAAAGCTTTCTCGTCTTTAGTTTTAGATGAGTCTGTATCATTCCCCTTGGAAAAATCCACATTATCTAGATGGAGAATAGCTGCCACAACTCGAAATATCGCCTCTTTCTCTTCAGAAATGATTCCCACCACCTCCATGGCCCTTCTTGTTAAAATATACTCTTCAGCATCACTCACACCATCCAATTCATAACAATTGGTCTGGTTGAGATAATGAAATGTTCTTAGATAGACTGGTGTTGAGTAATGATGGACAAGTTTCCTATCACACATCATCCCGGATTTCCATTGTTTGATAAGGTGCATAAATATGTATATTATTGTGAGTATGCTAAGGAAGTCAGGAAAGAACTATAGAACTATTATGCATGGCCACAAGCATTTGGTCTCGTCCTGCAAACTGCTAGTAGAAAGAGTTTGGAATGCGAGTTTGTAAAAAGGTTGAAGTCATAGGTATATGGCATGGTGAATAAGGTATGAAATCAATTCTTCCAATCAGCACATACAAGCTTTAAAGGTTCATTTTTATAAATCATTTTGTCCCCAGCAATTAAAGCACTACCATCTAAGGCAACACAACACCATTTTGCAAGAATAATGAGGATAGTCCTTGCAGGATTTGAGGATGAATACATGAAATTTATTGAACCTATGGATTAAGCATCACTTGCCTCCCATACCACAAACAAATCCAGATAGTTTTCAAAAATGTAATTGCAATAGCATTTGAAACAATATTGTGTCCTCTAAGTAAGAGGAGAATTTCTAGAGCTGGTTGGAGAAGACATTTATGGTGTCACGGAGTTTACAAAATTTCTTTTGGGGATGGATAAACATATCATGTTGTAAATTATGTCCAAGGTTGTAACCTCTTGCTGAGATATTTCAATTGCAATGGATTAAAACATGTGGATTTGAATTTTATAGATGGATGGATGGTAGAGTTACTTTCTAGAAGAGGGGCTGCTTCTAATGGGTTTATGTAAGAGTGGATTAAAATTTTCATGGTTATTTATGTGTTCAGAAGATAAAAGGTTTTGGAAAATTTTATTGGATGAATTGGTGATTTGAAGCATGTAAATTATTATTATTATTATCCAATTTTAAGGTCATGACTAAACCAGAAACCAAATTGGTGTATGAGACTTCCTTGTTTGTGGGACAAGGGACCCACCTCCACCATAATAAAACAAACAGACAAGCTGACATTAACCCACACTCTAGTTTCCTCCATTCTCAAGCACGGAGGAATCAAATTTATCGTATAATTTCACCAAATTGGCACTTTTCCAAAGCCTCCCAAATCTCATCATCCGAGCAGTATTCTTAAGGACCCAAATTATTTCTTATATTGCCGCAAACATTGTTGGTTCTTGGGGAATAATGCTTAATTTTGGATCTTCGCTCATGGAGGCCTATTGTTGAGATGTTGACTCCATCAATCCCTTTGTTGGTTCCACAATGCCAAAAATGGATTGAATGAGAGTAGATTTTCCACTTTCTGTCTGCCCCACAACTGCCTCCTTTGTACCTCCAGGGAAAGTGCATGTAAGGCCTTTGAAGAGAAACATAAGATGTGGCCCATAATGCACCTACAAATCAGATAGATCTATTGTTCCTCTAGATCGACAGTTGGATTTGTTCTACAATTCTCCATGATCACTGGTGGCTTGGTGGGAATACGTGAATATTGCATTATTCTCTCCATTGAGATAATCTTGGTCTCCACAAAACAAAGACATCATGTTACCCAGGTTTGTATCATGTTCAAATTTAGACCATATGTTATTGTCAACCTTGCAATGCTTGGTCTAATTACATCTCCAGGCAAGCGAATGAGGAACACCAAAGAGAATGTAATATCACCAATTTTTATTTTTCATTTAAAAGGATTAATGAAGTTTACTAGGGGAGTGCCAAGCATAGCACAATTTTGTAAACTGGGCATTTGAGACATTTTTGGTACATGGGACTTAGTAGAAATATGAAATATCAACCTTTGTGGAATGTGGGGGCCGCCCCTCAAGGAATAATTGATTTTTTGGAAATGAGATAAAAATATTTTGATGAGGGACCCCCAAGGAAAGGCAAAGCAACAATTATAAATAGAGGGTTGAAGGCAACATTGAGTAGCTTTTGATAATTTGTCATTTTACACATTGTTGCTCAAGCTGTTCAACTGAGTCACAGGTCTTGTTTAGCACCAAAGGTTTCCAAAGGGAAATCTCAAATTCTTCTTCGGCGAACCACAAGTGCCACTCTAGGGAGGCAAATTCTACTAATATTTGGTAGTTGGGAGGATACCACACATTTCAGGTTTAGCTGGGATGTAGGAAATGACCCACATAGTTCTTGTTGGAGAGTGGTGTCGGAGATAGGGGATACACTATTGTTGAAGCATTCCTCGACCAAATTCCAAGAAAAAAAAGAAGGATTTACAAGAGCAGGAGGTATTTCCACGACAGAATGAATTTTTGGAGTAGGGGCCTGCATCATCTTGCCCAGGAACTACACAGTATTTCGTGGGGGCCAAGTCACCCTCTTCTTCGGTGGACCACGAGTGCCACCCCAAGGAGGAAAATTCTACTCATATTTGGTAGATGGGAGGATACCACACATTTATGGTTCAGCTGGGACGTAGGAAAGGAAATTGTGGGGGATTTTCTACCATTTTGGTGCCAACTCAGCCAGGAGCTGGAGGAGCTAGGGGGAAATTGGGCCAAAATGTCTGAGGTCAACATTTGGCCAATTCCTTCGTGGGATTTTGTGGGTTATTGGAGCAGAACCTGAGGTTAATTTCCCGAAATTTTCTGGGCACCGAATGAGGCCCTAACAACCATTGTTCACAGTCAGTAGTGCATTTTTTCACTCGGCCAACATAGAGATTGTTGGGGACAACCACATTGCATGTTAGAGTAGCCAATTTCATCACATGGGCATTGTTAGGTTTCCTTGGGCAAGACCAAGTGCATGCTTTCTGATCTTACCTTTGTACCCAACATTTATATTAATAAAATGGCTCAGCTCAACTCAATTAATGGATATTTCTTGGTGTTTAATGTGTTGTAAATTATGCGTGTTTGTTTTTTTTACTATGCTTGGTTTGCTTATCATTGTAAATTTCCATTAGGAATATTACAATGGTATCAAAGCATAATCTTGGCCAGCTATGGGGAAGCTAGCAAGATCATGAAGGTGTTAGACTCGCATTGACAGTGATTGGTGAGCTTATAGACACTCCAATGACGCAAAAAAGGGAAAGTACACAAGGGCTCTTGGAGGAGTTGATGAGGTAAAGCCAAAAATTAGCTTGTGAAAGGAATTGAGGAGCTGGGGTTGTTTGGAATTAGATTGGGGGAAATCGTGGGTGATTTTATAGCATTTTTTTGGAGGAGCAAGCCCAACATCTGCTACAGGTTGCAGTTTATGCTTGTGGAGGAGGGCTAAGAATTTTGAGGTCAATTTTGGAGTGGAAAAAACTAGAGCAAGAAATCTCTAGGTTTTTCTAGGTTTTTGACAAGGATCTCAGAAATATTTTGGTACAATTTTCTGGGTAGATTCGCGGGGTCAAACAGGGGTCCCAACTCAGCCAACAACTAGAGGAGCTAGGGGGAAATTGGGCCGAAATTTCGAGGTAGAGCCAATAATTGGCTTGTGAAAGGGATTGAGGAGTTGGGGTTGTTTGAAATTAGATTGGCGGAAATCATGGGTGATTTTCCAGCATTTTGGTGGAGGAGCAAGCTGAGCATCTAGTTGTGGAGGAGGGCCAAGCATTTTGAGGTCAATTTTGGTGCGTCAAAACTAGAGCAAGTCCTTTCTAGTTTTTTTATGGATTTTTGACAAGAAACTCATAAATAATTTGGCATAATTTTTTGGGTAGATTCGCTTGGTCAAATAGGGGTCCCAACTCAGCCAACAACTAGAGGAGCTAGGAGGAAATTTGGCTGAAATTCCGAGGTCAACATTTGGCCGATTCCTTCATGGGTTTTTATGGGTTATTGGAGGAGAGCCTGAGGTTAATTTTCTGGAATTTTTTGAGCACCAGAGGAGACCATAACAACCATTTTTTGCAGCCAACAATGCAATTTTTCACTTAGCAGAGAGATTGTGGGGAACAACCACATTGCATGTTAGAGTAGTCGATTTCATCACCTAGGCATTGTTAGCTTGCCTTGGG